>OX638267.1:1354490-1736990 GCA_951806755.1 Brenthis hecate
AGTCATCATGAACGCCAAGGAGCCCGCGAACCAAATATACTAACGCTAATAAAGCACTAAAAGTTTGCAACTTAAAAATCAAATATTTGGCTCACCAGCATCTCAGTTCTAGTATCTAGCTTTTTAATCAAATCCTCAGTCCTCTTCAAAATATTTTTGTAATCATTCACTTTTATATTGATACTACTAGCGGCTCACCCTTGCTTCGCTCGGGTTCGTCGCTAGGTACGTTTTAGATAGATATAAATAGTTATTAGCCAGCGTTAGCCATATTATAAATTTTAATGTTTTTTTTTTTCGTTAATTTTTCATTTTTTTTCTTTATTAAAACCTTCCGTGGACCTTCAGGTATATACGAAAAAAAAAATTAGCCGAATTGGTCAAGCCACTCTAGAGTCTCGTTTACCAACATTCATTTTTATTTATATAGATACTTATAAAATCTTCTTTTCTCCTTTGTAACAAACAAATAATATTATATTTTGTAACAAATCAATCTTGTATACTTAAGTAGCAGAGTTAAATCAGTATTATTATTATTATATAAAAAATATTATAAAAATATTTGTATCTCATAACACTACACATAACTAGAACTCTTGTGAAACTGTTGCATAGATTTTTATAAGACTGAACATAGTTATTAGTCTATTTCCATTTCTGAAAATAAATAATTCTTCCTAGAAATACGTTAATCGAGATAATGAGAAGTGATATACTAAATTAATTAAATTGACATCTATAGTCCAATGTAAGGGCCGGAGACGATCTGTTTTGTAGTATAATATTGTGCGATCATTAAAAATCCACTTAAAAAGAAATAAAATAAAAGCAAAGATTTATTTTATCTTCATAGTAGATATTATGTATAGTTCTAACATTTTCATATTTTTCTTTTTTCTTGCATTCACTTTTTTTCAGGGCACAGATATTACGGAGGCCTTCGAAACACATCACGTAAAAAGTGCAACAGCTGAAGGTCTGTTGCCGAAATATTTTATTAAAAAGGCAGATACACCCAGAAATTCACCTTTTACGTTTAAAGACGAAGGTTTTTACAAGACTTTGAAAACTAAAGTAGCTGATAAACTCAAAGATATACCAAAAGATGTTAGGAAGAAGAGTGATAATGTCACAGATTTTCTATTAGCATGTTTGTTGATCTCTAGCCCACTTTGTGCTTGGCTTTGGACTAAGAACTTAATATATGGAGCTTCCACGACGTTTATTCTTAGCATGATACTAAGTGCCCTAACTGTTTGCAGTCACAATTACTTGCATAGGGCAGATAGTTGGCGTATGTATCTGTACAATATAAGTGGATTTTCATATGCGTAAGTTATTTTTTTTATTTTAAACATAGTTTTGGTCAAATTAATTTCTTTCAAGAAATTAATAAACCGTTTAAAATAGTTTTTAATCTATTTTAACATTTCAGTTAATTTTTGCATCCAACTTTAGTTTAACAAATAATCTGTATTGCTCAAACAAACTGTCGTTGTGAGAATCAAATTTATATACTAATTTAACATTTACTATAGATTGTAAGTTGGTAATTTCCATAAGTAATATATTACTTGAATAATGTTTCAGAGACTGGCGTATATCTCATGCAATGTCACATCATCTACACACCAATACAGCTAATGATTTAGAATTAAGTATGCTGGAGCCTTTTTTGCAATATCTACCAAAAACAAACAAACCAATTTGGGCACAGATGGCAGCTTTCTTTTACCCTATCGTTTTTGCGTTCACATCTTTAGGATGCATGATAAAAGAGTGAGTAATATATTCTATGTAATAGTGACCATATGTAATATTATATATTATTATTACATTAAACACTAGCAGTACCCGCGGCATTGTCTGCGTTCAAACTTTCGATCGCTACCAAACTTCGCAGGATCGTATCTGGGCTAATTGTTCCTATGAACATAACAAGTATATACAGATATCGATTTTTATATATGTTGATTAAGCACCTACGTCAGTCTAAAGAAATTAAATACTTCTAAAATAAAAATCGACTGCTATGGAAGACCTCTAAAAATCAATATGTTTCTTACAAATTCAGTGAACCATGAAGATTGTTAACTTACGTGTCCTTGTTTAGTGCTCAATGCCTTTTGAAATGTAACACGCTTATTAGTGTTAAATTTACTAAAAATAAAACCTTGCTAGAATTACTTTTATTACACTTTTACACCTAAGTAAATACTTAGTATTTAGTATGAATATTTCATTAGTTATTATCAAAAATATTATCATAATATATCAATGCATTTTTTTCATCTAATATATGTATGTATATTTTTTAATTACTTATGAGTCGTTCTCATAATATTTTTATGAAATAATCACCAAATCAAAAGAGCACCTATTGTTTGAAGTGAACTCAAGAAACGTATTTTTCATCCGATCTTTTAACTGATGCAATTAAACAAGTCGTAAATTAACTTTATTTATATAACAGAACATGATTATTCCTTCAAGGAATTATTTAAAAAAAATAATTTTATGTACTTATTTTATTTAAAATGTATTTACAGACATTAATAACATAGTTGACTCCGCTGTTTATTCTATGTTAATTTTAGGTGGCATTACGTTTACGATATATTTACGAAGAATATTGCAATGAATGTTATGTAAACGGTTAAAATAAATTAATTATCTTAATTGGGTAAAATAAAAAATAAAAATTATAAAAGGGAAAAACACTTTTAACTTTTCTAGGCTCAGTGCTGGTGCAATAAATTTTGAAGGAAAAGAATTAAGTTGGGAAAATGTGATACCTTTTGTGATGCCAATCTGGATGTGGGCTATAAGTGGACTGTTCCTACCCTGGGTTATCGTCTTATGGCTTGCTATAATAATGACTTCAAGCTTTATTTTCATGGTGTTTGGACTGACAGCTGGACATCACGGCCATACTAACTTTTTTGAAGGAGATATTCCGAGGTATGGAATACAGAACAATTGTTATAACAGTGATCACTATAACTAAAACGAGAAGCTGTTTGTCGGGTAATTTTCTAGAGTTTGTGCTTCAAACGGAAATAAGCCTTTTAGGATCATTCATGTTTCTCTTTATGCATCCGATTACATGATTAATCAAATAAATTTACATTTTTTACTAAACGAAGCTATTGATATTGAACCCGGGACACCGATAAAAAAGCAAAACTGATATGAAAAACTATTGAACTCGGTATATGGGACTCATGATTTATGTACGTAAAGAAAAAATATCACGAAAACCTTAAGTACTTAAATCCTATCCTAATATACCCATTCACCGGTCCGGTGCTCACTTGAGTGACTTGACCAATTTTTGTCATACTTCCGTATGAAAATATTTGCTTTATAATTTGAGCACAAAATAAAAATTCATTAAATAAAGAATTGAATTGAATGTTTAGTTAATTCAAAAATGGAGATATAAAGTTTTATATAAAAATGCTGACGTAAATAGAATACTATAAAAACTGGCATTTTAAGTTATAAATAAAGCGCTAAATCATTAGTCGTTATCATTCTTTGAATCTGAATTAAAAGAAACACATACATACTATACTACATTAAAAATAACAATTCGTAGAACTGATGTTAATTAAATAATTTTAGAATGTAAATTATTTAATTAACATCAGTTCTACGAATTGTTATTTTTAATGCAAACAAAATCTTCTATTTGGTAAAATAATTGTTATTTCAGCTAGGAATTATTTTAACATGGTCTGCTTAGATATTTATAAATAATCACTATATATCGCACACTTTCAGGGACGAGTTTATAGATTGGGGCATTCATCAACTGGACACTGTAGTTGAGAGGGTCGAGTATGCGGGCGACCACTTCAAATCGCTCACTCGCTTTGGCGATCACGCACTCCACCATCTCTTCCCTACGCTTGACCATGCAGAACTAAAGTACCTGTATCCAACACTATTAGAACATTGTCAGAAATACGAAATTCAACTGCGCATGACCACCTTTTACAGCGCTCTGATAAGTCATAGCAAGCAATTAATTAGGAAGCGACCACATAATTTTAAAGAGAAGGTAAGTAGTAACCTATTTGTAGCAAATTCATATATGGGAGCCCAATCTTTATTTTTATGCTTTATCTATACATATAATAAAACTCTAACAAAGCCGAATCTGTACATTAATTTTTTTTTTAAATCTTATCAAAATAGACATTATTATCGATACAGAAGCCGAATCTATAGTTTTTTAAAATTATTGTCTGTCTGTCTGTTACCGCATCACTGAAAAACCACTGGAGGGATTTTGATGAAATTTGGTATGGTGATAGCTGGTTATCCGGGTCAATATACAGGATACTTTTTACTGCGGGAAAATGTCTCATTTCTGAGAAAAAATACAAAAATTGCAATGTAAGAGTATACTAATATGTAAAACCTAACAATTTGGTTTGAGGTCATCTGAACGCGGGCGCAGCCGCAGGTAATGCTAGTATTAATATATTTATGGCATTTAAAGTATAAGTTTACGTTATAGCTTTAAAAATTGTAAATATTGTATTGAATTAATTTATTTGGTAATTAAAAAACTAAAAATTCCATTGTCAGTCAATGTGAGCGACCACCACAATCAATAGGTATGGCACTAAAAATCGCTTATGTTGATTAGTTTTTAGTTTTGTAATAGTGCTTTCAATATTATGAATTATTTTTCCAAAAATATTTTACATACAACATCATTAACTACGTATAAAGCATCGTCTTTGAGGTAAACGCATTAGCTACCTCATGTATTATAAAATAATTACATTTTATAAAATCTTATATTTTCATTTCAGAAATCTGTACATTGACCACTGAAAAAGGACAGTTTTCAAATAGTCTTCGCAA
The DNA here is from genome assembly GCA_951806755.1 of Brenthis hecate. Classification (NCBI taxonomy): domain Eukaryota; kingdom Metazoa; phylum Arthropoda; class Insecta; order Lepidoptera; family Nymphalidae; genus Brenthis; species Brenthis hecate. Next base: position 1,359,375 of record OX638267.1, read on the forward strand.
ATAAGTATTACGTTAAAATCGACGAATCGGATTTAAGAAAGAGTCGCTTAAAAATGAACAATACACAACAATAGTAAAAGAACCTATATACTATTAATTTATTAGCGGTAAGACTATTTTAGGTCCTCGTACAATAGTATTGCTCAGTTAGTATACATATGTATAAACAACGTTGGTATGCACCAAACATTAATTATAATCTCTGCTGGCTGTGGGAATAAATATAAAATATAATAATAATTTTAATATAAAATAAATACATAAATTTCCATTGTTTTCTTTTATTTATCACATTTTAGTGTATGTAAGAAATGTAAAAATAGAGTGTGTCGTTTGAAGTTACGCAACAGACGTCTTATTTCGCTTCGCTCGGGTTCGTCCCTAGGATGATTCCCCATACAAACTTTCATCATCCCCATTTTCGCCCTTTAAGAGATGATTTCCAGGATAAAAAGTAGCCTATGTCCTGCCCAGGATCTCAAACTATCTTCTTACCTTTCATCTAAATTGGTTCTGTAGATCCAGAGATTACCCCCTACAACGTCACAATCTCACAATTCACAAACTTTACCTCTTTATAATATAGATTAAATTTCGAGTTATAAATTCCACTATTGAGTCTACGATACTAAAATACATGATAGTATTAATAAAAGCCAAATAAACTAACTTATAACTTTATAAAACTTATTGCAGCTTTCGGCCATAGAGCATAGTTTTATTATGTAAATTAACGTCATACAAAGTGGAGACTGGCCTACCACTATCCACAACACTTTGACATTATTCCTGTGCGGTTACCCGCGACGTAAGATAAGGCCAACATACAAGCAATAGACACTAGCCGAATTTCGGTATACAGCTTTACTTTCATTTTCGAGTAAGAAAATATTATATTGTAAAACAAATATCGAACTAAGTACTATATAAATGCGAAAACTTGTATTTGTGTATGTGCGTGTGTGTATGTTTTTTACTTTTTAACATTTAAACGACTGGTCGGATTCAAATGAAATTTAGTACAATATTAGGAACCTAGGGACACACTCGAGAGAGGCGAGGGCTATTCGCTAGTTAGGTACTTTACAAAAGTAACATTTTCCATAAATTCGTAAAAATACATACATACATGAAAATTAGGTAACATATTTTTATTATGTTTATACAAATATTATGCGCCAACTATGTACAAATTAAGGCGTTAATTTATTCGTTACAGGAGACATTTGTGCGTTACATAGGTATAGGTATGTACTAGCTGTGTTGACTTTGCTTTATGTATCAAAAATGCTAAATAAAGGAAAAATAAAACTCAAAAACCTTTACTAAAACTATACTAATATTAGTTTACTTTTGCCATTTTATTAAAACAATTTTCGAGTATCGATAAAATGTTTCATTTTTTAATAAATACAGTTATAATTAATAATATGTTTATCAATCCAACTCTGCGCGTCTTTGACTAACCATTGAATATTGGTACACATATAAATGAGAAACACTGTTTAATAAAATAGATTAATTGATTAGTATGCAAACATCACAAATACTAATAAAGCCACAGTGATGAGTATTAATTACTATTTAGTAAATTATATATTTGCCCTACATAACTTTTGACAATAGATCAATATTCTATGGAGACTATTTAATGCATTGGAATAATGAAATTATTCTAACTCAGTCATTTATACATAAACTTAATGTATGAAATCATGTAAATACGTTGCTTCCTTAGTTTTATAAAAGAAGGGTAAAACTATAGATTAAGAAAGTTACATTTTACACGCGGCTTCATGGCTCGCTTGATGAGATAAAACTTAGCCTATAATTGTCATGATGCCCCAAATGTGCGCTCAAATTATCGTGCTTGGTCTCATTAACTTCGAAAAGCCGAAGCTCAAGTTGCGAAGCGAAGAAACTCACTGGAACTGTGCCATTCGGGTTGCTCCTGATACTTCTCTGATGGCAGAGTACCGTGGAAGCAACCCCTTGGTTGTGAAGTCTGCTTCGGCAGGCCTGATGGGGTGTCGCGGTGGAGTGCGTATGTGATCCCGCGACGCCCCATTAAAGCGGGGGAGGTTCTGTTGAGTTTTTGTGCCTAGTATTGGCTTCTCTAGCCGGTAAGTCCCACATAACTCATCTGTATGTATGGAGGTGGTATGCGCAAATGCATTTCCCTACATTAAAAAATTCTTTACCCTTGACAAATTTGTCGAAATCTATTCATCATATGGCTTAGGTAAAGAAAGGTAATGACAAAACAGACAGAGTAACTGTCACCACTAACAATATTAGTAGGGAATATTAAAATAAGAATAGTATTTATATGGCATTAACTAAGATAACAAAGAAAGTTCGTTATATTCATAGAAAAATATTTAATAATATTATTAATTACTTTTCTAAAAAGCTTTCAAGGTGACTCAGTTTGCAGAAAGAAACCTCATATCGCCTTCTATCATAATAAAGTGTTCATAAACATATGTACATACTAACATAGGTACCATACTTATGGTACACGTACAGTATAAAAGCAGACTCACATGTTGTTTCATGGTGTTCCTTAAACATGAGTTATTATTGTGTTGATGCCGAAAAACATTAAAATATATATAGATACGTACAACAAAAAATCACATCGTTTCATTTACATTGTCGTATTTTTTATTAAAAAAACTGATATTATAAATTCCGCGTATGTACTAGAAATACTTAGTATGTATTACAGAAAAATAATATCTTTAAAATTTAAAAAGCTCAAGATTACGTCAAGAAGTCCACCATCTGAATAAACTAGCAAGCTTTTTGTAGCAAGTAAGAAACTAGACGACTCTTTATTGATTGAGATTTTATACTAACCGCAATATAAAAAACCAATTTTGCTTATTTGCTCCCAATACTCTGACAGCCAACTACTATTGGTTTCATGGCAATTTCCAACCCTTTTGTTGGTATTTATCATATTTGAAATAGACGCTTAGAAACAGTGCTACACGTAACTTTACTGTGTGTTACACTTTCTTTATTCGTTATATTATTAATTAGTTATATTCAATAACTTCTTTACACTTTAAACTCAATATTCTCCATTAAATTGTTTTTTTAACTTAACACTTGACTTATATTTATTTTTATTTAATAAATGAATAATATTTCAAAACGGCTTAAATGTATGTCTATGACGGCTTAAATGGATATTTAATATTTACATTACTAATTCATTTTATCGTTTTTTTTTTACAATTAGCCTTATTGTTTTATATAAAAAAATTACAAAAGCCTACAAATTTTTGTGGAAAATAATACGATAGTAATTATTAAACTAGAAGAGGAGAACGAGAAAAGAAAAATCACTGTGTTGTCTATATAATATGAGAGCGTGAAAATGAAACCGAGAGGAGTTATTTACGCAAAAGTTAAAAAGCTGATAGGTACATGAATTCGTTCTTCACTCATGTTAATGTTTACGTTTATGGCGCAGAACAATGTATATCCGTTTAGAACATGCGAAAACATAAAGCGCATCTGTGATAATTCCACGCGTAATACATAATGAGAAGCCACAGCGACGACGATAACGCACTAATATAAATCTCTTTAATGTGTCACAAAGACCGCTTCCATACAACGCCAAACACCACAAACTATCCAATAATTAAACGGTGGTAATGATATTATATGGATATTTAGATAAAAACTAAACAGTAATGGTGTAGAATTTTCATAATGATTACCACTATAATAATTACCATTATCACTAGTCATTCGGTTCCTGTTGTCTAATTTCGACCAGTCATGTCAGTAAACTGTCATATCAGTCATGGACGTGATCTTAGCTAATATTTAGATCGTTAGTGTTCTGTAAGAGAAGAGAAAGTGAAGTATTACAAATATTTCACTTTATTGTAGGGGAGCCCAAGAGGGGATTTCTGGAGTTACTCAAGCGCGGCAGATTAACAATCAATAATTATAATCTACCGATTTCCACAAGCCGAAGAGGCAAAGATCGTACATAAACTTATTAGTCGATTTTTGCCTTTTCGGCTTGTGAAAATCGGCAGATTATTGAATGCACCTCCACTTTTCAGGATGTAATTAGCCCACCTTAATCTGAAGGTTTCAAGTTTTTCTAGCTTATCAAAATATTTAAAAAATATATCGGCTGCCTGCTCGAGAGGTACTCAACAGATTGCAAGGTATCCCCCCTTATGTTAATCTGCGGCGCTTGAGTAACTCCAAAAATCCTCTCTTGGGCTCCCCTACTATTCTATTACGTCTATATGATTTTTATATTATGAATAAATTTTATAGTACCGTCTTTTCGAATAATGTTTGTATATTTCTATTAATTCTTTCTTTCAACATACATAAAGAGGACTGGAGGTCTCTAAATTAATTTTGGTAATCACGTGTGATCATGCGGCAATGAAAAATAAAAATCAACAGGTCTGTTGGGGCATTAATCGCAAGTGAGGTGAGTATACATAGTAAATCATATATATTCTTTATTGCACAAATAAATTATAAAAAACAAAATACATAGAAAGTGACGTGGACAAAGGTGGACTTATCTCTATAAGAGATCTCTTCCAGTCAACCCATGCATGTGGGAAATAGTGTTAAATAGCGGGACAGAAAGAGAAAGTGCAGAATTTTTGTTATAGTAAAGTATATAAGTATGACACATAAATAAAAGTTAAATATATGAATACATTAATATGCATATATGAAAATATAAAAAACATATACATATTTTAATTACATACATATTATATAAGATAAATACATAAATACAATTAAAAATATATAATATAAACATGTAATCTAATACATACCAAAACTATATAAATATATACGTACATAGAAATATATACATAAACATACATATGCAAATAAATGTTAAACAGAAAAATATATTGTTCAAGATTGAGCTAGAAAATGCTTTTTTATGTTCGTTTTAAACACAGCTGTAGAAGGGCTCTCCTGTAGGATTTTAGGAAGTTTATTCCATAACACTGCAGCACGTACCGAGAAAGAGTTTTGTAAAAATTTAGTGTTACTTGTCGGTATCTCAAGCATATAGCGAAGCGCCTGATTATTTTTAAAGGCAATGACTCTTCATACAAAAATTGCTTATAACTATCTTAATCTAAATTACGAAAACAAACAATATACCTATTAGAAATTATAAAGATCTGACTATATAGAACTTACTGAACCGTTATGAGTGGACATTGTGTATTCACCACGTAAAGCTGTCGGTCCTGCGCCTTAACTCTCACCGGTCGTGTCGAGCAATCGTCCCATCGGAGTAATGAGAGTGACAGAAATAGAGAGTGCACTTGTGTCTGCGCGTACACTTGTGCACTATAATATCTCCTGCGCAGTTGGCTATTCTCAATAAGATTGGCCGACGTAGCCGGAATCGGCTAGGAGAACATCATGTATTCAGCCCTTTATAACATCTCACCTCTGGGCACGAGACTTCCTTCAATAAGGAATCTCAAATCTGGTAAGAACGGGTTGGCGGACTTCATATGTCTTTCGAAAAATTGCTAGATTCTGTCAAACATGTATTTTAGTAAATGGTATTTTTCTTCGCCATAAGACAGGTAATCATGTTGAAAATAATTCATAGTTGAAAAATGTAGGCTGTGGGATGGCGAAATTCGCGTCCCATAACTTGATTAAAAATTATTATTTATTAGAATCAATAATCATTTCAATACAATATCACCATTTAAATAGAAAGTAGGTATATGTAAAATAGTATAAGCTTTATCATATAAATAAAGAAGAAAATGAACACAAAAGTGTTGGTACAGTTCATTAGAAGAGCATAATCACAAGCCTTCTTTTCTTTGCTTCAATTACTTAAATTTCTATTGTTTTATATTTTAAGCTTTTCATATTTATAGCATTTAAAAAGAAGGTATAAAAATAACACATCATTACATCTCAACTATGCGTGAAAGATAGTTATATCATTACACTTTTTTTTTGTTTTTATTATATTTTTAAATTTAATTAAAATTAATTTTTTTTTAAATAAATAAATAAATTTTTGCTAAGGAGTATGAAGGTATAATAATTTAACACTTCAAAAGGAGTAAATTTTAAGTGTCATAGATATCATTGTCACGTGAATTGGACAAAGAAAACCGTTGTCAAACCCTTATCTAAAGTTGCCCTACGTTAACGAAAATTGAAAAATCCTTAGTAACATAATTAAAATAAGTAAACGCACGCAATTATTACATCGTAGAAAGTTAATATTACCTTTTTATAGAGCTTTTCACGTCTAAATCAACACTACCATAAGCATATACACATGTCAGGTGTATGTTAGTCTGTATAACATGTGTTAGTTTATATATAGTTCTTAGCTGTTCACAATCACACTGGTGAGCTTTGGTATCGAGTATCTGGTTTGATAACGTCAAGAAACATAGGTAGTGTGGAAGTTAGACCGGATAAATTACGATTTATAAGTCTAAATAGGTACCTAGAACATAAGAAGAATTTTTGTTTTTGGAAGAATCAATTACAACGACACAACACTATAATAACAGTGATGTTTAAATAGAATTACTAAAAATCTTACAAAAAAAGATATAGATACTTTTGAATGTATGAATATATTTAAGAGCATTTAACTGACTTCTCCTCACTCTAATTTCATATGTCAAACACACATCAGTTAAACATACTGAGAGCTTTTTTCTCAACAATCTTGCAAACTTAAATTGCGAATAAAGAAATAAAACAATCGACATCCATCCCTTATTGCGCCTGAATACTTTGTTTTTGTGGTAAACATATAATAATACACTAGTTGCTGGCCACGGCTTTGCTTTATCATTTTTAAATTTGGTACCTACTAGTAAAATATTATTTTCCATTTGGTACTTTATTAACCTCCAGTATCTCTTAAAGGGTTGAATTCTAAAAGACACCGAAATAGGATTTTTATTAATACTGTCAAGGAGCTTTTAAAATTATTCTTTAAGTAAATTTGACCAGAAAATTATTAGAATTCATTTTCAACCAAACAATCTCAAAATCTATTTGATTAGTAAAATATCCTTAAATTCTTTTTAGCATTTAAACTTCACTCTCACTCACTCACTCAGTTTTTATAGATTAGCTCAGTTTCTATAAACAGATCACTTGAGATTTAGAGAAAATAAGGATTCCAGGTTTTGTTGATGTTATGCTAATAGGAATATTTTTAGATATTCAAATTTAGACAGCTTATTTTTTATGTACATTTTCATCAATTATTTACATATTCCTGGGTTTTATTGCATAATTACTTAACAAAAAAGTACAACTCAAAATCAATTGAAAAAGAAATTATCCCGCCCTCTGTCGTAGACGTTTTTTTTTAATTTATGGGTTAGGTAGTGGTGGTGTCTCAAGTGAAAATACTTTGAGACACTACTAAACATGACTTAATTAAAAAAATATGAAAGTCGATTCACAGCTAAGCAAAACGTCACGTGATTAACATAATCACAAAAAACAAACGAATTTAGTACCTCTTCCTTTTAAAAGTCGGTCAACTTCAAGTGAATATTATCCATAAAGCCTGATAAAAATGTATAGCAATAAGCAAATACGTCGGAAAGGTTATAAAATTTAACGCAAGCGAGATAATTTTTCAAACAAAGCTTTGCTTTATGAAACGGATACAGAAACAGATATTTTTCGTGAAATTAATGTTTGTTGCGAATTTCCATCCTACAAAGACCCTTATTAAACTGTCTCATAATTTCCACTCGCTAACACCTTAGTAACCTCAAACAAATAACTTTATAGGGCAAATGTAAATTTTATTTTAATTCTCTATGAATTATGTGTAGAATTTCATTCATGGCAATTTGAAAAAATAGTGTCTAAATGCGATATTTATTATGTAATATTCAGTGTATCGAGGTTATCTCATAAATGAGCATTAAACTTGTTTTCCATCTACATGATTATGTTTAAAGTTACGTAAGTATTATTGATTATTATTTACTATACCTATTATTAATTTATTAGATTAAAAATAATATTCATGCTTACAATAAAAATATCATAATATAATATTTGGTAACATAGAACTGAGAAGATATCTCAACTATAATCTGCCTTCAAAGAATGTCTATAGTTCAATTACCTTTTTCACAGTTTATCATTCAGATGAGGCTTAGATCTGATGATACAAATGTAGAAGTGCAAGTCAGCATATATTGAATTAAAAAAACTAATTTAAAAATCTAAGTTTTAAGGATTTTTTTTTAAAATAACTCGCATTGCTTATGCGTTAAATAATTTTTTTGTCTCGTTTTCCTCAGTTAAGTCTAATGACAGGTAAACTAGTGGTTTGTTGCAGTGTGTTACACAACTAACAAAAAAATGATGATTTAACTGTAAATAGGTAAAATAACTCTTAAGTATAAATAGAGGTAAGGTTTAATTTGTACGGAATTCATTAATAGCAGCCAGTATATATAAAGTCAAAAATCCATTCACAACATTGTAAATGATATATCACATTCGTATGGAAGGACAGTAAAAATGAACAAAATACGGAAAAGCCAACCAGCAGTAAAAATCTCCATTTTGCGAAATGTACAAAATATTTCCTATCTTACTTTTACATTAGGATTATAGCGGATATATATACTGATATATGAATAGACTACTATTATAAATAGGAATATTTATATATATATATATATATATATATATATATATATATATATATATATATATATATATATATATATATATATATATATTGCATGTTTGTTACTCCTTCACAGTCAAACGACTGTGCTGATTTCGATGAAATTTAGTTTATAAAATTTTGTTTAATTATAACTATTGCATAGAGCAAAGATATAAAAGCAGATAGAAAACAGAAGATATAAAAGCGACTACAAAAAAAACACTAAAAAAATAAGTTATGGGTACTTTTCATTTACTATAGATAGGTATCTAATGAGATATTTTTGAAGTCGATTTTTATTTATTTTCCAAGTTTTTATTTTGTAGCAAAGTAATAATAAAGTATTTTAAAAATTCAGTAGGTGAGAAATCAATCATCGCCTATTTTCTACACTTAAATTGAAATGGAACTATTTCGGGATAAACCTCTTTCGAACAAAAAATATTTTTTCCCGAACATCCATAAAAAATATATAAACATCCATATTGAGAACCTTTTCCTTTTTTAACTTATATGTAGAAAACCATGTATTTTAACTTTAATTGTATAGGAACGTCGTTTGCCTATCGTATGGACTGGAAGACATCAGTATGCATGAACATCTACGCGCGTGAATTAAATTTACTACAGAATACAGATTAATATTCTACTTGTTCTCTTTGGCAATATAACTACTGGAGGCCTCCCCACTGGATTTTATTATATGTCGCAAATATTATAGTATAATAACTTACTGATATTACAACGCAAAATAGTAAAATATAAAATGTTCAAGCAAGCTTTCAAATTCTCAACATTTTCAACAAGTACACAGATTTGCTTTGAAAGGAAATAGTATCTATATGTTGCAAACTTGGAGCTGTATTGCAGTTTATGGAGGAGAAATATACAAAGGTAGTTTAAACTCAAACTGCGTCAATAATTAATTAGTACTCATTTAATGCTAGACTTTATTTTAATTTAAAGTTTATAGTTCAAAGTAAAACATTTAAGTGAATTACACAGTAAAAGATGTCAAGTAGTTGTTAGAGCAAATTAGGTGCGGACTAAATTAGAGGAAATACGCCAGTTGCGGTACTGAACTCGATGTTTACATATAGCTTAGTTCTAAGTTTTACTCTATACTCGTATTTAATCTGTGATTTTACAGAGACTCAACTATTCTAAATGTTTATTGCATGACAATAAACATTTAGAATATGAAAAAAATTAAAAGAAATTATATCCCATTATATTATCAACACTTTAAGTTGTAACTTAGAGTGTCATATGGTTTATTACTTACACAGTAATTGACGACCATTAGGTGCAAAGATGATATAGTTGATGTATATTTCCTCCCTCATTAGCGCCCGGCAACCCAGCCGGGCACGAAGCCAAGAAACCACATCGATGGGTAGTGTGCCATGTGGGTAGCTCCTGCTACTTCTCTGATAGCAGAGTAGACTGTTGGAGGAACCCCATGGTTGTTGTGGCGTCGTGGTTGAGTACGTAAGTGATCCTGTGACGCTGCATTAAGAAGGGGGAGGTTTTGTTGGGTGAGATGGTATGCGTAAATGCGTAAAAAATACGATTATCCCTATTAGATAGAAGGCGGAACGATGCATGGAAAAGCATATTTAAATAATAGAAGCACTACAAAAGATTAATTAATGAAAGTTGTAATTTGGTGGCTAGATACAGTCTGTAACAACACCTATAATAACTTATGAGACTTCTTACGACGACCTTAGTCTCTCCCGTGACCATGTTTTATATAAAGCAGCAACGAGAACAAAAATCTATACATATAATAAAATTCTAACTAAGTCAAATCTGTACATTAAATATTTTTTGGGAAATCTAATTGAAATAGACATTATTATCGATACAGAGTCCGAATCTATAGTTTTTAGATTTTTTGTCTGTCTGTCTGTCTTTCTTTCTGTCTGTCTGTCTGTTACCGCATCACGAGAAAACCACTGGACAGAATTTGATGAAATTTGGTATGATGATAGCTGGTTATCCGGGTCAACATATAGGCTACTTTTTACGGCGGGAAAATATCTCATTTCTGAGAAAAAATACAAAAACACAAAAACTGCATTGTAAGAGTATACTAATATGTAAAACCTAACAATTAGGTTTTTGGTCGTCCGAACGCGGGCGGAGCCGTGGGCAATGCTAGTATAAAATAAAACCGCAAAAAAATACGAAAAGATAGTTTTATTTAAAACTAGCATTGCCCGCGGCTCCGCCTGCGTTCAGATGACCAAAAACCAAATTCTTAGGTTTTACATATTAGTATACTCTTACATTGTAGTTTTTGTATTTTTTCTCAGAAATGAGACATTTTACCGCGGTAAAAAGTATCCTATATATTGACCCGGATAACCAGCTATCACCACACCAAATTTCATCAAAATCCCTCCAGTGGTTTTTCTGTGATGCGGTAACAGACAGACAGACAGACAGACAGACAGACAGACAGGCAGACAAAAATTCTAAAGACTATAGATTCGGCCTCTGTATCGATAAAAATGTCTATTTCAATAAGATTGTCCAAAAAATATCTAACGTACAGATTCGGCGTGGTTACAATTTTATTATAATATGTATATAGATGTCAAATATACGCGTAAATCTAAGTAAGTTTTAATTGGGTTTTGATAATTATTAATAATAATAAGTAGTGCTCGAATCAAGTATTTTCTTTCCATGTCGAAATATAAACATAGCACATGTAAAAACACTGCTTTATTTAGTATTCATTATACAATATTAATCTGAACACTGTTCCACTGAAACTCTACTCCTTTGAGTTGTTTATCTTTATAATAACGTCATTATTTTATTGTTTGTTAAAGCTCTCTTGTAAATATGCAAGCTGCGGCTCAATCTTTGAGTAAAAACAATTAAATCCATATTGTCGATCTGCCTGTAGCGTATTAATATTTATTATATGTAATTTTGTATAATATATATACATAAATAAACACGTAACGCTACACCCCGGTTGTTAGATAAAACTAAGTACTTAGTATAAGTATAGTCATCATTCTCTTCGTACACGTTCGTTTGAGGTTCTTAGAATTTTGATCTGAGCCTCTTTAAGTATAATATACATCATAAATCTTCAAAAATCATCCCAAGTCTCACTCAATATCACTATTCACTCACTCTTCCACAATATTTCTTCAGATTTATGTTACACTTTCATTTAAACATACCATTCTGCGAATCTTTTCATTTCGAATCCTACAGCCTCCTGATAGATTGTATCCATTTTTTGAAGTGAAACTCCTTTAGAATCGTTGTGATTTGAAACTCGATGAAACGGAAATGCGACACAAAAAGAGACAAACATATAAATATACATATAGGATTAAGCTGGCGAGAGAATGAGATATAATACATTGCCATGTTGCCATGGTAACCATTGTTACTGTCTGACAAATGTATATTTATGTCAAATAAAATGTAAAATAACTTTTAAACTTGGTAAAAATACTATAAAAAATAAACCTTAAAATTATCCTACTCCTGATACTCATCTCGTTCTCTCGTAGGTTACTTTTCTGAAGTTTCACTTCTACCATGTGTGAATTGCACACACACACACTTTTTTCTATTAATTTTGTATTAGAGCTTCTTTCAAGTCCACAGAAAATTGTAATCCATACTACTTCCACGTCTGAAAGATACTTGTGCCTCCCATTAATATCTCTCAATCTTTTTATCATTGTTTGCGTATATTTTAGTACCTTTGCTATAAGTATAGATTATTTATTTTATATACATAGACAATATTTATGTATTTAATAAATATTGACAGGACCAAAGGTTTTTAAGTGCATGATGTATTATGTAGAATAAGTTTCTTCTAAATATTGTGTTGTATATTATGTTTGAATTATCAATATGATATATTTATAATATGTAGGTATCTATTCAAAGTAATATATGCGTAGTGTATCAACTATCTAGTGCTCGTGGCTTACGATGGAACTTGATGGTGCTGTGTGTTAATGTCCCAACATATTTATTTATTTATCAACAGTCTTTAGATTTGAATAGCAATCTAATTAACGGCATAAAAATGTACGGAGGTGCGAATATTATGTAGTAGATTTAGTAAAATATGTAATTAAAAAACATACAGTCAAATCGAGTACCTCTTCCTTTTTGAAGTCGGATAAAAAGGTATATGGGTCCCGTTTTGTACTTAAAGCTTGGATACTCGCAATAACGAGGGTCCAGGTTTCGGTATTAGAATAAGCCCCAGTCAAATCTCATTGTGAAGCAAGGGACTCTCAATGTCAAGTGTGACTCCACTCATACATAGCCTACCCCTTGTGAATACTAAATTATAATACTACTGGGCATTATCGAACCTCTCTAATTTTTAATTGATCTAATCGTTTTTTACGTTTTAACGTTTAGTATAGATCTCTTAGAGATGAGATATTTTTCCGCAGTAAAAAATATCCTAATGTTGACCCGAATAATCAGCTATCATCATATCAAATTTCATCAAAATCTGTCCAGTGGTTTTCTCGTGAACAACGATCGATAAAATTATAAAAACTATAGATTCGGTCGGCCTCTTTATGCATAATAATGATTATTTCAATAAGATTTTCCAAAAAATATTTATTGTACAAATTCGACTCAGAGTTTTATTATATATAATTAAAAATCATATTCTATGTTTAATAAAACTTTTTAAATTGTTAAATAGTATGATAATTATTTTTAATTACGTCCTAGGTATACGAATTATCCCACCCAACGTGCGTTCACCTTGATGCGGTGGGGGGTAGGTAGTGCCTAGCAATCCAGCCAGGCAAGCCAGCTCGGTGGGCGGTATGCTATGCGGGTTGCTCCTGGTGCTTCTCTGATAGCAGAGTGGACTGCAGAGCAACCCCATTGTTGTTGTGATCTGCTTCGGCATACCTGCCGTCGGGGTGTGGTGGTTAAATGCGTAGGCGATCCTGCGACGCCCGATTAAGACGTGGGAAGGTTTTGTTGGGTTTTAGTGGGTAGTACTGGCTTTGCCGGTGATTCCCACACCTAGTGCCTAAATGCATTTCCCAACGTTAATAAAAAGGTATACAGGTAATAAAATTAATTTAAATATAAGTAAAAGTCTTAGTAACATACACAATAACACCACATATTGCTTACCTCTTTTTGAAAGTCGGTTAAACTTTTTATAAGTGCAAATAGGATGTAATGCACCCTGTAATCCCCCACAGCGATGGAGACTAATGAAAACATACCAGTAAATATTAGCAAAACAGAATGCGCGATATTAATAAAATAATATTTTACTTTAATTAATAGTATATAAGAGTATCTACAACCATTCTACGCAATTAATATGTGATTGAAGTGTCGTAACGATATTTAAATTTACAATATTGGACCCGATTACCACTCAACAGGCCTCAGGGAGCTGTGTAGATGCGGTTATCGAAAAGGATTTTAATATTATAAAAGGACGTCATCAAAATGGAGAGAGCTCTTGAACCCTTGCCCGAAGTAAATATATTAAACGACCACCCTCGTAATAAATTTTTGATTATGTTCCTATCGCACTGGGAAGTTGTTTAGGTGCTATTACTTTTGTATTATGAAATTTTTAATTGGGGCCTAAATTAAATTTTGTTTTTGTTTTGTAAATTTGAGTTATACATGGAATATATATAATATGTTAGTACTTACTTAGTACAGTTAGTACTTATTCGTAGTTAGTACTTACGTAGTAGTTTTATAAACTTATATTTTAGACTTTATAGATACTTATATAAGCTTAAATATTATGTGCAAGGATAAAATTTTGTCCTAAAATAACACGTTACTCTCACGCATTTCATCGTGCAGTAACAAAGTCCATAAAAACCAACAACATAAACAGAAAGCTTCTTTCAACAAAGTTTTGCACAATATTAAAGCTTTTAGCTCTCGGCTGTGAATCTCGCTATGAATACATTTTCATATTTCATAAGTAATTATACCAATCGTTATAATATAGAAGTTCTAAAATTAAAATAAATAATTATAAACCATCAAATTTATAGATTATAATTATGAAAATTTATATACGTAATTAGATAATAATTGTTTAATGAACAAACACTAGTTTTTGGAGTGGAACCTTTTTCTAAAATATCCAATTTTATTTTAGACTAGTAATCTAAAAACTATATTTTCAGGTAACATAAATATTTTCTATATATAATTTATATTAATAATATTTTCTATATATTATATTTGAACTCATTCCTTTGGGAAAACCTGAAAGCTGTATAATTAAGAATTTCCCGCGAGATTATACTCTGAAGCTGTAGATAAGCGTAAGTAGCACCTTGTTTCTAAGTTCTCAGAAACATATTCATGTTCATTTGTGCTGCGTGGCAATAATTCAACTTGTTAAGAAATTAGTTTAACTACTAAAAGTTCTTTAATGTTTTAGAATACTTACATTAGCAGTAGTATGTTAATGATTCATACTGTATTATATAATGTAACTAGCATTGCCCGCGGCTCCGCCCGCTTACAAATGACCAAAAACCAAATTCTTAGGTTTTACATATTAGTATACTCTTACATTGCAGTTTTTTTGTATTTTTTTCTCAGAAATGAGATACTTTCCCGCGGTAAAAAGTATCCTATATGTTGACCCGGTATCATCATACCAAATTTCATCAAAATCCTTCCAGTGGTTTTTCCGTGTTGCAGTAACCGACAGACAGACAAAAATTCTAAAAACTATAGATTCGGTCTCTGTATCGATAATAATATTTATTTAAATAAGATTTTCCAAAAAATATTTAATGTACAGATTCGGCTTAGTTACAATTTTGTTATATGTATAGAATACTTACATTAGCAGTAGTATGTTAATGATTCATACTGTATTATATTATAATGTAATTAAGCTGATGCACATTCTAGTAAGTGATTAAGTAAATTAATACTCAATTGTGTAAAATGTCGAAGTCCCATTACCATGTTCTTCAAATTGAAGTAAAGATAAAAGCAACCTAAAACCACCCCAACCGTGAAAAAGGAGCGCCGAGAAAATATACAGTTCCCATAATAATAGATTCCGAACTTGGTTCGTACCTTCAAATTTGCTGGAAATTTCCAAGTTATGTTCGATACATTTTTCTTTTCTGTTTGACAATCAACAAGCACCCGACTCTTGCCCTGAGGTTACCTTTTGTTACCTACGAAAACAATTTCACCAATTTCTATTTATCAAATGTTTACTTTCTTTTAATAAATGATTGAGTTTGTTCATTTCTAAGTAACAATTCTGAAAGATGTTCTGATCATATCAAAGCTAAGATTAATAAGGCTTACGTTAAGATTCGTTAAGACAAATATATCATTTATTTTAAACTAGCGACTCGCCCTCGCTTCGCTCAGGTTCGTCACTGGGTACGTTTTGACGCTTAGTATGGAATAGATTTTTTTTTCGTGATTTTTTCGATGGTTTAATATATATATATATATATATATATATATATATATATATATATATATATATATATTATATATATATATATATATATATATATATATATATATATATATATTTCTGCAGCATACGGAAACTACATCAAAGCGCTAAAATGAAATATAATTGTCATTCTTCAACCTGCAATAGTAGGGGAGTCCAAGAGGAGATTTTTATATTTACTCAAGCATGGCAGATTAACATAAGGGGGATACCTTATAAGTCCATACCATATTATACATATACTATAATATAAGTCCTATATAAAGTCTAGGGCAGCAGATCAAAAAATTAAAAAAAAATATTTTGATAAGTTAGACATACTTGAAATCGTCAGATTAAGGTATAGTAGATTAATTAGATCCTGAAGTGTGCAAATAAATAATCTGCCGATTTCCACAAGCCGAAGAAGCAAAGACCGTACATAAACTTTATAGTCGATATCAGAGATCCATATAAATAAATAAATAAATAAATTAGCTTTTGCTATGATTCATTAGTATTTAAAGATTGCAACATAGAATCGTTAGAAATAACATTTAACATAATTTAATATAATATATTAATTACAGGAAAAAGTGCTTGGCCAAAAATTTAAGCTTAAATTTTTGGCCAATTAAATATATTTAATATGAATCACGTTACATGGAAACTGGTAAATTATGTTGCAACTAGATCAAGTTCACAGAACGTAAAAGAACCAAAAGCACTTTGAGTTCGTTCAATTTATCTCATACATAAAAATGTTGTATTCATACTTTGACCAACTGTAATGTACTCGTATGTGGCACGTGGAAACTAAACACTACAATATGTATGCTACTTATATATTATCTATACAAAATATACTTCGACGACACGTTTGACTCACTTTGTAGTGACCCTACTTGTTGTGCCAGCGGTCGTGGTTCAAATCCCGTTGGGGGCATTTATTTGTGTTATGAGCACGAATGTTTGTAGATACTCCAATCATGGGTGTTGTATATATTTATAATATGTATATATTTAAAGTTATGTATATGTCGTGTATCATCTATTTAGTATCCATAGCACAAGCCTCGTAGCTTACCATAGAACTAGGTGGTGCTGTGTGTTAATGTTAAAAAAACTGTATAAGTACAGTTGTACATCATTATTTATGTGTCAACAACCAGACTAAAACGCTAGTTCTATACAGCTAAATGTAAGAATATATTGCTATATTAAATCATTAAGAAAGAACTTTTAAAATTCAACCCGAAAAGGCGTGGTGAAGTATGTATGAAAAACAATATTTAATGGATTTAAAATTTAAAAAAATTACTACAGTATACAATTTATATTTGAGAATACAAAACATTTTTACAGATAACTAAATACACCACACATTTTACTCGGAAGTAATTTTCTCTTCTTTACTCCAAATGAAACTCCATTGTCACTAGTAATGACGTCAGTAGAGAAAGTGCTGCATATTTGTACAGTCCAAACTTGCTTTATTGCAGATTAAATCATCCATTAAAAATGCACTTTCCTTCACATATGATGCCTACACGAATAATTTTTTTTGTATCCGACTGAATTAACTTATTATAGACAAGCTTCTTGTTTAGTACATTTACGTACAACAACAAATATTTGTGTGTATGTTCCTATTAAGTATAATTATAATAATTAAGTAATATAAATGTTTTTTTGAGAGTACAACTTTAGGTTATTGATAATAAAATTTACTCGCATTCAAAAACGTTTTGCTGTTATCATATAATGCTCGTAAAACAAAAAGATAAAAAAATCATAAAGGCAAAAAACCTTTAGTGCTAAAAATGCTTGAAAGAAATAAATATGAAAAAATTTAATTAAGGAAAAAACTTAATTCCGCCAGGAATTTAATTATATTTATGTGTATAAATATTAAGTTGTTTTAAGTAATACTTCTAAAACTAAGTATAAATTCTCTATTGACTCTACATTAGATAAGCAAGTAATACGGATTTAAACGTAATTTAATGAATAGACAGACAATCATAACATCGAAAAACTCAAAGTAAAAGAACGTGACAATTATGTATATGTTTACTTTTTATATGCGATTGTGTGTATGTATGTTTGTATGTTTGTTACTTCACGCTCAAACGGCTGGACAGATTTAGAAAGTACATAGGAGTTTTATCTGGAGTAACAGATTGGCTACTGTTTGTTACTTAGGGACATACCCGAGTGAAGAGAGATTAAGAGACTATATGATCTAAGTCACTATATTATCCGCTTAAACTTAACTTATACTTATGGGCAAAACTACTATAGATACACACGTAAAGGTGTAAGGGGCTCGGGGAATTAAATAGACCCTTAATCTTATTGCAAAGAAATAAAAAAGTTTGGCTTTCTTTTTTTTCAGTTCGCCAAATAAACGGGTTCATTAATTTCATAATATAGAATAACGAATTTAGAATTCCCAAAAACTTCCATGGTGTAACCTCTAGCTCCTGCTGCCTTCCGCTAAATCCAGTTATACATACACGTATACCATATCTATATTATAGTTTCAGCCACTATTTTTGTTGTTCATTTTCATTAAAGTTTACAAATAAATAAATTACGGACAAGTGCGAGTCCGTCTCGCCTACCGAGGGTTCCGTACACATTTGTAGGGAGTCTGTTTAATTTTTTTTTTCAACTTTTTTTATTTTTTGGACTTTTTCCTTTATTAGTGCTGTAAGACCTCCTGATATTCTCATGTGCGAATCAATTTCAACATGATTACCATTTGCCTTATCGTGAAGGAAAATATCGTGAAGAAACCTATATGAATAAGAAAACTTAGCAAGTTTTGAAAGACATGAAGTCCGCGAACCCGCACTTAGTCAATGTTGTAGATATAGTTCAAATCCCCCTCGTATTGAAGAGAGGCCCGTGTCCAGAAGTCAATAAAAAGGGCTGAATACATTGCATTTAAGAATACGCGCACATTGGTATTCGTAGCTTGACTTTTCACAGTAAAAGTTTTTTTAATTCGGTAACTTTCTTTATACTATATTATTACTAGCGACTCACGCTCGCTTCGCTCGGGTTCGTCCCTAGGTACATTTTAATTTTTTGAGCGGAACCCTAATTCTTTTACTGAAATAAAAGTAGGCTAAGTTACTCTTTATAACATCAACTACCTGCCAATGAAAGTCTGTCAAAATAGGCCCAGCCGTTTCGGAGATAAACCGGAACAAACAGACAGACAAAAATTTTAAAAAATGAGGTTTTTTTTCTTATAAATACCGTATATAATGCCATATGCATTTAGTAAAAAGCTGTTATCTTGACATTACAAACAGAAACTTCAATTTTATTTATCTGTATAGATTACTAAAATTGGATTATTTGCATTGACAATAGTACTGCAAACTTGTGTCGTTACTACTTTAAATAAATGGTGTTCATACATAAAAGTTTTATTGCTTGATCCCATGGCTATTATATAATAGCTGTCATTCCTACTTTCTTATTTAATGAAATTGTTAAAAAAAGCCTTTTTGACTGACAACAAACATGAGGAGATAAAATGTATGATTTTTTGTAAGTTATGCGATATCTTCACAAATTGAAAGTTTATTTTATGTATGTGTATTTGTAATTGTAGTGTGTACTTTTGAATTTCTATGTATTTAGTTGTACTTGATGATCGTGTAAGCCGACTACATTTTTTTTAACATAAAAATACTGTACGAGTAGTGTGATATCAGTAAAAATCATTTCATTAAATACAAATATTCTATATTAAATGGTTATATGTATATATATATATATATATATATATATATATATATATATATATATATATATATATATATATATATGTATGTATAAACAAAAAAACGAGACGTTATCTTTTTTAGATACAGGTATTTGTTCAGAATTAAAACACCTGTATGTTATACGTATTGTTAGCCATTTTCATAGGGGCCGCGTCTAAACGGACCACGGTTGACTGAAGAAGCGTTGTACTTCAATAAAAAATAGTATAATATTATTATTATAACGAATATTTTTTTAAACAATAAGTATGCATATTTGACATAAAAACATTATAATTACCGAAATATTTATGTAGAGTTATTCTTGGCATGGATCTTGGTATCTTATTTTTTTGACAATTTACATATGAATATTGGATATGAATATATTGTATACCATAATAAATTATTAAATTTCTTAGAAATATAATAAAATATAGCATTTATTAGCTCCATAGATGAAATAATTCATCCAACACACGTACATTGAAAGCTACTTGAGTGTGCCGCGTGTCGACGATAGTCTCATTCTTAGCTGCGCGTGCGCGTGTCGTCTCCAAGAAAGCCTCAGTGCTAACCTGGCGGCCGTCGTGACCGCACTGGCCTGCCGACGATGCGGCAGACTTTGTGACTCTTAGTGTGGTGAGTGTGTTACAGCACAGTGTCCGTGCGTTAACCCCAACCCCTGATAGTGTAAACCGGATTTTATATTTGGAACGCCCCGCGGCGTGCAAAAAGGTTTGTATATATCTTTATACTATAAAATATAGTAGTCGGTTGTACAATGTACATAGTGCTAATTTAAACTAATGTGAAAGTTACTACGATCGATTGCCGAGTTCGAGGAGTCAGAAATGCTGACATACTTTTGGTTCAGGTGTGGTGTAAGCAGGTGGGCGCGCCGCTCCGTCAGACCGACCAAAATTCCAATCTCGTGAGATTGCTTTCGGTTGGTTGGACAACTTTCTTTCTACCGTTTATTAAAATTTAGTATAATATTTGTCGTCCATTAATATTTTTTGTTATTTATATTAGTATATATTGTTGATTAAATGAAAACAAATAGGGCACTATAAAATGTCGGCATTCATGCCATGATAGGGAAGACATCAACGCGCATAAGCTCTACACTTTAATGTATTCTGATGATATCATGGAAACAAAAACTTAACGTTGAAAAAGCAACCAACAGACTTCCTGTTTAAAAATAACGAACAAAACAAAGTTAAAATAACATAAAAAAGTTTATTTTTGTGATTAACTTTTATTACTGAATCTGTTATCAGTTTTTACTGTAGGAAAGCAACTATACAAACAATGCCACGACTTATAAACGAAGTAAACGGGGACAGTGGAGTGCATGTTGCGTCGAGAGTAACCGGTTGTATGCCGCCGTCTTCTCACTTCATTATCTATACAGACATTGTATAAAGCCAGTCTTCCGATTGTACGGTGAAGCCTGATAAAGGTCGATTCAGTGGTTCGATGTTCGTCAATAGTTTTGAAATTATTAACTTTATAATCGAAATTATGTTTAAAAATTTAACTAATTATTAGTAATAATATATTATATTTTAAAAAATCTAAATAAAGTTATAGTACCGTAAGTTTAATGTAATTTTGAATAGATAATAAATTAGAAAACGTTGTGCAAATATGTATCGTTATACATTTGTGTCAGTCCGCTAACTTCCTATTACCAATTTGCATCATGAATTACATGTCTAGGAAATTTTATGGTAATTAATAGTCCATTAAACCATTTCCGTATTTTTACTTTTGTACAACAGTTGTAAGCGCCATAAATGTCTAAAACTGAATTGTTGAACAATATTCTTCTAAAATACCTCGAATCTTCCGTGCGTGACGTCATGTAAAGGTCATACCAACTGGTCTAGGAAATAATAGAAATATAATATTATGCGATGCAACCAAGACACATCTATATCAGAATCAGATTGCCTTAACAACAGGCGGTCAGTCGTGCGGATCCAGTCCGCTAATTACGTTATATTGCTCCATCGTGGCCGCATTATTCTCTAGCATACGTTCCTTCTTGAAGTAACTAGAGATAGTTACGAGTTTATTTATGTTAAAATAATTTAAAATGCGCGGTCTCTACACTATTAAAATATTTCATCATTAATATATTTTGAAATCTCACTAAAGTATTTTCTCATTAGTAAAGTGAGAAGGTTCTCGTAAAATTGATTTTGGTTTAAATAAAACTATCTTTTCGGATTATTTCGCGGATTTATTTTGATTTTTGGTTCCCGACGATTCGAATGCTTTTTTTAAAAATGTCAAACATTCGCGTAAATCTAAGAAAGTATTATGATTTTGGTGTACATATTTATATTTAGCTGCTAAGCTAAAGCTTTCACAGTAATTTAGTAACTGAATTAATGTTAAAATTAAAAAAATAAAAGTTTATCTCCATTTCTAAATGTAAAAGATTAAAACAGTGTTTGGTTGTTGCAATTTACTATATATATTTTTACACATATACCGCACCATAGAAGGCATTAGATTCAAGTTATTTTTTCTTTCTCCTAAAGTTAGAAGTAGTTCTTTAATTGTAAGTTCTTCGAAGTTAGTTTTTGAGATATATTTTCTCTTCAAAATGAGACCTTGATGCTCTCTTTTTTGAAGAGAACTTACTTAATTTACTGTAATAAGTTATTTCAGTATAAAAATATGTTCATTTGTATTTTGTATTCAATTTTCATAACTTTATAAAACCGTACAAACAAAAATATAAAGCCGAAAAACCTTTATAAAAGTCGTTAACAACGTTACGTGGAAATGAAAATTCCTTACAAGCCTTTAACCCGTAAAGTAAACGGCCATTATAAATATTTTCAAATAATTTCATAAATTAATCCCTCGTGACGAAGGTAAATCCCGTATCTTAAAAAAAGCTCTGCCAGCTTTAGTTAAAGCTTCGTAATATCTGTCATATGCTTCAATCTTAAAAATATGTTTAATGTTATTTAAATATTTTTTTATATACTAATTTATATTTACTATATAGGTATACATGTTGTAAAGTAAATCGGTTTGTGTTTAATATAAATTTCATTCATTATTTAATTTTCTGTCAGTTTTCGACAGTTAAAATGTAAATGTTCATTTAAAACTGCATTCGAAACTTCTTTAACGATTCATATGAAATCTTGAAATATTAGTTAGGTATTTATTTAAATTGGGTTTATAATTTATATGGATGTTATCCATTAATTGCTTAAAATCGCTAAAATTTGGCGCTGCATCGCATTAACTGCTACGCTGTTTAACCTACTATTGACCTTTTTTAAAGTAACATATTCGTGACTATGACAAAAACTCTCTCTCAAAGGTTGTACATTAGTTTAGTTCTAATAATTTATTATTAAATAGTGAAAGCCAAAATACATAAAATGAACACCCTTATGTAACACCTATTTATAGAAAATGGTATATTGTTTACTGGAGAAGCATTGAGACCTGTAGAGTTCACTAGCTTTCAAAGTATCACAATACTATACAATTCTAACCTGGAGGGTCACCATTTTGATAAGTTGACAGGTGGATTCTGTAGCATTTGTGAGCAATAAGACTGATATAGGACACAGATTGATTGCATAGTTTAAATTTTAGCTACTTCCACATTATTATGTGCTATTAAACATTATTATTGTCGTGAAAGAGCTGTTCTTATAATTTATTTATTTATTATTAAGCACACTTACGATACACATGTTAAAACAATTCAATACAATAATTAAAGCATTCATAATATTATGGAATTATTATAGCAATATCTCACACAATATTATTACGGGAACCAGACAAAAAGTTTTAATATCATTGTAATAAAGAGTAAAATAACAATAAAAATAATTACAAAAATAAAATAAAAAGTGAACACTTTTTTTTGTTCAAGTATTTTATTATTATTATAGCCAAAGAAGATAATAGTGCATATAATTAATTGTGTTAGATATTTTTTTATGGTACACTATATTAAACTTTTATTTTTTCCGTCTTTTCTAAACCATTCCGATAACAGTATAATATAACAATGTCAAGTTTATTGATTAAGATGGCAGATAAATACTACCGTAATTGACAAAAATTTCGTAATCCATTCACTGACAATGAAATTGAATTGCAATAATTCCAGCTAACAAAGTTTATTTGTTTTGCTTATATAACAACTTAAACAGCACACTATAAACCATCTGCCGATGATGTTCTGCCAACGGTTACAAGTCCGTTACCGCGAAGGAGGTCATGTGCCCGCGCCGTCGCGTGCGCACTTTCAAGCATTAGCTAGCTTGCTGAAATGGTGATAATTGCAATCCAACTTGGAAAAGTAGGCAACGAGGTTATTGAAGAATTAGTTATGCAGATTTTAATTGACATTCAAATTCATTAATGAAATTAATTTTAAACTAAACGCAAGTTAACGATGATTAAGCCAAAATTTATAGAAATGTAGTATATTAAAAAATACATTTATTCGCAATTTTTCACTATATTATTATGTTTTAAAGAATAAGTATACTTATAACTATAATACTTTATCACATCTCTAAAACAAACGAACTAAAAATATAAAAGTAAAAATTGATCAACCCATACACACGCCGTTCTAAGTATAAAGCGCACAAATGAATAATCTGGGAGGATTTTCAAGTCTTGTCAACTAGGACGATTTCTAATTTTTCTATTGATCTCTATTCCAATGTCGTAAGGCTTAATTTAGATTGTTACCGCAGAAACTACGCGCGCTTGCGGAGGCATCTAAACTATCTGGCACGGCATAAATTTTCTTGCCTAACTGGTTTCTTGTATGCCTATTAAATAGCAAAAATTTTAAATTCTAAGGACGATATTTAGTTTTTAATTTATTACAAATGTTAACATTAAAGAAATTAGTATGCATAGATATAATTTAATTTAGCTTTCTATTATCACAATACTTTACAGAAGAAATTCCTAGTACTCTATTTTGAATAATATGTTTATTTAATAAATATGCATGTATAATTTATTTTTAATATCATTTAGATGAAAAATTTCTAATCTTTTAAATAATATTCACATTTATAATAAAACTAATAATAATGATTGCGTATATCGTTAAAATCATTGGTTTAACACGTAAAATCTCAATAAGACTCAAACTTACTCGATTGCCCTTAGACGGTTACGAATGGATTATGTCACTATTTGACGAAGCTTTTACTTTTATTGCTGAGTACCTACGTCGAAATTCTTAATTATTGATTATGAAAAATTTAACGGCTGTTCAATGTGATTGGCATATAACTTATACTTTTACTGCCTTATGTCTGCTACACTCTCTATGCCATATTAGCTCGTCTTGTCTAATTTATTTATTTATTATTATGCTATTCACTTAAAGGTCCTAACGTGATGCTAAATAGCATATGGCTTTATTATTAAATACAAAAATGTTGGTTCGGAGATACGTGCGAAAAAACAAAACAAAAAAACAAACTCTTCAGTTTAATAATAGATAGATACTTGTATAGACTAACACTTATTCTACTGTGGATAGGAAAGAGGCGACATGAAACTTCACTTTGTTTTGTAGGCGTCAATATATATAAACGATAATGAAGATAAATATTATGTTCAGATATATAAAACGGAAAAATCACGCTACACACCAAATATCCCAAAATAGGTTTTCTTTTATCGAGAGTCTGTAACATAGACATTTATCCACAACAAGTCAATAGTATGACTAATACAAATATGTATCTATAGTAGCTCTATTTGTGTAAAGAATCACCTTCGATGCCCTTGAAATAACCATTAAACGCCTCTATAAATGTAATATATGTAAGGGCATACGTTTATATTATAGTCATTAAATTTGCATGAAGTTTGATAAGAAAATAAATGAAATAATAAACACTAATAACCCTAAACAGTTGTCTAAACACATTTTCCCTTTTAATACATTATAGCGCCAAATAAGTAAATATATAATCCAATGATACATTTACCGGTTGACCAAACATTCAACGTCATCTCACCTACATACAGTCTGATTTGCATTCGTGTCATCGTATAACATACGTATTTAGGCAGACCAAGGAATCTCTATATAACTGTAAACTGACCCGTTGCAACCATGTGACAGATACGGACAGTTTAGATTAATGCCAGGTATATTACAGGTTAAACTAGATTGGAATGCATTTAATTGCAGATATCATAAAATATAAGAAATATAATAAAATCTAGCTTATTCTAATATCGAATAATGATTTTAATCTGTGACTCAAAAATCTTTTGGGCTGTTGCTGCGAAAGAATTTTCCTTATTGGTTTTCAAGTCAGTATGCTTAAAGAAATGCTAAAGAACTAAAAAAAATATATTATTATGTTTTTAATAACTTTTTAGTAAAATTAACTATAATATAAGAACATTTTTTAAACAAATTAATCTATCTAATGAAGTGTAACAGCCATTATGAAAGTAGATTAAACGAAATTTAATAGTGATTATATAATCTTACAACGGGAATATTAATTAAGAAGTAATAAAACTTGCGTTAGTTTTTCATGATATTTTAATCTTATGTACCTAACTTTCATTACAATTTAAAAATGCTGTGTATTCAATATTTTAATCATAAAACCATTGCTTCTTTTCGTAACTAAGTTAATTTAGGTTTTAAACGCTACGCGTGGAGGCAAATAACATCGTAATAAATTTAGTTTATTACTTTATACCTCATCTATATATATAATAAAATTGTAACTAAGTCTAAACTATACATTGAATATTTTTTGGAAAATTTAATTGAAATATACATTTTTATCGATACAGAGTCGGAATCTATAGTTTTTAGAATTTTTGCCTGTCTGTCTGTCAGTCTGTCTATTACCGCATCACGAGAAAACCACTGGACATATATATTGGTGGGGACATATACATGGGAAAATATATTGATTTTTAGCCATTATTTGGTTTTTAGTCATCTGAACGCGGGCGGAGCCGCGGGCAATGCTAGTTTACTATAAATAAAGTCTTTAATACTGCTAAGGCAACATGAGGAAATATGAAACCAAAGATCGTTCAAAAGTTAGTCTTCTTTAACAGTGTTTTTACTGTGTTTTACTTTAACAACATTTAGCCATCCTCTTATCTAGTCTAAAAACGTATTTAAAGTCCAGCCTTTTTATCAAATAATCGGTTATATACTTACTAGAATATTATCTAGAGAACTAAATAAAGAAACGGAAGTAGTTATTGGGCGGGTTTTATACTAACTTACCATCTATAATAAGTTCGTTCAATCAACGGGTGTCCCCTTCACTTAATGACCTTGCCTCCATGCAAGGCTCTCTGTCGTTCACCTCGTAAGAATGCGACCAATGCAGCGTTGTTGACAATGTAGATAAAATTTATGAATTATCTTATATGCAGCTGGTAGCGATATGGCGAAACAGCTCTTTTATATTGCTGTAACATGCAAGCTTCTATACCTATTCAAATGTGCAATACGCCTGTTAAACGTTATACCCATATTACAAATTTTCTTATTAACTTATCAAATACTTTTATGAATTTGAAATGTGGCGTACAGGTTATATAACTATATACATAATTATGACGAATATTTGAGACGGATCTAATAAAGGCTGTACAATTTATTAAGATAAATTATAAATTATACAATCTAATAAGCTTAAAGAAAATATCAACATAAGGCGTAGGAAGATTACCTAAATTTCCTTAACCAATCATGTATGGAGGATGTACAGAACGAAATGCACCTACAATTCATAAGAGTTTAAACGAAGAGGTTGAGTTAAGCAAGACTTTCAAGAGACGGGACCACAAGGTATCTTAAATGATATTGTCATCATTTTCTTAATTTGTTATTTTTAACCGACTTCCAAATTATTATTTTATACCCAATTTGAGAACTATAAAAATGGTTATTGTGAGTCCACCTTAAAATATAGACATACGCATGCTATCGGCAACCTTTTTATAGTAATTTTTATGTTTTTCTAATTATTAGAACATATCGTGGTTCTGCCTGCAATAGTTCACGCGGTAATGTCAGTACATTCGGTATGATATTTTCCGAAATCTTTAACATTCATCGTCATATTTCAGCGAATTTACACAAAACATTAATGAATTATACTCCTTAACCTTTCTCATGAATTATTTCGTCCATTAGTGAAAACCGTACAAAAATCTATTCGGTAGTTTTTGAGTTTATCGCGTTCAGAAAGACAGGCAGACGCGATAAGGAACTTTGTTTTATACTAAGTATAGATTTGGAAAAGTAAGTGTGACTATATAAAGCGGGTAATGCTAGGAGAAAATCAAATTGTAAATCTATACATATAATAAAATTGTAACTAAGTCGAATCTGTACATTAAATATTTAAAAAAAAACTATTTGAAATAGACATTATTATCGATACATAGTCCGAATCTATAGCTTTTAGAATTTTTGTCTGTCTGTCTGTCAGTCTGTCTCTTTCCGCATCACGAGAAAACCACTGGACATATTTTGATGAAATTTGGTATAATGATAGCTGGTTATCCGGATCACCATATAGGATACTTTTTACTGCGGGAAAATATCTCATTTCTGAGAAAAAATACAAAAACTGATTGTAAGAGTATACTTATATGTAAAACCTAAGAATTTGGTTTTTGGTCATCTGAACGCGGGCGGAGCCGCGGGGAATGCTCGTACTTAATAATATTAAGCACAATAAATATACATTTCGTGTTTATTATTAATGTAAAATAGCGCACATACACTAATATACGAGCAAGTAGAGTACGTAAATACTTTACTAGATAGTCCACTTATTGAAATTGTTGTATGTTTAACTCAACGAACTCAAAATATGCTTTAAGCGATCACTAATTAATTAACAGGAAATTATTAGCAAATTTTAGCTATCTCTATAACGAATAAATTCATAGTAGAAAGTTTTCCACTTTCACATAAAATATATCTAATATGTAAAATTCCATAGAAGAGAATTAGAAGAATTGATTGGCATGAATTGATGAAATAAATTTCTACTCAATATCTTTGTTACGCATAAATAGTTATCTAAAGCTTGTTAATCCCTTAACGACCGCGGACACGCCGGCGTTACAGTCAACAATACATTTCTTAGAAATTTAATTAATTTCTTAGAAATTTACCTGGAGGTGTTAAGTAGTAGTCTATACATATAATAAAATTGTAACTAAGCCGAATCTGTACATCAAATATTTTTTGGAAAATCTCATTGAATTAGATATTATTATCGATACAGAGGCCGAATCTATAGTTTTTAGAATTTTTGTCTGTCTGTCTGTCTGTCTGTTACCGCATCACGGAAAAACCACTGGAGGGATTTTGATGAAAATTGGTATGATGATAGCTGGTTATCCGGGTCAACATATAGGATACTTTTTACCGCGGGAAAATTTCTCATTTCTGAGAAAAAATACAAAAACTGCAATGTAAGTAAGTATACTAATATGTAAGTAAGTATACTAATATGTAAGTAATTATACTAATATGTAAAACAAGAATTTGGTTTTTGGTCATCTGAACGCGGACGGAGCCGCGGGCAATGCTAGTCACAATATAAATCAGACTTAACTACTTATGAGCTTATGATAAGAGAGTATTTAAATTCTATAGAATTGAATTGTATTAAATTATTACCTCAATGCAGTCGACCTCCGCTAGGAATGCTGGAGCATAAAATGAACCGCCTGCTCTGATTTACGAGCTAATCATAAAACAACCATTATTATTTCCTTTGTGGAAATACATTATTTCTGCCAAAATTTCGGAAAATGAAGTACTTTAAAACTTCTAAGCGTAAAAGTAATTTTAAATATCATTTTAAATTTTCATCGATACAGAAGTGTGATTTGAAAGTTCCATCATTAGACCAAGTCCTTGATCTCTTGATATTT
Organism: Brenthis hecate; assembly: GCA_951806755.1. Lineage (NCBI taxonomy): Eukaryota > Metazoa > Arthropoda > Insecta > Lepidoptera > Nymphalidae > Brenthis > Brenthis hecate. The sequence goes on from OX638267.1 coordinate 1,389,349, forward strand.
TATGATTGTCATCAAAGGTACCTAAAACTATTTTCAGCTCAACAAGATGCTAACAATTTCTCAAAAATATGCATTATAAGCTAGGAAACAGATATCATAGAGATCACTAGAAACTGGCATGCGAATAAATAGATTAAAGAAGCTTGTAAAACACGTAATTAAGTAACAATCTTTACGAAAGTCAAAATATAGCATAATAAACGCATTCACTTCATTCAACGCCTCCAAGACAAATACAAAGGCTTACAACATGCTTACACGACAAGCTGGTTTTCATTGTATGCCAATATACATAACAATAATTGACTGTCTAATCACCGACCTCAAGGTGTTATTGCACAAAGTTATTCTAAACCGTACCCACACCTCTGATTCGCTCGCAGCTTACCGAAACCGCAGTTATTTGCTTGTAATAATATTGTATATGATTGTTTTTGATTTGTCATCTATACATATAATAAAGTTCTGAGTCGAATCTGTAAATTAAATATTTTTTGGAAAATCTTATTGAAATAACTATTACATGGATACAGAGGCTGATTCTATAGTATTTAGATTTTTTGTCTGTTTGTGAACGCGTCGCGAGAAACCACTGGACGGATTTTGATGAAATTTGGTATGATGATAGCTGGTTATCCGAGTCAACATATAGGATACTTTTTACTGTGAGAAAATATCTCATCCCTGAGAAATCTATACTAAACGTTAAAACGTAACTAGGGACGAACTCGGCGAAGTTAAGGCGCTAATTACATATACATACATACGTACATGTAGTAGCAATCTGTTCTGAGGGTGGAATTTATTATTTTATAATTCATCGATGTATTAACATATTACTAGTAACTTATCCTGCGTCAATAGGTGCCTATTTGTATACTAAATATCCAAATCCGACCAGCCATTTCAGCCTGAGAGAGTAACAAACATACGAACATATATACCAACTATTGCATTTGTAAGAATAGTGTGATTATATGATGAAACTGAATTCACATTTAAAGTATATAAATTTAATATATATGTACATAATCTTGTTGTAATGTTTTATAAAATTATGTTTAGTATAATTTTTCGATTATGACATAATGCTACGATTGTTTACCAATAAATCAGTATTATTTTCTTATTAAAGCTACAAATTTATCAACGTCCTATTGATTGTTTATAGTGTTCTGTTCAATATTCAGGTCAAGAGTATGCAACATCTATACATATAATAAAATGGTAACTAAGCCGAATCTGTACATTAAATATTTTTTGGGAAATCTAATTGAAATAGACATTATTATCGATACAGAGTCCGAATCTATAGTTTTTAGAATTTTTGTCTGTCTGTCTGTTACCGCATCACGAGAAAACCACTAGATCAATTTTGATGAAATTTGGTATGATGATAGCTGGTTGTCCGGGTTAACATATAGGATAGTTTTTACCGCGGGAAAATATCTCATTTCTGAGAAAAAATATAAAAACTGCATTGTAAGAGTATATATAAGTATATTATATGTAAAACCTAATAATTTGGTTTTTGATCATCTGAATGTGGGAGGAGCCGCGGGCAATGCTAGTTAATTATAAAAGCTTAATTAGGTATCGTGATACCCACAAACGCGTATATTTATATAGTTTCTGGCTTTGATTATATTATGATAAATAATGTAACTCACACGCAACCCCTTTCTATTCTCAATTAGCAGCAAATATCTAAGATGTAAAGAAGGAAGTTTAAACAAATATTCTCACGTATGTAATAGATGGTAGCCGCATCTAGAGAATACGTGACGTTCATATTCCGTACGTGTTGTGCCCACAATATTCAGTCATCTAGAACTAATATTTAATTATGTTTCTATTTCTAACAAATATTGTTATAAATTTATTTTGAAAGACATTAATATTAAAATATAATTATTTAATAATTAAATATTGGTGATATTTAACAAAAGAATAATGTTATGTAAAAGTTTCCACCCTACCTGTATAGATTTAAAGTAAAAATTGATATGAGAAATGTTTAAAATGAATAATAAAAATATTTCTAAAGTGTGCCAAGCAAGTATTTTCCATCGAAGGACCAAAATTCGACCGCGCGAATAAAGAAAATATAGATTAGAACGATGGTTGTACAATATGAACGTTATAACATTTAAAATGTAAGTCAATTCCACTGCTAAGTAATCTTAGATTGAAGTCCTAAACTGATGCTTAATATTCCCCTTTCGTCCATAAGCCATTGTCAGAATGTGACAAGAATAATAAAGTAAGAACATCAATGTGTTAAAATATAAAACGATATGGCCACTTTCTAGCAATTCTTAAGCATTATGATATGTTTTCGTTAGTTCATAATGTTAAAATTATATTATTTTAATATAAGAACGAATGATTAAATAACTCGCTTATATAATATTTTCCTTTGAGGAATTATTTCATTTATTTTAAAATTTCATACCGCTTCAATATAAAAATTAAAAGTACCACGGTATAAAGCATTACATCATAGTGTATTGCTTAATTAAACTTATTTCTTGTGCATTTTGCATAACAAACAATAAGTCGAAAATATATCATTAACTAGATAATAGTAAAACGTGAGAAATAACGAAAAATATATATAATAACATCATAAGTTATTTAGCTAAATCGGCACCATGACGCTGACATCAGCGGAGTAAGTTGCAAGGTCAAGTGAGATAAACCTTAGTATAATAAGCACTTCTACACTTAAAATATTATGATAAAAAGAATCAATTTACATATTATAATATGTCGGTCCGTAACTGCATAATGTTTTTCATGGTGCTTCTTTATAATTTAACATTTTTCTTCTAAATACTTATTACGAACAATAAACGAACATTACTTTTAGTCATTTAAACTAAAAGCTACTAAAACTTTTTAAAGTTTTTGTCACTCCGTGTTTATGCTACTATATAACTAACCGTATTTAATCAAGTTTCATGACCTGCTTGCTTCGGGCTATTACTACTGAGAGGTTTACATTTTTATACTATAAAAAAATGTGAATTTTGCTAAACATTCTGCAATAATATATTTTTAACTAGCATTGCCCGCGGTTCCGCCCACGTTCAGTTGACCAAAAACCAAATTCTTAGGTTTTACATATTAGTATACTCTTACATTGCAGTTTTTGTATTTTTTCTCAGAATTGAGATATTTTCCCTCGGTAAAAAGTATCCTATATGTTGACCCGGATAACCAGCTATCACCATACCAAATTTCATCAAAATCTCTCTAGTGGTTTTCTGTGATGCGGTAAAAGACAGACAGACAAAAATTCTAAAACCCACAGATTCTGCCTCTGTATATTCGATAATAATGTTTATTTCAATAAGATTTTCCAAAAAATATCTAATGTACAGATTCGGCTTAGTTACAATTTTATTATATATATAGATGTGATGTGGGTTATGTTAAACTTCCATTCAAAACTCACAGACATATTAACTTGATTTTCCGCTGGCATTCACACTTGATAGGTCTAAATGTATTGTAATAACTTTGTTTCAGTAGATGGCTACAGACTAAGAATAGAAATTATCTGTGTATAGGGGGAAACGAAGTTCTACATCGTTTCGTTAAGTAGAAAAGGTTACTATGTCGAAGTTGTCGCTATATTACTGTACCATATTAACTACAAGTACCTACTATTTAGAAACTACCTTGATCTTTAATTGCGTTAGATGGACGTCTAGAGCGATGACGATAATATACTCGTAGGTATTAATAATATTTTTTTGTACGTTCATTTGTACGAGAATGCAATTTAAACTTAAAAAAGAATTTCAATGATGTTTTAATCATTAAAATGTCACTGCATAACGTTTTTACTTTAAAAATTGTAAAGATGAATATTTTTAACATTAAAGTTCATTTTAGTTACCAACACAGCCTTTTTGTTGAATTGTGGAACAGAATTAAATTTTAAAAATATCATGCGCATCTTTAAACAGCCTTCACCTTTTCATCTTTACAGAGAGGCAGCTTGCTCCTATACCGGTTGAGTCATGCCGAACCTACCAACTTGAAACTATAAAATTCGCTTTAATTATACGAATGTCCTGTACAGACAAAATATTCTTTAAGAAACTGGTTTAAATTTAAAATTCGATACTTATTTTCACTTTCCATATTGTATAAGTAAAGTAACAGCCAAAATTTAATAAAACACAGAAGTCTTATTAGTATAAAAGTAATACCTATTCTATTTTTAGTAGATTGTATCATTGATTAATTAATATTATTTGTATATGATAAACCGTAACTTCTAAAGGATATGATGAGTCACATCAGTGGCAGTTAGCCATGTATCAACGGATACTATTGACCGACTTTGCATAGAAGGAGATGCTAACAGCTGTATTTTAGCGGGTCATAGGTTCCTATGTAGTGTAGAACTTATAGAAAATTAAAAAAAATTAAGAATAAAATTGGAATAATTACTTTTAAATAATTTTGAAGTCAGCATCGCCTCTTTTTCAAATAAGTGCCTACTGATACTAGTATCGTTCGATACCTCATCTATACATATATAAAAAAGTCCATATTTAGGATGCAACGCGAAAACTTATCATTATTTTCGCGTCCTAAAAATAAATCTCAGACAAGCTACCAACATTTGAGATGGAAACCACAGAAATCGTTAGTCGAGTCAAAGCGTCGAGCGTCAACTGGCAGCAAATAATTTGTACAAAGTAAACAATGAAGGTACCGAACAATAGTTTCGACGACCAAAGCTAGTGGACGACAGCTACGACCGAAATTAAGCACAAAAATGCGCTAAACGTAAAAGTAAAGATTTCTCGCTTCACAAAAACACGAACCGTCGTTTCGGGCGTCGGTCTCGTTAGTCCCATTCAGCTTGCATCCGCGAACTTTAGAAAGGCCTTTTTGTTACTCATTCTTCTGTTGCTTTTATTAACGCCCCACTCGTCCATCGGTGTTGCTTTTAAATACTAACTACTGGTTTTTTTTTCTGCAATGCCTAATGAGTACCGTATTCATACAGATAAAAAAAAATACAGTCGAAATTAAGAACCTCCTCCTTTTTGAAGTCGGTAGAAAATACTCTACGATACGAGTTTATTGGCTACGAATTGTCAACAAAATAATGTTTAAATTACAAATATAGTAGTATTATTAATATTAAACTGCGATTGAAGTCAGACGACGATTGGGCTTAGCGCTTAATGAAATATAAATGCGAAACCGGTTTGCCTTCACAAAACGTTTTAGATACCTACATCCTTCAAAATGGAATTTCAAACTGTTATATGCCTTCTGACAGAGGTACACTGCCTTTTCACAGATCTATAATCTATACTCATATTATATATATATATATATATATATATATATATATATATATATATATATATGTGTGTGTGTGTTTGTCTATTTTTTGTTATCCTTAAATGCATAAACTACAAAAAAATTGGCAAAAACATACATACATATGTATGTAGATTGCATCATGGCGGGTTAAAATCATTTACAATGCGAGCATAACCGCGGGAACCTATTTTTACAAGCTTTTATTTAACTTCTTTTTTATAGATCCATAAGTGTCCCACAATCCAACCATTTATCTGTTACTAAATAACTTAGAATCTAATTCATTCAAGAATTTTAAACGTTTTAGGTGACTCATCACTCGCAGGTAAATTTAAGCAGAAAAAGGAAATAATACAATAACATTTGGGATCGTAACTAATCGTTTAGTGGAAACCAGGTATAGAAAATTATTATTCATTTACTAAATTATATGTACAATAGACATAATAAATGTAACTTTCTATTAAAGTTTTAATTAGGTGTACTTTTGGAAATTAAATTTTAATTTTATGTCATTCCTTATTTATAATGAAAATAGGGTAAATAAAAAAAACTGGGTAAATTTTTATTGTAATTACTTACAAAAAGTTTAGATAAACTAAGTGTATTTTATATTGACCTTTAACTTATATCACTACAATCACGTTTGCCATAAATTCCAATGCTATGAGTAACCAAACCAAGACTAGTATGAATCATCATATTATTATAAAAATATAAATAAAATATAATACATGACGTATGTACATATGTATTATGTTTTTTCTATATTATATTAATAAATCTACATACACATTAAACTGTTATCATTTACCATTTAAACATTTTACAAGTAAATGCATTTTAATAATATGTCATAAGATAAATATTTTTATTTAAAAATTTTCCAGATGTTCAATCTTTTCCCCCGCTTAGATGTACAAGGAAATCGTGCCATAACATCGGAAGCGTTTAGTGTCATTCAACCTGCCGCTGTGGTGACGTTTTCACTTTTACCATAAAAATTCAATTCCGCAGTACTTGAACGGCAGGAAAATAAGTGGAAAAACGCTTACATGACGTTAGATTAACGCGGATGTTAATACTTTACACACCATGCAAAAAGGGTAGGCTGTCTGTAACAACTATACATTCAAGACATGTAACACCTCAGTCTCTCCCGTGACCATGGATGCTGTAAAGCATTCGAAACGTCGGGAACCAAAAATCAAAATAAATCCGCGAAATAATCCGAAAGATAGTTTTATTTAATAATGTCAAACATTCGCGTAAATCTAAGAAAATATTACCATGCAAAAAGTTACACTAATAAAACTACAATATTCATATAGGGTTCGACACCATCGAATAGAACAGCTGAGACCGTTATTCCGATACTTATATCGGTAACTATGTAAGTACTAACATAGAATATAAGCACTTTGTGTACTAACAAAATATGAGTCTAAGTTACTTGAAATAAAATTTATTAATATTATTATTATTATTATTATATATAGTCTATAGCAATTTCAAATTAGGTATATCCAAGAATATCACAAAATATTTTTAAACGAAGATTTGTATTTTTTAAACATTAATACAATTAGATATCGCAATAAACAATTCAATATACTCCAAAGATAATTTTATTTGCGAAAACTAATAACTTCATTTTTATTGAGAGCATCATCAAAAGTTAATAATATAATAGTAATAGGTTATATTATACTTACATTATTAGTCCCACAGGACCCCACTTCTCATTCATATTACATTAAAATAGATATTTTTATAGAGAATTATCGTTAAAATGACTTTATTTATTTCATTACTAATTAAAATATGGTTACAATTAACATTTAATTATTTTAACAGATCATTTATTTAATGCTTCGAAACGTTTATCTGAATAACACTGAAAATGTTATTTATAAAAAAGTTATAACTTTTTATAGTATGAATAAGTATTTGACCCTACGATTTCACGGTATGAAATCCGTTATTTTCCATCCTAGACCTATTTCCATCGCTAGTCAGATTGGCCAATTGTTATTGATGTCATGTTCGAAGCGGCAAGAACTAAATGCGTAAACCAAGTAACGGTATTAGTTCAACGAACGGAATGTAGTACTAATAATAATATTTCCACCTGCTATAAAGGAAGCCTGATAGCCGCCGCTCTGCACATGCTGTCCTTTTATAAAGCGGGGAGAACGGAAGTGCACGACTATATCGGATATGCCTAATTTGCCATTCTACTGTTTAAATTCATATATTTCTTTGTAACAAACCGACACGTTGACTGTGCTAGATTTGTCTCATTTAAGAAAATAATTTACTAGAGCAAGGGCATTCAAGTGCTCGAGTAAAAAAATTAAAAGTAAAACTTACATTACCTGACCGCGAAATTGCTCATACGTGAGAGTAAAAATGGTTTTTTTTTTTGTGTTTTCAGCACATTGACATTCTAAAATGACAATGAACTTTATTATCTTTACAAAACTTTCGTTTCTTAAGAAATTACTATTATTCCTTTTCAAAAAAACTACCAAAAAAAATATAACATGGATTTATGCATACATGGTGAAATCGAGTAGGTATGTGTGTATATATATATATATATATATATATATATATATATATATATATATATATATATATATACAATTTAATTTACTTTTACTACTTTAAAGATCTTCCCTTTTGGGAATATAGGTATTATTTACATCATAACAACAACATACAAATTAAAATCAATATATTTCGTAAATCGATTAGAATATTTTAATACCCAGAAATACGTTACACAAAAAGGCTAAAAAAATATTAAAAATCGTGTTAGACAACTGGAATATTTATCCTAAGAGCAAACTTACACAACCAGTTGTCGACTGTTGACTTCCCATTTTCTAACGAGATTTTTTACCTCAAAGCAGGCAAGTCTCTTAAGAGTTGACCTTCTTTAACTATATGAGAATCAATGGAATAGACTACCCGTATTTATTAAGTATGTATATTATGTATATGTACATACAAAAAATTAAAATATTAAAACTTGCTTCACCAAATTATTAGACATTTTAAAAACAGAGAAATTTCCAATTCTAATTAATTAACAAAAATAGTACGAAGTCCGCGTTTTATGTACTTAGAGCTTAGTAATATTTTAAATAATAAAATAATAATAATAGCAATTGCAGATTAATAATATGAATAAACTTTTGGAGGCTGAATAGGAAAAAATAGTTACAGACGCCGTAAATTCCCGTAACCCGTGTTAAAGCTTTTGCCTTACTGCGGTAACATCTACTTAGTCCGACATTCGCCCCTTCCAATGTAATTACTTGCTAAGTACGATAAGCCTCTCGACCTTACAAATGAGAATTAGGTTTATTATTGAACTTAAACGTTTGTTCTAACTTATTCGTTTCTATCTCTTAACAAACTAATGTTAAAAATTCCCAAGAATATACATTACTTCTGGTTCGTAACAAAACTCTTTCACTTCGAAATTAAATATGAATATGGAAGACGCGTCGGGCCCCATATCTGGTGGGGATTGAAAAAGGCTGTAACTGTAAAACAGTCAACGAACGAGTGACACTGACAATGAGGTGTTCCGTATTAGGTGTCCGTGTGTCCGTCACGTATGTTGCGGTATGTGGACGGTTTCATTGGATCAAAGCACGTACTGCGTTGGTCTAACTTTCCAACGTATCATCACAAACAGAGATTGAAAGCGGTTCAATTATTGCTTTTCCACACTCCTATTTGCGTTTTGTTAACCGAAGATTAAAAATTGAAATGTGTCTTCATTAAAAGATTAAAGGTAGTAATATTTATTAGTTATAACTTGGAAGATTTAAGTGGTACCTACCCAAATAGCTATTTTAATTCGTTTCCGGAAACTCGTAATATCGTTTATGTAAGAAAGTGGACTAATATATATTGAATAACAAACAAATATATTTCTTAAGAGGTAATTAACATCTTTACAATCTCATCGTAGTTATGGCATCTAATGCAGTGTTAAAGTTATTTAAACTAGTTTCCGCAATTTTGTGTTCAGCCTGTGTGAAAATTAGTATTAACGTTGCCCTACTTTTCTTCTTTATGTACAAAATGCTTTGATAAAATGTTAAGAGATTAAACGAGCACTTTGAAGATAATATAGAAAAATACTGCATGTAAAACAAGATTCGGAAGATTCGGAATAACTGTAAATGTTCAAAAAATTATCGGATATAGATTTTTTTTTTTTTTGTAAAATTGAAATTTTAATTACACAAAACCTTATTTTTAACTATTCTTATTCAGTCAAGTTTTTATAATATATATTTTTTACTATACACGGTAGACTTTAACCAAAAATAAATCCCAGCTAGTAATCTCTACCTGCTATATCCCTTTAGTATAATAAAAGGGGCTGCTTATCTACAGGCAATTATTTTTTAGATATATCTAATGTTAGATATATCCACGTCATTAAAATCAAAAGAGGTTTTTATTTTATGTTTTATACTTTTTATAAAACATATTGTATACGTCATACAATGTAACTTCTGAAAATTTTAATTCTGTCTTCGACTTCTCTATCCGCATTATCAAAAACTAATTTTATCTGTGGTAGAATTTCAATTAATTCCAACTGTAAAATAAAGAAATTTCTTTCAATCGAATTGATTAAAGCGTATTTTATAGTGAAATCATATATCATACTCGTAAATCCATGACATAGAATCTTACGAATAAACATTTTTCTTCGTAGTAACACTTAGAAAACAGTTTTTAAATAAGGCTTAAAATTAATTTATCATAAAGAGATTTTTGCACGTAAGTTATTTTTCGATTGCCGAAGGGAACTGTCAGATATCCGATTTGCGTACTCGAGTAGTATCGAAGGCCAAGTTCGTTTAAACAGATTGGGTAAAGAAAAAGTGTAGACTCTCACTTTCTTCGAATTACATCTTAAATTTTAAGCTACGTGTGTGATGTGAAAGTGAATACACAATAAGCGATTCTCACCGTCCATTCCACAAGCATTGCCTACCTATCGCTATTGATTGTCCGGAACTCTGGCACTCGACTTTCTCATTAACTTTGCTGTATGAAATCCGCACACTGCTTCCAGTTTGAATGGGGTTGGTAATTAAGCAACAGGACATAGACTTTGAACGTCTAAATACTTTATTTTTTGTTTGAAATAAATATTTCATTTTTTTATGGCCATAAATATTTGTAAATGTTTACAATCTACAAATACAATAGTAAAAAAAACCGGAAATAAAAAGAACCGAAAAATTACTGATTACATGCCTCTTTATTTAAAAGTTATATTTTTTATGTGATACTACTTGGACAAAGAAAAAATGCAAACAGAATCCTTGAAAGCGTTTCTTGTGGGGTACCCATAATTTGTTTAATTTTTTATTTGTTTTATCGTGTCTTTTCAAATTAAAATATTAAGTACAAAGTTTATATGAAATAAATTTATTTAATAATATATAAAATTTAGTTATACTATTCATTCAATTGGGGTACCTGTAACGTCACAGGCGTAATACACTTATATTAAAACGAAAGCTATTGATAGTACTTATAATTTAAAGAGCCCGCCATCTTCAGTGTATTCAATAAAAAACTACTCAATGAATTTTCCTGATTGGTTATTATTCAAAAAATATTGAAACTCTGTAGCTGAAAGTTGTTATCATTAATTTTAATATTATGTAAAATGCAATAAAATAAACGTATTCATTCGTACAATTTTCCTATTGTGACATGCTTCCAGCACAATTTATTGAGCGGTGAATTCTTGTTGCCTACGTATTATGTGGGTTTTCATACAATAAAACAAAGTTGATATCTAGGTCTGCTATGCACCCAATGAAGTGCAATCAACTCGAACAGTATTTTTATATTTTTAACTACGAATCAAAATAATACTATAACAAATATCATATTTTTGTAGACTAAACAACATTTTAAAATAAGATAAAAATTACTTGTTCAATGTATTATAATTGCTTTATTACAATATCACTTTTCATGACATTTCAAGGAATACCTTAAGTAAAATATTAAAGTTATCTAAAATGTTTAATCAATACTCTGACTAAGAATCAACCAGCTTTCACAATTTACGCAATCGTTTAGTAATCTTTCAACTTAGCAAATAACACCAATGCCGAAAAAAACTGTTATTACCAAGTACAATATTTACTATCAACGGTGACCCGTATGCTTTAAATATAAAGTATAAACACACGATATTTGTTTATCACATATTAATATTCAGGACGAAGTTATCTAGGATCCCGTTGTGTGTCCTTGTATGTTTTACAGCGGAAACCATTGACATAAATTCCAATTTCTAACCAGTTATTCATTATAAGTGCAATATATATATATATATATATATATATATATATATATATATATATATATATATATAATATATATATATATATATATATATATATATATATATATATATTATTGAACTACTTTTAGTGCACTAAGCTTATATTACTGAATACATTACATTGATAGTGAAACTAATACGTAATTTCTTTTAAATTAATATAGATTTCCTCACTCTACCAACTTTACCTTATTTTTCATTTTTTTAAACAGACGAAATAAATAGAAAAATATCAATGAAGATGGGTTATCTACTTTTATCATACTTCCAATAAATACTTGTCCATAAAGATATTATTCACAATCTCATCTATACATACATATTCATTTCATTTCATCTATACATATAATAAAAGTGTAACTGATCGCTGTCTAGACATGGAAGATATTTAAGAAAAACTATTATTGGGGGCCTTTATTAACGCAATAAAACCTAAAACATGATGAAATGAAATGATTTTCGTCTGTTTGTCGGTTTGTCTGTTTATCTGTGCGTTTGTGCGCGCTAATCTCAGAAACGGCTAAACCGATTTGGGTGCGGTTTTTACAAATGTATTATGGTAAGCTTTACTTAACATTTAGTGTTTGTTTTATTTAAATCGGTTTATAAATAAAGAAGTTATGTCAATTTAAAGAATCGCGTACAGAGGAACCCGAGCGAAGCGAGGTTGAATCGCTTTTAATTAGATAGTTACGGAAATAGAAGTAGAGCTTTTCTAATATGGCAAACTATTTAAAGGTTAAAATGTGTTTCCTATAAATAATAATGCACATTTTTTAACATTGAAATCAATCATTATTGCCATAATATTCTTTAATATTTAAGTTTATAATCCGAACGATAAAATGAAGTGAGTACGTAACTTAACATAATTTACGTAAAACCAAATTTTAATAGTCAAAGAGTATCGCCAACCGGCCATTCGACATAAAAGTGTTATTTATAACATTTGCCTTGCATCAGTTAAAAGCGTGAGAGAATACAGGTGTTTCTAAACATTTAGTGCGCAATAATATAGAATAAGGAGGTCAGTTTTAAGCAATGTTCTCATTATTACAATGGTCAATTAAAAATTATACCTCGCCCTAATTTTGTATTATAACGGGATTTAAAAAATATGAAACCTCCATCACATCTTATCTAAGTTTCATTGTTACAAACAAAACACAATATTTAAGTATCCTTTCAATGCGTTTTGCTTTACATGATATTTTTGTATACGATATGTAATATGAATTATAATCTCTAAAGGAAACTACATAATTTATGAAAATTAGTATGTACATTGTACATATCATTTAAACGTATGTAGGTAGGTGTATAAATATGTATGTTTATAATTTTTAAGATTATTGATAATTCTGTAAATAAAAAACAGGTAAACTTTCCATACTAGATATATTATAAGTTAGTAACTTTATGTACCTTAAAGTTTAAGCCGATTGTAAATCTATTTTACAAACAGTATTGTATCACAATTATACTAAAATTACATTGAAAAGTTTTTCGATGTAGGAAACAAAAGTTATGATACAGGAACTTACTCGTGATTCGTCATGTCTTTCTTATGCCCTCGTGGCCTCTTCTCACGGTCTATGAGAATTGAGAATTGCTGTTATTGTCTACTAATAGTGCGCTTCAACACTGTTTCATGAAGCTACAATTAAGTTCAAACTTAACTACAACTACTTTAATTATACTGAACTAATTGTTATGGTTAATTTTAAATATAAAAATTCTAAAGAGAAAATTTTAAAGTTATAATCAACTAGCAGAACCCACGGCTTCGCTCGCTCTAAAATTACAAAAAAAATCTCTAAAAAAGTAGTTTCATACAAACTTTCATCCCCTATTTTACCCCCTTATAGGATGAATTTCGAAAAATGCTAAAATACGTATTTATTTAATTTTATTGAAGAGCATTAATACCAAGTTTCAAGTAATTCTGATATTTTTTTTTTTTTTGATTGTATTATAACGTGTTTTCCCGTGTGAATTAGGTAATCTCCCGCGGTAAAAAGTAGCCTATATCACTCTCCAGCCCTCCCAACTATCTCCACACAAAAAATCACGCCAATCCGTCGATCCGTTTCAACGTGAAAGATGGACAAACAAACAAACACTGAGTGTGTTTGTTTGTTTGTCCATCTTTCATTTATAATATTAGTATGGATATATAAATAGGCATAGACAAAACAGTTCATCTGTTTGTGAGCCGATTTCCTTTTTGTTTAGTAGCTATGGACGATTTAAAGCTCATTTTATTAATAAAAAAATTTGGAAACAGTTTTTATATAGATAGGTAAATAATAAATATGGTTGACTTTCGACCACTGGGCGAACTCTAGTTATTATACTTAGTTGTTCCTTGATAATTGTTTTTTTTTTCAAAGAGAAACCTTCTACATTATACTTCATGCATAATAATAAGTTTAAAAAAATGTTTAATAAATAAATTATAATTGTTATTTTTTTTTAATAAATATATACTACTTACCTATTAGATTATTCATAAATAGATAAGTATATATCTTATCTATACTAATATTATAAAGAGTAAATAAGTTTGTGAGATTGTGAGTTTGTGATGTTTTAGAGAGGGTAATCTCTGAATCCACTAAACCGATTTAGATGAAATTTGGTAAGAAGATAGTTTGAGACCATGGGAAGGACATAGGATACTTTTTATTCCGGAAATCATCCCTTAAGGGGGTGAAAATGGGGATGAAAGTCTGTATGGGGAATCAGGCTAGGGACGAACCCGAGCGAAGCGAGGGTGAGTCGCTAGTATAATATAAGTCCGTTATTTTTAGACAATATACAATTATATTTCCGATTTAAATGAAAAAGATTCGCAATAACATTTCTTGGAGTTCGCTGTAGCGCAAAGCGATAAAATTAATTATTTCATCAAAAGAATAATTTAGTAATAAAACAGAACTTTTGAGAAGAAATTTAAAATATGAAGCATGAGTAAAGTTTCATTGTGACTGATATTTCAATTATCAAATGAAAGTAGTCCATCAATTACCAACTCTGACTACAAAAGAGAGAATTATTTATAATTTATTTATTCATTTTTGTTACATTATTATGTTTGTTATGGATAACGTTTATCTGATAATCAAAAATAAACCTTAATTCAAATAGTATAAGAATTCTTACCCAGTTTTATACTGGGTAAGAATTCTTAAAAAAGTTAGAACATATTTTGAAAGTGAATTATTGGCAATTAAAACTTCTATTAAATAATAACACTTAATTATATCGCAAGATCCGTTTATCAATATTTTCTGATACATAACTTCCTTTCTTGCAAAATATTGTACGAAGTGTGAGAAAAACTACAGTTGTAATTATCATTTATCGAAGTTTGACGTTTGCTTGATAGCGAGCTTCCTGTATTTCCACAATAATTATCCTATGGGCAATATGTTAGTATTGCAAAAAATGAATAAATACATAACTGTTCATAAAAGTATGAATAAAATCATTACTTACAATCATTCTTTTTATTAAGTGTATACGAAGACATAGAAACATAGGTTTTAATTCAAACAACTAGCTTTAAAGCATGCAATATCATCTGAGTGACGATTACACAAGCTACCTAGCGTTTGTAAACTGCACAGCTGATGGAACGTGATGTAACAAGTATACTCCGACTAAAATGTGACAGAAAAACTTACCCAGTCGTTTTTACTCAAACGGTTCAAATAAGTTACGTGTTAAATAGATATTAGCTAGAGCAAATAGTGCATGCAATACATGAACTTGTGTAAGTGTGTACGTATCTAACAGTTTTTGACTTAACTCGGTACAAAAAAATCTTCTTATAACATAAATTTCCGTATAATTAAGAAAAAGTAGACATTTAATTATTTCATAGAGTGCTGACATAATTTATCTATACATATAATAAAATTGTAACTAAGCCGAATCTGTACATTAAATATTTTTCGGAAAATCTTATTGAAATAAACATTATTATCGATACATAGGCCGAGTTTTTAGAAGTTTTGTCTGTCTGTCTGTCTGTCTGTGTTACCGCTGTAAGCTGTGTATACTAATATGTAAAACCTAAGAATTTGGTTTATGGTCATTAGAACGCGGGCGGAGGAGCCGCGGGCAATGCTAGTGCTAAATAAATCTAAGCCACCCTTGTCATTGTCAAACTAACACAATAATAGCAATTTATAATTGACCAGATATAGCTATTAAATATTCGAGAGACACGCAACAGTCCAAGACCCAAATACAATAGCACATTAAGAAACCTCCCTCGTTCCAACTTGGGTAAGCCACCTAATGAATTTTGCTTCTTTAAAAGCCCATTAGTAACGTACGTGACTGCAAAACACTTGCAAATATTTTATGTTAAGCACAAATTTTCCTAAACCCTTCGTGCTATTGTTTTAAAAGAGCGATTAATTGCTTGTTATATAAAGATTAACAAAGGTAACTGTTGCGTACTTAGCAAATTATGTAGATCCCTAAAGAACTCAACTTTAACTTCGTACGATTTACTGACATAATGAAAATCTTTAAGTTAATAAAGTATATGTAATAAAATATCTCTTGTACTCTTACTTTAAGGAAGAAAATGATTAAATTATTCAGAATTTTATTTAGAAATATTAAATTTTTTTATATATTTTTTTCTTAAAATAGTTGAAAATTTTACTGTACTCTAATCAATTATTTTTATGTATAATATTATATTTGTATAATTAAATTTGAACTAGAGTTATGGTTTCGATCTCCAAATAGCATATTTTAAATAAAATTAATAAAACACAGTATGTATGTATGAATGTATATGTATCCACTACATATATGTATAATAAATATGTGTTAGTAAATAGATAGAAATGAATTTAGATTCACAAAATAGGCTATTCGATAGAAATCCACTTAATTACGAAACCCAAAATGGTAGGTTTACTGCGCGTCTATTGAACTTCGTATAGAAACAAATTGCTTGCAGGTCTGTAATCTTTATGTAACCTTAATTGGGGTTTAAGGTAACATGTGTACTTGACAACTACAGTTTATTATTTATTAATTTCTTAGAATATATTAACACTATTCAAAATTCGTATACTCTATCATTCAAAATATAGAGCTATTCTATACTTATAATAAAATTCTAAATAAGCCGAATCTGTACATTAAATATTTTTTGGAAAATCTTATTGAAATAGACATTATTATCGATACAGAGGCCAAATCTATAGTTTTTAGAATTTTTGTCTGTCTGTCTGTTACCGCATTACGGAAAAACCACTGGAGGAATTTTGATGAAATTCGATATGAAGGTAGCTGGTTATCCGGGTCAACATATAGGATACTTTTTACCGCGGGAAAATATCTCATTTCTGAGAAAAAATACAAAAACTGCAATGTAAGAGTATACTAATATGTAAAACTTGAGAATTTGGTTTTTGGTCATCTGAACGCGGGCGGAGCCGCGGGCAATGCTAGTAGTGTAATATAGTTCTAAATACATATTAATATGAATCATTATTTCGTAAGCTATGAGTAAATTATTTTTAATTAAACCTCTTTTAATATGTCATTAGCGGATAATTACTTAATTAAGCATTATAATTTATGTATTTTCTATGCCATTTTAAAGGTTTTAGCTCAGTGTTTAGTCCAGTGTTGTAACAACTACAAGGTATTTTGAGAATTTCTATTATTAAAAAGTTACCGCGAAAGTTTTTATTCAGCCAACTATTTTGTCTACTCTAATTAGATAATTTTTAAATGTGAATTTAGAAATTGATTCAGTTTTCTCAATAACTTATGAGTTTTTCTTACTTTACAGAGTCACGATGCTGATAAGGTGTCGTGCGGCACTAGGTGTCGTCGCACTTCTGTCATTCGTCTCGCCCACATTGTCTGATGTAAGTACGCCGTTCACCCTATTTCCTTTTCATATAAAATTCTTAAATGTTTTGAAAGCAAGCACAAGCTTGTAATTTCATACAAAAAAACATAATAGGGCTTAAATTAAAAATGTTAATTAAAAATATTTATATTACACGTGAATTTTGAATTTTACTTCAACATATTAAAATAAATACGAAAGTTTTGCACACAGCAACCAAAACTATGTTCAAATTATTCGCTGTAACCCTAAACTTCCACCGGTATCCCTGGGACTTCCCCAAAGTAATTTATAAAATGCTTTTGAACACTAACGCACACCTTTAGTACATATTTGCGTTCATTGAGATTTTAGCATATTTTAACAGAAAGTTCACGTCTCTTATTATTTACTAAATTATTATGATAAAGCCCACCTTAATCCCACTGAAGAACTTAACACGCTGTATATTTAGCAAAATTTGGAAGTTTGATTTTCATCCAATAAATATTTCAATTAGACATTACTATATTAAGAATACGATGAAATATGTTTAAACTGGTGAAAAACAGAAAAAAAATTATAAGTGAAAAAAGCTATAATTTTTTTTAAATCCTTATAACTTATAACTTTCTCCAAAATTAAAAAAAAAAACAAGTAATACAAAGCACTTACTATCTATCTATATTATATTATATTGCATATTCTAGTTCATATCTTTCCATTTAGACCAAATTTCATTTGCATTATTCGAAAATGTCGTATGCGAAATTCAAATATAATTCAATAGGGTTGCTTGCGAACCAAATTGAAAATGATTACATGGGAGAAATTATGTTACATTCATATTTATTCAGATTTATACGCTTATATTTCGTAGCAATATCATTTTATTTAAAGCTACATATTGATTTGGTAGGTATATTTCCTTAAACTTTGCTTTAAGTAGGTATATTTTTACTTCAAATACAATTCCGACGTACACTTATAAATAAAATTGAAACGTTAATCTGTTATTTTCACAGAATTGATGAAAGATTTTTACGTATTCAGTAGGTATTTTCCATATTCCATAATAAGGTCATGTGAATATGAACGATACCATCCAAAAAAACCGTTCAAAAAATTATCTACCTACCTGCTTTTTTCGGCTAGATCAATTTTAACGGAACTTTCACTGGCGAATAGAGGATTTTGCTAAGAGTAACTGATACTTTATAAACTGCAAATGTTCCCGGAGGTCAGAGATAGAATTTGTGTGAGTCATACAATATAATATAAATAAAACAAGGAAAGTTAAACGAGGGCGCATAGCTAGTATTTATAATAACATATCCTCTGGCGAACGAAATTAAAATTATGTACCTTGAAAATTTATTCATCCTGCCTATTTTGTTACATATAAAATTATATTTTTACTGTTAATAATACAATATATATGTATAGTTTTTTCTATTTGTTTGTTTCGTATTTATAAATCTCCTGAGTCATGTAAAATACCCTATTGCAAATAAGCCAATAGTACCTACCGTTGCTTAGTAGCTTATTTTGTAGACAGGCTACATCATAATTTAAGGGAGGGCTCACATTAGGCAGATTCCCCTTGTGTCTAACTCACCGTTATAAATCTATCTTTAATGTATGTTATATTTAAAGCGTTCCCGAGTAATACCTTTATTATAAAAATAAACATACCAACGTCATTCTATAATAACTAAGATTATTTGTGAAAATTCACAGAATTTTGAAATATAAACAAAATATTTGTAGTTTCTTTCGCAATAATTGAATTTTAACATATTTTTATGTTTTAAGCGTGTTATTTGTTACGAAATCTCATGTTTTCTTGAAAATTACTTCTCCATTGATATCTGATTGCTTTTGTTAACGTCATACATTTCTAAATTCCTTTCATTAAGAACACGTAGACTATAACTGTATGATAATTAAAACAAACCACAGTTCCAAGGTTTGAGGGAGTCATCTATCCTAGATTTGAAACTTTTTATAGGAAAATAACATCATTTAAAAAAAGTAAGTAATAATTGAATTAAATATAATTTTAACTTGATATAGGTAAGTAGAGTGATCTCCTTCTAAGGCAGCCCCTTATAAGGTGCGCGTCCTTCCTTAACTTTTTATAGTATCGTGGAAATCCCTTAATTTACCTGTATAAAACAGAATATGGGACCCATAAACCGTCCTTATACAAAAAAATCATGCCAGCTATTCACCCTATTGCTGCGTGAAACGAATCAACGCGAATCCGTAATATTAGCAAGGACATTTATTTGATTAAATTAAAGTGACGACAAAAAGCCATAGCGCTTTATTACACGTCGACATTTTTAATGAGAACTGAACTATTGTTAAGCCACATAGTTTAACAGTCTGGATGGAATTACCCATGTAATTAAAAATGTTAAATTTATCGTAGCGAAATTACACAGGGCAAAAATTAAAAATGATACGATTACACGATCCTGCTCAAATTTTTCACGGTTTAAAAATTTAAAATTTTATCATAATTTATTACAACGAACTCCTTTATGAACTTATATATATATATATTTATATATATATATATATATATATATATATATATATATATATATATATTTCATTCTTAATTAATTCAAATGTATCCGTCAGACTTTAAATTCATATTTTCCTGTCCTTTACTGTGAGTCTTAAAGAAATCATAATATGAAGCAATTAAGGATTGGACCTTTATTTATGTTATTACGCGTAATGTAAATAATAATTTAATAATATATTTCTTTAACTCTACGCTAAAATCCATCGCGCCATTGTTCATAAAGATATACATATGTACATAGTTCACCACACTAGCCAAACGCAGGGTAGCGGACTTCACATGTCTTTTGATAGCTATTTCGGTTTACTTATTTTCATAATTCCATACAATGTTTACATTCACTATATTAACAAAAAAAATACAATCAAATTCAGAATGAGATTTATGCATGAAAGCCTGAAAAAAAAGTGCCCTAGGTTTGAACCCGCTTCACTTTGTTTCCAAAGCAACCGCGCTTCTAATGGGCACGCCCACCTTAGAAACTCATAACGTGGTCAACAGTTATGTTCACGAGGTCATAATTAATAGATAAACATTATATAACAAAACATACATCCAAACAACTTTCATCTTAAGGCTAATATAGTGTAGACTACGTCATACATCTTTTAACCAAACTTAATTTTGAGCGTAGTGAATATCTCTCCGTAGAATTAACTTTCTCATTTACAATGACTTACATTACATCATACGTTACTTCAATATTTCATTTCTCTACAAGACCTTATATGAAGGTAATTTAAATTAAAATAAAAGTTTAAATTACCATACTCCAGCTTACCAGTTTCCAATAATCTGCACGCACGACAACTATCCAATGTTACGTACAAACTATTAAAAACTTGTTATAATCGAAGTAGTCCTAAAACAATAGCATTATACATTCAATCCAATTAGTTGGTTCCGTAACATTCGTTAGTTTCAATATATCTAAATGCGGTCACGGGTGGCGGGCGGCCTCGATCTCACTTTCCCTGTTTGGCAACTCGCTCCAAATGCTAGGTATCACGACTACCATGCCGATTTAAGGAATACCGTACATACTTATAATTAATATTAACATAGTAATAAAATTAAAATTGTGTCTAAAAGCTAAGCACAAAAGCTCTCACCTACTAAAAGATTTACAATGTACAAATATAATACAATAAAAGTAAAGTTTTGTTAAGAGTAGGCTAAAAATAAACTCGTAAATCTTGTCTTTGAATCTTAAATACTACCGAAAGTTACTACATAAAAAGGCAGGTAGAAAACACATATCCCTTTTATTTATAAAATATATATAAGTTTTGGCAACGAGAAATAATTTTTATGTCCTTTCTCTTTTCCAGGGTGACCTGTTCACGTGTCCTAATGGTAAGTGGAACTTTTGATTTTGAATTTAGCTTTAAGTATTTAAGGTAAGATTAATAATTATAAATGTTATAAAAAAATATTTAATCCTTATAAAGAATAGAAGATAAATATGAAATAAATAATATTATAAAAGTATAAAAGTTTATTTTATACGTAAATTTTTAATACAAATTGGGCTAGTACATCATTATTTAAATTCCAAGAAAGGTAAATTTTTTCGGCGTGCGATAAATTATAGCACAAATCATTTACTCATGAACAATCTCTGAATAATCTAAATACTGTGAAATAAACATATTTAATGTACATGATTAAATATTTATTGGACAATGTAAAATAGAAAAAAAAAATATTATCATTAAATATTGAAAGCCATAACAATATAAGACTTATATCGATATTGAAGCTTCAATATAATTATTTAGCTTTTATCCGCGGCATTCTTATTGTAAAAGAGAAAAACAAAATTGTAGTAAAAAGTGTATTGTTGAGAACTGTATTCCACATTAATTATACAACTTCTGTAATTTAAAAGTTCTAAATTATTGATATACTCGCAGAGCCCGCGGCTTCACTCGCGCTAAAACTATAAAAAAAATCTCTAAAAAGGTAGTTTCATACAAACTTTTATCCCCTATTTTATATAGGATGACTCTGGAATAATGCTAAGACACGTATTTATTTAATTTTATTGAAGAGTATAACATATACCAAGTTTTAAAGTAAACTTTATAAAAATCTAATAATAAATATTTTTTGGATAGATTTATAACGTGTTTTCCCGTGTGAATTAATTAATCTCCCGCGATAAAAAGTAGCCTATGTCACTCTCCAGCCCTCCAACTATCTCCACACAAAAAATCACGCCAATCCGTTAATCCGTTTCGTCGTGAAAGTCGGACAAACAAACAAGCAAACAAACAAACAAAAAAAACAAACAAACAAACAAACAAACAAACAAACAAACAAACAAACAAACAAACAAACAAACAAACAAACACACTTTCACATGACATTAATGACATTATGAAAATGTTTCCGTTACGAGACGTAAAATAAAGTATACGTGACGTAAAATACACGCATGATTTGCCCATACGTCAAACGCTTTAATCTATTAAATAAAAACATTTTGATCACTTTGAACAACAGATAAATTTGACAAAATATTTATCGCTATATAAGTTATGATATTAAATTCATTGTTAGAATTATAATACTTATAAAAACTAACCTTATTTATCTCTTATTCAACTTTTCGAACAACTACGTTATAATGAAACTTCTCATTTGCTTATTTTCATGGTTTGCATTTAAATGCGCTTATTAATTTAGACTCCAATTTCATAAACTTAAAGCTTCCCGAGCTCAAACACATTTCGGTATTAAATTTGTTTTGCACTAGATTTCTATCACAATTTTTTAACCGACTTCGAAAAAGAGCAAAGCAAAGCAAGAAGAAGGCAATTTTGTTTTTTTTTTACGAAATACCTCTTCCAATTATGAATACATACCAAAATTCTTCTTTAATAAATAAACTATACCTCAAGGTTTGTCCCATACAAATTTTAAGAGAATTTACCACGGTTCCGGGGTAGGAATCTTTATTCAAATCAATCATGATTTCAGTCGATGTACCGTTTTTATAAATCCAATCCAAGAACGTTGAAATTCATTTGTTGTATTTAAAATACTATTTGTATATCCTTTCCCTGCTCCTGAAGAAACTCTTAAACTAACGTCAAATCTTGAATCAAAAACTTCAAGATTACGGTACGACAGTACATCATACTCAAGTATTAAGCTAATACGCTAAATAATATTTAAATCCATACTAATATAATAAATGTGAAAGTTTGTGAGGATGGATGGATGTTTGTTACCCTTTTACGCCACAACTTTGGCACAGAGATAGATTATAATTCAAAATAGCACATAGATAAAAAATGATTTTATTCCGGAAAAAGGTTCCCATGGGATTGATTTATTTTTATCTACAATAATACAATTAATACATATAAATAATTAAGGACTTAAGCAACAATATTTACAATATACAATTTAGTACTATTCATTTTAGACGGTTTATATAAAAACATGGGCTTACGCTATGTGTTTAATTTGTTACATTCAAGAATTTCCATCGAAGCTAACACGTCATCTTGGCTTTAGAATCCATTTATCTTCTCCTAAATGTCGTAGTAACATACTGATATTATTTCGTTAACGGTGTACAGATAGTCTGTTGGGGCAAAATAAATTACGCGGGTCGTCGGTCTTAGGGATCTTCATCTACCGCATAATTAATGTAAGGAAATTGCCTCTCGTGACTTCAAACTAGGTCTAGGTATGTAAGCATATGAATAGAGATTTCGACACCATTAACTAAATTCTAAGTTATGAATTTTCAGTGTGTCCATAGAAAATAGTGTTAAGTTTAAAAAAAAAATAAAAATCTATACAGTTGCAACTTTGTTACGGGTACATACTAAAACAGTTTCATATCATTCCACTAATCAAATTGTAATTCAAATTTTATTTGCACTAAAGAAAAAGCACATTGGCCAATTAAATCTTAAAGAGTGGTCTTAAATGGTAAGTTTATGCACACTTTCACAACATTTTAATATCATCGATCTCTTCAATATTAAAAGATCATATAATCTAGAGCTTAGCAATTCATCATTCTTTAACATCAATAACCTCCATTCAAAGATGAGTGTCCCAGATACATTGATGCCACAAGCTTTTCGCTTTAGTGATAGATTTTCTAAGAAAACTTGAGAACAGATCATGCATCGAATCAATAAGAAAGCATTGACACCAAACGTTAAAACACATTATAAGTAAGAAACAAAACGTTTATTCACTAGTATAAAACTTTGTGAGAAATAATGTATTATCATTATAACATGCCAGCTCTGTTATGATAGACTAAATAATAGACTAATTACTTAATATGAAAATATAATATTATTAAGACAATTTCAAGAACCTTTTAATCGAAGCAGAATATTATTTAGCAATTAAATTATTAAAGCACTTAAAGATGGTATTAAAGTATACCTTAATTGAAGTGTTATAATATTAGCTACTTAATAAACAATTGGGCGATCTTGAGTAAATATCAAAATAAAGCTTTAAGTAATCTCACAGCTATCAATAAAAAATAATTTGAGAGTACCTACTATGGTTGCAACTTAAAGAGTATTATTTAAAAAAATATTACAATAGAGATTGTAATGTATTATAAGATCAAGACTCTCCCACATCTGAAGAGAAGTTTCGCATCCACAAGAACAAAATAGTAGCAAGACATTTGTACGCTTCAGTTGTTACGACAGCCCAATTGATTCACCAGATGTCGAGAGAACTTTTGCTTAGTGCCCGTTAGTTCACAAACTGCATACACGCTATCGTCTTTGTTTAGAAAATAAACTTTCCTCTAAATTTGATAAGTCCAAGGAAGTCTCGCTTGTAGATAACACAGAAAATCATTAAATGATTAAAAAATAAAGAAAATTGTAGAATTATTATGTTTGTTCTAATGCCATTATTCATTCTATGTACTAGTAAATATTTTACTTAAAATAAATTATTTTTTCGTACCTTGTTTTTATTTTACCAGTAGGCTGCGTTATTTTAAAATTAATTGGGGCCGAAC
Organism: Brenthis hecate; assembly: GCA_951806755.1. NCBI lineage: Eukaryota > Metazoa > Arthropoda > Insecta > Lepidoptera > Nymphalidae > Brenthis > Brenthis hecate. Next base: position 1,414,604 of record OX638267.1, read on the forward strand.
GTTTACAATTCAGACTCAACAAAAACCTGAAGTTTCCTCGTTAAAAAATAGCAGTAAAGCAATTCAATTAGGCGTTAAAAAATTCTCTTATAGCGATCTAGGATTCTCTGAGTGTTACCCAAACGAACATGCTTTTGGTCAATTGAATAAAAATGCTATAGATTTTTTAATTATAATAGACTAAGTACAAAAGTATTACGAGTATATTTATTGCAATATGAAATTTTAGTATGTATAAATTTATTTATGCTGCTTTATCATTTTATAATTTAAAATAATTTTATAAATACCTTATTGGCAGGGAACATTTTTATTAAAATCTTGTATAATTTTTTGATAACAAGTTCAGAGCATTGTCGAAGTGATGTTTTAGTTTTATAGCTCAAGCTCAATATTTTAAGATACGTGTCGCCTAGTGATGTAATAAGTTGTTATAATACAATCTATGCAGAGTGTAGGTATTTAACAGAATTAGATGTATAATTTGCCCATTAATGAAGAGACTACGAGATATCTCATCATTAATTTTCTCTCATATCTCATAATTAATTTTCGTCTCAATAATTAATCTATACATATAATAAAATTGTAACTGAGTCGAATCTGTACATTAAATATTTTTCGAAAAATCTTATTGAAATAGTCATTATTATCGATACAGATGCCAAATCTATAGTTTTTAGAATTTTTGTCCATCTGTCTGTCTCTTACCGCATCACGGAATAACTATTGGAGGGATTTTGATGAAATTTGGTATGATGATAGCTGGTTATTTGGGGCAACATAAAGGATAGTTTTTAATGCGGGAAAATATCTCTTCTCTAAGAAATCTATACTAAACTTTAGAACTTAATTAGGGTGGAGGGTAAGTCGCTAGTTATAAATAAAAGTTTAAAACTAAAAGTAACATCATTTTGATCACAAATCTCTTCAAAACGTATCAAATTACTATAAAATTGAAGGTTTTGTTACTTAATAAGCCGTTCAAAAATTTTACCATTCTCTAATATCAGATCAGTTCGATGGTATCAAATTATTGTACGTATTACGTAATGAGAAGGTTAAAATCGATTTCCAACATTTGATTACATATTTTCAATTTTGCTATTAATAAAAAATACGTGTTTTTAAACTCTTTTTTGTCAGATCCTATTAGAGTATGACGGAGCCACTAGATAGTTTTAAGATGTTTTTGTTTTATTCTTAGCATGCATTGTTAATGGAAGTGAAATTTGCCTAAGAATCTTCCAAGATACAATTAATTAAAAAATCTGCTATATTGTAGTTCATTATTATCATTTTATTGTTTCCAAATATTTAATACATAGCTATTTATAGCTATTTATTTCTATATGCGCTTACAAAAAAGAAAAATAAATAAATATAATATTCTTATAATAATTTCTGAAGTATAAATATATACATACATAGTATTTTTATAAACAAATGTAGCCACTTCACGATGTTATTACCCTGGCCTAGAACTTAATCGCAACCACGATTCTACACATATCAATTGATCAACTACCGCTATCGTATATCTAAATTGTACAGCACTTGGTCAAGTTACGATGCTACCGGTTCTCATAATACTTACATAGTTTTGATCTTCATGCTGCGTGTAAATACACTCATTTCCTAGAATCCAGAATAACTGCATCTTTTATATAGTTAAGTTTAGTATAGATTTCTCAGAGATGAGATATTTTCCCGCAGTAAAAAGTATCCTAAATGTTGACCCGGATAACCAGCTATCATCATACAAAATTTCATCAAAATCTATCCCGTGACTTTCTCATGATGCATTCCCAGACAGACAGACAAACATTCTAAAAACTATAGATTCGGTCTTTGTATCGACAATAATTACTATTTCAATAAGATTTTCCAAAAAACATTTAATGTACAGATTCGACTCAGAATTTATTAGGTAATATGTATAGATAGACGAATAAAATTTGAATATCTTTTTAAAATAGCCTATATTAGAACTTATGATACAAATTCGTGGTAATATTACTACATTCTACAACAGTGAATTTAAACTATTGTTTACATTGATATCCGGGATAAAGCTATTACAGAGAGATTCTCTCACGCTTGGCACACGATGTAATATTTGAAGCATCACGATCTTGGTCACTTGCGAACGCTAATGCGTTGAAAGATGGTTATTATAATCGGGCTACTGTAATAAATGTGAGTTGGGATTAAGTACACAGAGAGATTATGGCCTGGAGTACAGAGTCCTGTTAGGGTAACAGGCACCTAAGGACACACCCAAGTAAAGCGAGGGTAAGTGGCTAGTCTATAATAATATTTATTACGAAAAAATTAAAATACGTATTATATTTCCCATACATATAGATAATAACATACATAAATGTAATTTATAATTTAGGATTGATTAAAGTACTAACTTACCCGACAGACGTTATCCTTTCCAAATTTCAATTAATTTGCTTATAATCGATGAATTCATGCAAAAACCGTATAAACAAAAGCACTTTCAGTTTTTGCCGAATATTCCTAAATACTTTTCCAATTTTACTCTTAATTTATACTAAACTAAAACTTATTCAAAGTGTTACGAACATTTAAATCATCAAAATCGGTCGAGCCGTTCACAAGTGATACGCTTACGAAGAACATCATTTAATTCTTATTTATATCTAGATTGTACTCTTAAAAGAAAACTATTTTAATGTATAGAAAATCAAACAATACATTAAAACTTAATCACTAAGAATTACCATAAGAAAAACAACGTTATCAAAACTCGCTTTATATCAAACACGAGAATTTTCGAGTATTAACATGGGCCGCTGAAGCTAAGAGGAGCTTTCCATATTTACTTGTTGAAAGACGGACTAAGACGAATATTGTAACTCGTCTTAAAAGTTATAACATATGAACATGTTGCAGAATTACCAACAATGCATTCATGGTACATGAAATATTAATTGTACCAAAGTTATGGTGCAAACTAAATTGTGTAATTTAATATACTTGTGGTAAGAAATGTACATAATATTATTTGCATTATTTACAGCTACTTCACGGTTGGCTTATAAATTAATAAATACCTAAAATAACCCGGCCAAGTGCGAGTAGGACTTGCGCAAGAAAAGTTCCGTACCATTATCTATAAAAACGGCAAAAAAAATCATGTCTGTTGTATGGAAGAGCCCCTTAAATATTGGTTTTATTTTAATTTAATTATTTATTTTTAAAATGAATATATAACTAAATATTCTGTAAATATTTCAAGCGTCTACCTGTTGCCGTTATCAAAATCGAGCAAAAACGAGCAAAAAAATCACGTTTGTTGTATGGGAGCCCCCTTAGATATTTATTTTATTCTGTTTTTTAGTATTTGTTATTATAGCGGCAACAGAAATAGATCATCTGTAAAAATTTCAACTGTCTAACGATTCATGCGACTGTAGCCTGGTGACAGACAGACAGACGGATAGACAGCGGAGTCTTAGTAATGGAGTCCCGTTTTACCCTTTGGATACGGAACCCTAAAAATTAAGCATTCTCCTCTTATAACAAACGTATTTTCATCCATAACGTCTCATGGCTAAATTATTACAAGTATTAATATTATAGCTACTACTCCTAATCACCCTATATAAGAACAGCTATAAACAAGCTTATTTAGCCCACAAAAAATATTTACACAAAAAACAATGTACATACACAAAGAATGGCATCCTTATCAATGTATTCGCTCAGCACAACTATGATCTCTTTAAAATAAGACGTTAGACACAGCCTTGTAAGCTCATTCGTAAGTGAAAGGCGACAGCGACGGTCACATGTACATTAGTATGACTCACTATAGACTTTTGTAATATTTAACTAAACGGGATAGTGACTATACTATGTAAAGTACCAACACTTTCTCGTTTTGTAACGGTGTGCTCCCGACTTTACTATAATTACACTGGTCGTAATACGAACTACTTCACATACTTTTACAACATTAGTATTCTCTAAATACATTTTCTACTAATAAAACATTTTTTGACTGCTTTTTTAACAAATATTATCTATACATATGTATAATAAAATTTTAACCAAGCCGAATCTGTACATTAAATATTTATCTTGAAAATCTTATTAAAATAGACATTATTTTCGATACAGAGGCCGAATCAATATTTTTTTAGAATTTATGTCTGTCTGTCTGTTACCGCATCACGGAAAAACCACTAGAGGGATTTTGATGAAATTTGGTATGGTGATATCTGGCTATCCGGGTCAATATATAGGATACTTTTTACCGCGGAAAAATATCTCATTTCTGAGAAAAAATACAAAAACTACAATGTAAGAGTATACTAATATGTAAAACCTAAGAATTTTGTTTTGATCATCTGAACGCGGGCGGAACCACGAGCAACGATATATATATATATATATATATATATATATATATATATATATATATATATATATATATATATATATATTATAGTGTGAATGAAATACTTGACGTAGGTACGTTCACCAAATAGATATACGATGGACTACAAAGTCAGCAAATGGGTTGTTGATTCGTAATTCAATCTCCGGTAGATCCAGGGCAGAAATTCTCAAAGGAAACACTTCACACACCTAACTCCAATGCTAGTGAGACGCTTGAAACAGATTCCTTACAGTTAATGCTACTCACCCATGACCTTTATGGGAATAAATTTATAACTATGACAAATGTTTTATATACATAATCAATTGCCATATAATACATATATGTTACATTAATTTATTTTAAACTAGCATTGCCCGCGGCTCCGCCCGCGTTCAGATGACCAAAAACCAAATTCTTAGGTTTTACATATTAGTATACTCTTACATTGCAATTTTTGTATTTTTTCTCAGAAATGAGACGTTTTCGCGCGGTAAAAAGTATCCTATATGTTGACCCGAATAACCAGCTATCACCATACCAAATTTCATCAAAATCCCTCCAGTGGTTTTTCTGTGATGCGGTAACAGACAGACAGACAAAAATTCTAAAAACTATAGATTCGGCCTCTGTATCAATAATAATGTTTATTTCAATAAGATTTTCCAAAAAAATATTTAATGTACAGATTCAGCTTTGTTACGACGTTTCGAATGCTTTGCAGCAATCATGGTCACAGGGGAGACCCTCAAAGGGTTTCAAGTCTCTCAATATCTAAGTCAATATAATTAGTTGTTACAGAGAATAGATTACAACAACTATCGTTTCGGATAAAATCCGAAAATTTTCACGTACATTTAAGAAAGTATTAACCGAGTTTTTGATTATACATATGTACATGATATAATCCTTTGAACAACAAAATGTGTTATAATAATGTTAATAAGCACATGAATTGAATCATTTAACGTCTTCATGTTTGATAGATAACAATCGCATATATGTACATACCTTTTAGATACAATTAACTTTTTAAGATTAAAATTTATCAATTTGAATATATATTTCTGTATATGTATAATATTATGTATATACATATGTCTGTGTTAAATTTATGTGTTTACACCATGTTGTAAGTCTATCTGTATACTAAATTTCGTCCTAATCCGTCCAGCTTTATCAGCATGAAGTAATAGCAAACATATACATAAACGCAATTTCTTATTTATAATACCTAGTTTATTGAATTTCAGTTTTTATAAATTTTTGCGGCACGAATGACTCGATTTGTTGAATGAATTTCGCCAAAAAAACATACTATAAGTAGGTCAAACATTGCATCGAATTGCACAGCCTAGTGAAGCGTGGATCCAACGAAGTCTTCACTGATCTACGAACTCACACGCTCTATTTGACGTTGTTTGTTTTTTATTCACACGCACGGAAGTGCTATTTTTACCTTTTGATAATGGGAAAATTGATATCTAAAAATATGCAATATAAGAATATTCCAAAATTAACTTGAACGCATATTTTTATTAAGCTAAAAATAGGTGGTAGAAGTAGAGAGGAAGACGCTTGGCAACGAATATACTAAAAGATTATTAATCATTCGACACAGCATACAATACTTTCTTGTGAACACTGACAGCCTCATAATTATGCCCGAGATGACCGTTTGTTTAAGATTTTCTTCACACAAAACGATATGCCCTTAAAAAGAGAAAGTTATAACATTCTATTCACTAAGTGCTTGTTCATTACGAGAATTGTTGTCGTTTATTATAATATTAAAATCTACCTAGAAAAGTTTTTAATCTAACTTCTTCAAATAGAAAAAATAGTAATATAGCAAAAATAATATATAGCCTTGTTTCATACAATTATTTCCTTTGCCTTAATAAAATTTTATTAAAATTATTATTTTTTTATTTTCAGGATGGGAGTTAAAGGGGCTACATTGTTACAAATTTTTCAATATTAGACATTCTTGGGAGAAAGCGGCGGAATTATGCCGAAGGTATGATCTTAATGAGATGGTTAAGTTGAAAAAAAGTTACGCTACAATACAGTAATAAATTTCTTTTTGCTATTTCAGGTACGGCAGCGAATTGATGGTAATAGATAGTTATTCAGAAAATAATATGACTGCAAATTTGGTGCCATCTAGTCCTAGTAACAGTCACTACTGGCTTGGTTTAGCTACTGTAGATGACCTTAGAACAAACACACTGGAATCGGCTGCTGGGGCTTTAGTATCACAGTATGCCGGTTTTTGGGATCTAAGACAACCAAACCCAAAGGATGGTGAATGTGTTGACGTTCACGTCACATCTGAAAGGCAATCATGGGAATTAACAACATGTGAAACGCTTCTTCCGTTTATGTGCAGAGCAAATGCCTGTCCCGCAGGTTGGCATTTAAAATTATTACTAACGTAATCATAGATTAATTAAAAAAATATAATAATTTCAACAAATCTTTTATATTTACTTCTTCAAATTTTAATGTTTAAATTGTTATTTTACACACCGTCATGTTAAACTTATACATCTTACTAAATACCATTGTCTCTTTAATGTATGTGTAAAAGATGGGGTAGCATTTAAAAACAAAAACATTTATTTGCATATAAGTAATAAATGTAACATAAATTTATTCATTGTTTTAAACAATTGGTACAATAGTAATTGAATTTTACAGGAACCTTCCATTGTTCAAACGGAAGATGTATAAATGCGGCCTTCAAATGTGACAAGCAAGACGATTGTGGTGATGCGTCAGATGAAATGGATTGTGCTACTGAATGTCATTTTTATATGGCTAGTAGTGGTGATGTAGTAGAAAGTCCGAATTATCCTCATAAATATGCACCATTCAGTGAATGTAAATGGACACTAGAGGGACCTCAAGGACAAAACATCGTACTGCAGTTCCAAGATTTTGAAACTGAAAAGTCTTTTGATACTGTTCAAATTTTAGTGGGCGGCCGAACTGAAGACAAATCTGTCAATTTAGCAACACTATCAGGAAAACAAGATTTATCTAATACAGTCTACGTTTCTGCCTCTAATTTCATGATTATTAAATTTAGCTCAGATGGGTCTGTAGAAAGAAAAGGTTTCCGTGCCTCTTGGAAAACTGAGTCATCCAACTGTGGTGGAATTCTTAGAGCAACACCTCAAGGGCAAGTGTTAACATCTCCTGGCTATCCAAACAGCTACCCTGGGGGTTTGGAATGTATGTACATAATTGAAGCACAGCCAGGCAGAATTGTTTCATTAGATATTGAAGATTTAGATCTGGAAATGAATAGAGACTACATAGTAATAAAAGATGGAAATACCCCTTCTAGCCCTGTACTCGCTAGGTTGACTGGACCGGGTGAAGAAAATCAAAAAGTAGTTATATCAACTACAAATCATTTATATATGTATTTCCGGACGAGTCTTGGTGATTCTAAGAAAGGTTTTAACATGAGATATTCACAAGGATGTCGCGCAACAATAATAGCAGCTAATGGTACATTTACTTCACCCGCATATGGTCTTAGTAACTATCCAAATAACCAGGAATGCTTATATAGAATTAAAAACCCGAACGGAGGGCCACTTTCTTTGAAATTTGACGAATTTAATATTCATCCATCAGATGTAGTCCAAGTATTTGATGGCTCTAGCACAAGTGGACTACGATTACATTCTGAAAATGGTTTCACAGTTAAACCAAGAATTACTTTAACTGCTTCAAGTGGAGAAATGTTAATACGATTCATGTCCGATGCACTACATAATGGAGCTGGTTGGAAAGCAACATTTTCAGCAGGTAACTTAATTAGACAAAAACATTACGTCTCTTTCGTGTAGCATTTAAGCTCATGTAATTTTGTTTTTTTTTTTTTATAGATTGTCCACCACTGAAGTCTGGTATAGGAGCATTAGCATCTAATAGAGATACTGCATTTGGAACAACAATAACTTTTTCTTGTCCAATTGGTCAAGAATTCGCCACTGGGAAGTCTCGAATTACAACACAATGCTTAGATGGCGGCAATTGGTCTACCACGTACATTCCTAGCTGCCAAGGTAGGCTATATTTGAATAATATACCATTATTTAATAATGATACAGTTTTTGTGAAGACACTGTATTGTTTTTGAATAAAACTATCTTTTCTGTTTCCTATGCTGTACAGCAATCATGGCCACGGGAGAGACTAAGTTTTTAAAAAAGATTTAAGAGTGTAAACGTAGGGATCCAAAAATCAAAGGAAAGCAAAAATATCATATATTCACGTAAACTAAGAAAGAAAGTAATGTTTCAAATTCATACAAACGAAATAATAATCATCGAATATGTTTTGTGTACTATATATAGAACATACCTTTTCATTTACTTTTATAATTTTTTTAGAGGTGTACTGTGGACCCGTGCCCCAAATTGATAATGGTTTTTCCATTGGTTCCACAAACGTAACCTACCGTGGAGTGGCGACTTATCAATGTTACGCAGGTTTTGCATTTCCAACCGGACAACCAATAGAGAGGATTTCATGTTTATCAGATGGAAGATGGGAAAGGACACCGACTTGCTTAGGTATTTCTTTTTATAAAATTATATAAAATGATAATTTTTTGAGGGATCATTATTAACCATTAGTTTTATAACAATTAATTATATTTTATCTAGTATATTTAAACGAGCAATTCTTGTATATATATCAATATATAATCTGAATCTCGGGAACTATTTTCTCTACTATTTTCATGAAATTTAGCAAACACGGGGTTTCGGGGGCGATAAATCGATCTAGATTAGTCTTATGTCTGGGAAAACGCTTGTTTTCGACTTTTCATGCCGTTTTCCTTTGCATTATTCCACGCAAAATATTACGTTCAATAATTTGCACACTCGGATATAAGTATCATGGTCAAGCGGCAAAGCGCAAGATTGAATAAGTGTCCGGGTTCGAATCCCTGTACAAAGGTATATTTTTTTTGTTTTTTTTTTTTTTTTAAGAAAATTGTACTGTTGACCAAAAACTCTGAGCGAAGCTCGGTGGCCCAGGTATTTTTAGAAAATGTCATTTTATTCGTGTTTTCAATAATCAACTTTATCGATTATCAACTAAAACATACTTTTTTTTTTTATTGAAAAAAATAATAAAATGGTGGCGTTTGGGTAGTCTTAATGTTGCCACTAAACTGAGACAAATGACTCTTTCTAACATCTATTGGCGAATAATAATACTATTTTTTTTCATTGTAATCTGAATGTCGGAAACGGCTCCAACGATTTTCATGTAATTTAGTATACTGGGGGGGCAATAAATCGATCTAGGTTAGTCTTATGTCTGAGAAAACGCGTATTTTCGAGTTTTCATGCAGTTTTCTTTTGCTATTCCACGCAAAATATGGTCGGTAATTTGCACGCTCGGGAATAAACATCGTGATCAAGCGGCCAAGGTGCAAGATCAATAATCACAGGTGTCCAGGTTCGAATCTCGGTCGCATACAAAGTTTTTACTTTTATTTTATTTAATTTAGTTTATTTAAAAAAAAAGACACAAGATTGATACTCGTAGGTGTCCGGGTTCGAATCCCGGTCGGATACAAAGGTATAATTTTTTTTGTTTTTTTTTTGTATTTATTCAAGTTTTTTTTTAAAGAAAATTGTACTTTTTAACCAAAAACTCCGAGCGGTGTTCGGTGGCCCAGGTACTTATATTAATATGCCATTATATTTTCAGCTTCACAATGTGTGGCTCTTCCTGATGTACCACATGCAAATGTGACTATATTAAATGGTGGAGGCCGTAGTTATGGTACCATAGTCCGATATGAGTGTGAACCTGGTTATGTTCGTTCTGGTCAACCTGTTCTTCTTTGCATGAGTAATGGAACTTGGTCTGGCGAAGTACCAACATGTTCTAAAGCTCTATGCCCTAAACTTCCTGAAATAAAGAATGGATTTATTGTCGATCATAGTAAAGTCTACATGTTTGGTGATGAAGCTCGTGTTCAATGTTACAAAGGTAAGTTGTAAACTAATACAAAACTCTATTCAAAAAATAATTAATTGATCTACAAGATTCATGATTCCCTTTTTTTTTAGGATATAAACTAAATGGTCCCAGTATAATAAAATGTGGACCTTATCAAGAATTCGATAGTGCACCAACTTGTGAGGATATCAATGAATGCTCAAGCAGTCAATGTGATTCTGCGTCAACTGAATGTAAAAACACTCACGGCGGATTTTATTGTCCTTGTCGTCCAGGGTTTACACCTAGCTTAGACTGTAGACCTGTTGGAGATTTAGGTTTAATTAATGGTGCTATTCCTGATGAATCCATAACTACTTCCACTTCTGAACCTGGATATTATAAAGGAGTAAGAAAACTATTTATTTATTACTTTAAGTTTAAAAATTACGCAAACTAGTATTTATGTATTTTTATTATATTTTAATTACAGATGATTCGTTTGAATAATGGAGGTGGTTGGTGTGGTAATAATCTTGAAGCTGGTGCTAACTGGGTGCTAGTTGATCTAAGATCCCCAACAATTATCAGAGGATTCCGCACAATGAGTGTTATGAGAGCTGATGCTAACATTGCATTTACGTCTGCTATTAGAATTCAATACACAAACGACTTAACAGACGTGTTTAAAGATTATACTAACCCTGATGGGACAGCTGTTGAATTCCGTATATTGGAACCGACGTTATCAGTCTTGAACTTGCCAATGCCTATTGAAGCACAATATGTTAAGTTTAAAATACAAGACTATGTAGGAGCACCATGTTTGAAATTAGAAATTATGGGATGTGCCAGACTCGACTGCTCTGATATCAATGAATGCAGTGAAAATAACGGTGGCTGCGATCAAAAATGCCTAAATACGTAAGTTTCCTAAAATATTTATGTAAATATGTATGTAATAGTGCATTTTTTCAATATATCATAATAAACTTACACACAAATAACTTTATTATTTATAGGCCTGGAAATTACTCTTGCGCATGCAACATTGGATATGAACTTTACTCTTTCAATGGTACAGCCGGTTTCGCTATTGAAAATTCAGAAACAGGTGAACGAGATGGTGATACATACCAAAGAAATAAATCATGTGTTCCTGTAATGTGCCCAACATTAGTATCCCCAGAGAATGGACAAATTTTGTCGACAAAGAGTTCTTATCACTTTGGAGATATTGTAGAATTCCAGTGTAATTTTGGCTATGTTATGTCAGGATTCTCTTCATTGTTATGTACTTCAAGTGGAACCTGGAATGGAACCGCTCCAGAATGTCAATGTAAGTATTAAATAATTTGTGCATATGAATACATTCAACTTAAAATGTCTAAAAACACAGTTATAAAAAAACCTTTTTTCAGATGCACGGTGCGTGACATTATCAGATGACAAAAATGATGGATTACAAATTATAAGGGATGATCCAGAAAGTGTGCTAGTACCTTATAGAGATAATGTTACAATAACATGTACTTCACCAGGACGTCAACTAAGAAATACTCTTACTTCGTCCTTCAGGCAATGTGTCTATGACCCTAAGCCAGTGAGTTATATTGTAATTTTAAATTATAACAGTATTCGTTTTTATAAGCATTTTTTTTTCATCTAAGTCACCTGATTCAATTTTTGAAACAAGTTATTACTTTATTTATTTTTTTCTTTCATGTTATAGGGTCTACCTGATTATTGGCTTTCCGGCGCACAGCCACAATGTCCCAGGAAAGATTGTGGCGTCCCTATGCCAACGCCTGGAGCTGAATATGGCCAATACCTTGACACTAGATACCAAAGCTCTTTCTTTTTCGGTTGTCAAAATACTTTTAAGCTAGCAGGTCAAACCAGTAAACATGACAATGTAGTAAGATGCCAAGCAAATGGAGTCTGGGACTTTGGAGACTTAAGATGTGAGGGTCCAGTTTGTGAAGATCCAGGTCGACCAGCTGATGGATATCAAATTGCCAGAAGCTATGAACAAGGATCGGAAGTTCTATTTGGGTGTTCAAGATCCGGATATATTTTAATTAATCCCAGACCTATTACATGCATGCGTGAACCTGAATGTAAAATTATAAAACCTCTTGGCCTTGCTTCAGGAAGAATACCAGATTCAGCAATTAATGCTACCTCGGAGAGACCTAACTATGAAGCTAAAAATATAAGACTAAATTCCGTAACTGGATGGTGTGGAAAACAAGAAGCTTTCACCTACGTCAGCGTTGATTTAGGAAAAGTGTACAGAGTCAAAGCTATATTAGTCAAAGGTGTTGTTACCTCTGATATCGTTGGTCGTCCAACAGAAATTAGATTTTTTTATAAACAAGCTGAAAATGAAAATTATGTCGTCTATTTTCCTAACTTTAATTTAACAATGAGAGATCCTGGAAACTATGGTGAATTAGCTATGATTACGTTACCGAAATATGTGCAGGCTAGATTTGTTATTTTGGGAATCGTCAGTTTTATGGATAATGCTTGTCTTAAATTTGAATTAATGGGTTGTGACGAACCTTCTGTGGAGCCCTTGTTAGGTTATGATTATGGGTATTCACCATGTGTGGGTAAGTTTATGCATATAACAAAGTTTATTTTACGGTTAGTTAATTTTGTTACGTAAATCACTTAATAGTTGTTTTTTTTAGATAACGAGCCCCCAGTCTTCCAAAACTGTCCTCAGCATCCTATAATAGTACAAACTGATGTTAATGGTGGACTTTTACCGGTTAACTTTACTGAACCTACTGCTACTGATAATTCTGGTGCTATTGCTAGATTAGAAGTTACACCTCAACACTTTAGAACTCCGATACAAGTTTTTCATAATATGGTTGTTCGATACGTGGCTTTTGATTTTGATGGTAACGTTGCTATTTGCGAAGTAAACATAACAGTACCTGATTACACGCCTCCTAGATTGAGCTGCCCACAAAGTTATGTCATTGAACTAGTTGATAAGCAAGATAGTTATGCAGTTAACTTTAATGAAACAAGGAGAAGAATAAACGCAACTGATGCTTCTGGAGAAGTATCGTTAAAATTCATTCCAGAAAGGGCTGTTATACCTATACGTGGCTATGAAAATGTTACTGTTATAGCTACAGATAAGAATGGTAACAAGGCTCAGTGTAACTTCCAGGTAATCTTTCACTTCTAATAAATATACATATATATTTTTATTTTTTTATGTGTTATATTTCTTACTACATATTATATATTATATCATATACATACATTGTTTTTATGGTAAAATAGCATAACGATAATAATTTTAGGTATCAGTACAAGCAACACCTTGCGTTGACTGGGAATTGATGCCACCAGCTCATGGAGCTTTGAATTGTCTACCTGGTGATAGAGGAATTCAGTGTATTGCTACTTGCAGCCCTGGATTCAGATTTACAGATGGTGAACCAGTAAAAACATTTGTTTGTGAAACAAAACGCCAGTGGGTTCCAACTGCAGTAGTTCCAGATTGTGTTTCAGAAAGTGAGTAATTATTATCTTCATTTGCTGTCATCATCAAAATTTTAATGTTATTATATTATAAGGCAGTGGTAGCCGAGTGGTAACGCGCTTGGAAACCGACAGATGCGAGTTCAAATTCCGGATCTCGCACCTCTGATATTTTCATGTGCGAATCATTTCCAACATGATTACCATTTATCTTAACGGTGAAGGAAAACATCGTGAGGAAACCTGCATGTCTGAGAGAACCTAGCAAGTTTTCAAAAGACATGTGAAGTCCGCCAACCCACACTTGACCAGCGTGGTGGACTGTGGCCTGATTCCCCGCGTACTGAAGAGTGGCCCGTGCCCAGCAGTGGGACGTTAAAAATGGCTGATTATATGCATTATGTTATAATTTTGTGTATATTATTGCAATATAAAATATTTATTCATGTACTTTGTATGTTTTAGATACTCAGCAAGCTGCCTATCATGTAGTAGCAAGTGTACAATACCGTGCTCTAGGGGCAGTCTCAAATGCGTGCCTGCCTCAATACAAAGATCTGCTTGCTCAATACGATAACGTTTTGAATGAACGTTTATCTCAACGTTGTTCTGCTGTAAATGTGAATATTAATGTAACATTTGTCAAAGCAATGCCTAGTCTTTTAGATGAAAACGTTGTAAAAATGGACTTCGTCCTAGCTATAATACCAGCTATACGACAAACTCAACTATATGATCTTTGTGGCTCCACGCTTAATCTTATTTTTGATCTATCAGTGCCTTATGCAAGTGCACTTATTGAACCCGTTTTAAATGTTTCTTCAATTGGTAATCAATGCCCACCTTTAAGAGCTATTAGAAGTTCTATTTCCCGTGGTTTCACTTGTAGCGTTGGTGAAGTGCTAAATATGGATACTAATGACGTACCAAGATGTTGTAAGTATATATTTATTAATTACAAAAATCATAATACAAGTATATAGAATCTACTCACGTGTATATTATTAATACTTTTTTTTAATGTTCCAGTGCACTGCCCCGCTGGAACTTTTGCTGGAGAAAAACAGAAAGCTTGCACTATGTGCCCTCGAGGATTTTTCCAAAATCAAGCGCGGCAAGGTTCTTGCCTTAAATGTCCACAGGGTACATTTACTAGAGAAGAAGGATCTAAAGATTTGTCGGATTGTATACCAGTTTGTGGCTATGGAACATATTCACCTACGGGGCTCGTACCTTGCCTAGAATGTCCACGAAATAGTTACACAAGTGAACCACCTCTGGGTGGATTCAAGGATTGTCAAGCATGTCCTGTAAATACTTTTACGTACCAGCCTGCAGCTAACGGAAAAGACAAATGCAGAGCAAAGTGTGCACCAGGTACATACTCACCAACTGGTTTAGCCCCTTGCTCGCAATGTCCCAGAAATTTCTATCAAAATTCAATTGGACAGACACTTTGCATGGAATGTCCAACAAATATGAAAACAGTTAGCACGGGTGCATCGGGACTTGAAGAATGCTTACCAGTTGAATGTTCTAATAGTGCCTGTCAACATGGAGGATTATGTGTGCCAAAAGGACATGGTGTTCAATGCTATTGTCCAGCTGGATTTTCTGGAAGAAGATGTGAAATAGATATTGATGAATGCGAAAGTCAACCTTGTTACAATGGAGGAACTTGTATAGATCTTCCACAAGGCTATAGATGCTCCTGCCCAACAGGATACGGTGGGATTAATTGTCAAGAAGAAAAATCTGATTGTAGAAACGATACTTGTCCTGAACGCGCGATGTGTAAAGATGAACCAGGCTATAATAATTACACTTGCTTATGTAGATCTGGCTACACTGGAATTGATTGCGATATAACGGTAAGTGATACAATATATTATGCAATTTATTTTGAAATATTTTTTTTATATTCCATTTTTAGGAACCAGAAGTTAGGTGAATACACAAGTTCGAATGAAATAAACTTAAGAACGAATTCAACTAATCCCATAAGTGAATTTACAACGATAAAATATCGATAGCTAGTAATTCTAACCCAATTGCGTCTCTTCGTCTCTTATCAGGCACCTAGGTTATTTATAGTAGTAGCAATGTCACATCTAAGTGCATTTTTTCTCAAATATCCCAACACTATATTTTATATTTTCTATGTGTTTTTCCAGATTGATCCATGCACAGCAAATGGTAATCCTTGCAAAAACGGCGCATCATGTACTGCATTACAACAAGGAAGATATAAATGTGAATGCTTACCTGGATGGGAAGGACAACTGTGCGAAATTAATACAGACGACTGCATTGAAAAGCCATGCTTACTTGGTGCACCTTGTACTGATTTAGTAAATGATTTTAGCTGTGCTTGCCCACCAGGTTTCACAGGAAAACGCTGTCATGAAAAAATTAATCTTTGTTCTAACCAACCATGCAGACACGGTATCTGTGTTGACAAGTTGTTTATTCATAAATGTGTATGTGATCCGGGGTGGACCGGACCATCGTGTGATATAAATATTAATGAATGCATAATTTCACCATGTGAAAATGGTGGTCGGTGTATTGATAGTATTGATGATTTCACTTGTAGCTGCGAAGCGGGTTATACAGGAAAACGATGCCAGCACACTATTGATGATTGTACCTCAGATCCTTGTCAAAATGGCGCCACGTGTGTAGATCAGTTAGATGGATTTACATGTAAATGTCGACCAGGATATATTGGACTCCAGTGTGAAACTGCTATAGATGAATGCTTGAATGAGCCTTGTAACCCAGCGGGCACTGAAAAATGTGTTGATTTAGATAATAAATATGAATGTGTATGCCGTAATGGTTTTAGTGGGGAATTGTGCGAAAATAATATAGACGATTGTGCTTCTGATCCATGTTACAATGGTGGATCCTGTAAAGATGAAATAGGTGGTTATAAATGTGCGTGTCAACCAGGATGGACTGGAAAGCGATGTGAGCGTGACATTGGTAATTGCATGAATCTGCCTTGTCAAAATAACGCCAAATGTATTGATCTCTTCCAGGACTACTTCTGTGTGTAAGTAAAAGAATTACGTGTTTCTCTTTTACTTTTATGTTTATCAATATTAATTTCTGTATATTTTTAGATGCCCGAGTGGAACTGATGGTAAGCAATGTGAGACTGCTCCTGAAAGATGCATCGGTAGTCCTTGTATGCATGGTGGAAAGTGTCAAGACTTTGGTTCAGGCCTAAATTGTACATGTTCACTGGATTACACAGGAATTGGTTGTCAATACGAGTTTGATGCTTGTGAAGCGGGTCTTTGTCAGAATGGAGCTACGTGTATTGATGAAGGGGAAGGATATTCTTGTATATGTTCTCCGGGATTCACAGGGAAAAACTGTGATGAAGATATAATTGACTGCAAAGAAAATTCTTGCCCACCATCCGCAACTTGTATTGACTTGCCCGGTAGATTTTATTGTCAATGTCCATTCAATCTAACAGGCGATGATTGCAGAAAAAGTAAGTATCATACTATATTGTGTATGTGTGTGTATTTATAATCTAAAAAAAGCGTTAAAAAAATGACAATAATATAAAACACTATCATTTACTTTATTTTTACAGCAATCAGCGTAGATTATGATCTATACTTTAGTGATCCATTACGATCCAGTGCTGCCCAAGTAGTGCCGTTTGCTACAGGATCTGCTGACAGTCTTACTATTGCAATGTGGGTACAATACACGCAACAAGATGAAGGAGGTATTTTCTTTACGGCCTATGGTGTAAGGTTAGTGTCTTGAACTTTAAGCTTCCTATAAAATATTTAAGCAAAGTCATCTTATTTTATCTCCTGTTTTATTTTCAGCAACTCTCAAATTGCTCTTAATAAAAGAACTATAATACAAGCACATTCAAGTGGCGTACAAGTATCACTCTTCCCAGAACTGCAAGATGTTTATATGAGTTTTGGTGAATTTGCAACAGTTAATGATGGACAGTGGCATCATGTAGCCTTAGTATGGGATGGTAACAATGGTGGACAATTGACTCTTATTACGGAAGGATTAATTGCAAGTAAACTTGAGGGTTATGGAAGTGGCAAATCACTGCCACAATAGTAAGTATAATTAATATTTACTTTGTTGCTGATTGATGAATGAATTATAAATATAAACAAAACTTTAATTTATCTTTTACAGTGTATGGGTAACTTTAGGTAAACCACAATCAGACAATCCAAAGGCTTACACTGAATCAGGTTTCCAAGGGCATTTGACTAAAGTACAAATCTGGAATCGCGCACTAGATGTGACAAATGAAATACAGAAGCAAGTTCGCGACTGCAGAACAGAACCTGTACTTTATAATGGCTTAGTACTGACTTGGGCCGGCTATGAAGATACAATTGGTGGTGTAGAAAGAATAGTTCCATCACACTGTGGTCAAAGAGTATGTCCAAACGGATATGCTGGTGCTAAATGTCAATCTCTTCAAGTTGACAAGGAATCACCGAGAGTAGATCGTTGTCCTGGTGATCTTTGGGTTATTGCTAAAAATGGATCTTCTACCGTAAACTGGGATATGCCCGTATTTAGTGACAATGTTGGAGTTGTTCGCGTTGTCGAAAAATCTGGACACAAACCTGGACAAAATCTCGCTTGGGGAGCATATGATATTGCTTACATTGCTTATGACGCCGCTGGAAATGCTGCCACATGTACATTTAAAGTGACAGTCTTGTGTAAGTTGTGCCTTTAATTCAATCTAACTTTAAAAAAATTATTAGTTCTTTTTTAATTTTAAATTGATTTTAGCTGAATTCTGCCCACCGCTGTTGGATCCACTTGGTGGATATCAGTCTTGTCGCGATTGGGGCGCAGGCGGCCAATTTAAGGTTTGTGAAATTGCCTGTCGCGATGGCTTAAGATTTTCACAACAAGTACCGCCTTTCTATACATGTGGAGCTGAAGGATTCTGGCGACCAACAAATGATCCATCTCTTCCTCTAGTATATCCAGCATGCTCTCGTAAGTTCAATAAATCTACATAAATTTTAACTTGATGTAGATATTACAAGTATTTTATTCTATATAATATATTTTATTTTAGCTGCCGCACCAGCACAGCGTGTATTTAAAATATCGATGTTGTTCCCGAGCTCCGTTCTCTGTAACGATGCAGGACAAGCTGTGCTTAGACAGAAAGTACGCAGTGCGATCAACCAACTCAACAGAGATTGGAGCTTCTGCTCATATGCTATTGATGGTAAGAACTTAGCAAAATATAACATACACTAGATAACCTGAAGCACAAGTCGCGATTTATTTTCATTTTTCCATGAATTTATACAAAATTGGTGGCTATAAAAAGTTCTTTGATTTTTTGGCCCAGATGAAAAATTTCGGAGATCACCTCCTTCGTCCAAACTTACACACTTTTCCTCTTTATGATATAAATGTAAATTAGATTAGATTTTTGAACACCTTACTAAAAATTAAAAACTGAATTATAGGTACTCGGGAGTGTAAAGAATTGGACATCAATGTAAAATGTGATCATCGCGCAAATGTCCGACAAACAAGACAAGTATCCTCCCCTCCTACAGCAACTTCAAAAGATACTTATGTCCTAGATGCTATAATTCCAGTAGAAGAGTAAGTATTAAAGATAATATTTTATTGAAACATAAGATTTTATAAAAGTAGCGGTGGCGAAAACACTGGAAGCAAGGCCTGTTAGATCACGGGTTAAAAAAGCAAGAGGAAGCGCTCTTATATATTTAACATACTTTTGTCTTTAACTACTTTTCACATTATAAAGAAAACTGTCTTTCCGGATTTTTTCGCGGATTCATTTTGATTTTTGGTTCCCGACGTTTCGAATGTTTTACAGTAATTATGGTCGCTAATAATTAAATATATTTTTATTTAAAATTAGTCTTATAACAATTTACCTTGTAATTACTTTCCATGTCAAAAACCATATAGACATTCTTAATTTAATAATAAAATGATTTTCTGCATATTGATCCAGTTTTTGCTGTATAGTAAAAACTGTTATTAAACAAGCAGCATAGTAGCAACGATTATATCATATAACCAAGAGACTTGAGCGTGTCGTTCCACTAGTTTTTTTGTATTCCGTGTGTTAGATAGGTGTTGGTGTAGCTGGTAGAAGTACAAAGTTCTATGTATTTTAGTACACTACTGCTATAACAATATAACAACTCACCATAATTTAAATTATCTGTTTGGAATTTTCAAAGTTTATTTACAGCACTAGATCACTTTTTCTTAGTAATATATTTGATGGATTTCGCATGTTTCTCTTCAAACACTATTGCATGTTTTTTATCTCGCACCTAGGGCAAGAAGCAGTAGAGAAGGTCGACAAGTTGGTGATACCTACAGCATCGAAATAGCATTCCCGGCTGTAAAGTAAGTAATGTACACATAATTGCACTTAGCACCTAACATAACATAATATCTATTAAAACTATTCGATTATAATATTATAATTATGCTTTAAAATTTAAATATTATTAAATTATAAAACATAATATTAAATGTACTGTGATGTTACAGCGACCCAGTAATCCATAACAGTAACAATGAACGTTCCACTGTAAAACGACTACTGGAGAAATTAATCCTCGAAGACGAACAATTCGATGTACGAAATATACTACCGAATACTGTGCCAGATCCAGCTAGCTTAAAACTCGAATCAGATTATGCTTGTCCTATGGGACAAGTCGTTATGGCCCCCGATTGCGGTAAGTTAGAAAATATTATGACATTTTTATTGCTTTATTTTACTGTAGTTAAATATTTTGCGAATAATATTTCATTAACTCTCTTGTGTACTTGATTTTGGAATTAATGTTGTCAAATGATGCATGGTTAAATAATAAATAGAGAAACAGGGATATTCAAAAACTACATATTAATTATCCTTCTATTACACCCCAAAATCCTATATAAAAGATATAACCCTATAACAACTTTATTTTTGTCTACATAGTATATTCGTATGTAAATAACTCAACTAAATAAATTACTGGAATAATCATTGCTAATTATTTTTACTGTACTTACACGTTATACTCTTATCATACATCTACATATGTTCATATACAACAGTATCATGTGCGGTGGGAACTTATCTCGATGCGGCCAGCGATTCCTGTAAGCCATGTCCCGCCGGTACTTACCAATCTGAAGCTGGACAGCTACAATGTACGCCGTGCCCTGCAATTGCCGGACAGCCTGGCGTCACTCAAGCCACGGGGGCAAGGAGCGCGGGTGACTGCAAAGGTAATATTTTGCATTGACTAAATATTTTATTTTTTTAATATTTTTTGTTTTAATAATATATCTTGCAGCCCTAGATTTGAGTCCCCTTAAATTAATTTCTAAGTAGTAATTCCCAGATGATCTTTCCCAAACGTTTTCCTGGACATTTTTCTTTCATTCATGATAATAAAAGTTAATAAATAACTTGAAAAATAATTTGTCTATTTTTTTTTAAATGATAAACTTTTACGCTAGAAACCTCATAATCTTATCTTCACGAATAAATAATTTTACGATATACGAAATATAAAAATATGACATTTTATTATTAAACTACGCTATTATTAAAATTGAAATAAGAGAATAAATGTTTATAATAAGAAACTAATTTTAAATATTTTAGAGAGATGTGCTGCCGGTAAATACTACGATGCAGAAGCAGAACTTTGTAGACCTTGCGGACATGGCTCATATCAACCACGAGAAGGAGCATTCTCTTGCATCGCCTGTCCAAGAGGCCAGACCACACGAGCAACCGAAGCAGTGTCAGCTGCTGAGTGTAGAGACGATTGTCCATCAGGTAAACTTTTGGCAGGCAACATTTAAATGGCCTTCTTACGTTTACATGTACCCGTAAACAGTTTCTAATACATACAGTTTGTATTACAAGTCATATTTACTTTAACAATGATAAAATGAGAACGACGCGGAGGCCATGTAATTTAAGAACTTTAATGAGCAAATTGCTTTAATCCCTAGAGATTCAATTGTGTTATAAATTAATTACAATTTTTAAACAAAAATAACAATGTTAAAAAAATGTACGTGGATATATAATAAATAATAACATAACATTTAGATGACGAGTGTTAATTTTCTTTGTAGGTGAACAGCTGGGCAGTGATGGTGGCTGTGAACCGTGTCCTCGGGGCACATGGCGGGCGACTGGGGCAGGCGCCGCGTGCGCGCCCTGTCCACCTGGCACTACCACACCACAAGCCGGTGCCGCTACTCCCGATCAGTGTTCATTACCGGTTTGCAAGCCAGGTGAGCAAGTTAATAGTTATGATTAAAATATTATCAATACTTATTATATGTTAAAGTGCCCCACTGCGATAAGATGTTTGTTCGGGCTAATTTCAGAAACTGCAGAACGGGATTTCATACTGTTTTCACCAATGGAAAGAATCTCTCGGAAGGAAATCTCGGAAGGTTATGAAATATAATTTATGAATACTTCGTGAAAGTTAGATACCGGAATGTTATTATTTGTGAAATAGATCCAAAGTTGTCCTTTCTGAGAGTTACCATAATATTCGTATTATAAATGCGAAGAGATCTAGGGCCACTAGTAATAAAATATATTAGATAACATGTGACAACTGAATTCAGAAAATGTTTTCCTCCAACATTTACTCAGGCCAAAAGAAAACTGTGATAAACCTTTATACTTCTTTTTGGCAAACACATCCGCCCGCCCGCCTTTTCATTGTTTCTAAAAATATGTATCAAACTTTATTTCAAATGAAATTTAAAAATATAGTATTAAAACTGAAATCATGATACTTAAGATTTTATGTCAGCTGTTAAAAATTTCTTGAGCTGAAGTATCATTTTTTATCGTTTAAAATATAAAACTTTGACCAACATCAGACGTCCAGTAACTTATAATGATGGTAAGGAAATTGCACAGTCAGAACTTTTATCAAAAACTTCTCTCCCATATTTTTCATATTTGAATACAGAAAATCAAAGTTTAAAGGAGAAATATGACCGTTAGACGAAAATATTTTTACGCATACTTATTCTGTATACAAAAATATATTCCAGGTTTATACTTGAACGTAACATTGAATACTTGCATACAATGTAAGAAAGGAACATACCAGTCAGAAATGCAACAAACGCTATGTATTCCCTGTCCAATAAACACCAGCACCAGAGGACCAGGCGCAGTAAGTACTAAAATATATATTATATTTAACAAAAGAAGAAAAATCCATACTAATATTATAAATGTGAATGTGTTTGTTTGTCCTTCTTTCACATTGAAACGGAGTGACGGATGGGCGTGATTTTTTGAGTGGAGATAGTTGGAGGGCTCGAGAGTAACATAGGCTACTATTTATCGCGGGAGATTATCTCATTCCCACGGGAAAACACATTATAATACAACCCAAAAAAAATATGTATGATCAGAATTACTTGAAACTTGGTATTAATGCTCTTCGATATAATTAAATAAAAACGTGCTTTTGCATTTTTCGAAATTCATCCCATAAGGGAATAAAATAGGAGATTAAAGTTTGTATGAAACCTATGTTTTTAGTTCTTTTTGTAGTCTTAGCGCGAGCGAAGCCGCGGGTTCTTCTAGTAATACATAAAGAAAATATGTCTGATCATGTGACATTTTTTTTAAATTACACATAGGTACATACATTGTTAACAAACTTTGTATTATACTTGATTGTGGGTCCATGTAAAGTAGACATTCACAATATATCTGTTAGCCATTTAAATACTTAAAATTATTTTAATACAATGAACAATAACAAGAAATTGATACTGATTGGCATAATCGGAAATTGTGTACACGGCGAACTAGCAACAAATGAACCGTATAGAAATCAGGCCGAATGCTACCGTGTAGTTTTTAGTGCAAATAAATATCGATTAACATTTAATTTATATTCATACTATTATTACAGAATGATGAGTAAAGTTTTACAATAGCAATTTATACATATCTATGATAGTTTTTTTTTTCACTTTTTGGCATTAGTTTATCTTTAAAAATCAAGAATTGCATTCGCCATCCTTGAAATAACATAGTTTTGCCACAACACAACTAATATTATGCATTTTTTTTTACAGACGTCTCTAACCGACTGTACTAATCCCTGTGAAATGAGCGGTCCTGAAATGCATTGTGACACCAACGCTTACTGTCTACTTTTACCGGAGACCAGTGAATTCAAGTGCCAATGTAAACCTGGTTTTAACGGCACCGGAAAAGTTTGTGTTGGTGAGTTTATCTAAGTAATTGTCAACATGTAGTTGGGAATTTTAAAAATGTACGCTAAATAGCTATCTATTTATATTTTATTATTAGCTCTATTCTCGCTCTAGCTATATTATTAGCTCTCAATTTCGATTTGACTCTCAACAAGCTCAACAGCTCTCAATTTAGATAGAAATCTTAATTTTGCAATGTAAGAATATAACCTGTATAATTTCCTCGTATTTAGCGAGTTAGATGCGACTGGCGATCGATCTTCGTAACATATTTAAATTTTAAACGATATAAGTACCTACACCTAGTCTACAAATATTTGAAGTCCAGAATAAGGCCTGGTGTTAATTACAAGCGGTGCTATCTTTGTTCATAACATATGTATATAAATACGAAGTCTCGTAGGGTTGTGTAATTAAAAAAGTAAGACGTCTAGTACATTTCAAAACAGAGAAAGTATAAACTATGGAATAAATTTCACGATATATTACAGATAACATATGATTGATCATGAAAAATGAAGACTACTAAAATTATTAATTAATTCTAATATTACAAAAAACAATTAT
Organism: Brenthis hecate; assembly: GCA_951806755.1. Taxonomy (NCBI): domain Eukaryota; kingdom Metazoa; phylum Arthropoda; class Insecta; order Lepidoptera; family Nymphalidae; genus Brenthis; species Brenthis hecate. Next base: position 1,439,382 of record OX638267.1, read on the forward strand.
TTATATACTTATGGTCGATAAACTATTTTATTATTACTCGTCTTTAAAAATTCTTTCACCAATAGAAAGATATATTATGCAAAAGTAACAAAAGTTATATTTTATTTCAGTAATATTTAATAACTTTTCAATCTAAATTATAATCTAGGGCGAACTCGACAAAAACGAGGTTGGCTCACTGGTATGTGATGTTTACTGATTGTAATGTATAGTTATTTTGACTCCATTATTTAGAATCATTGTAATATAGAAAGCAATTAGTGTAATGGGTAGCATTCGCTAGCCAAATTCTATTTAAATGAGCATACATGAACAATTTCATACGAAATTGCTGTTATACACCATTATATTATATAATATTAATACAAATAATTATTTTCAAAGTTAAATAAAGAGAAAACTTATTTTTTTATGCCGCATCTTTATATGGTGTTATTTTCACTACAAAAGATATAAATATTGTAATTTTGATTTTAAATTACTCATACTTAATCATATTAAAGCTTCGATCAACAATAGTTTTGTTGATCGAAGCATTAAAGTGAGAAATATCTTTTTTCAATAGAAGAAGTAGCAGTTTGTGTGTGTTTTAATAAAAGGTTCATTACAAACGACTATAACGCATTGAATCGCTTCTCGATTATTGCTCAATTAAACTCATGACATGAAGCCAACTAATTATACGTAGCGTGTATTTTACAAAAAAAAAACAAACGAAAATACTCTGAATTTACAAATATGCTTAATAATATCTACAAAATAATGGACCAAATCAAAGATATATCAAAGATTAAAAATATATTTCATATACATATAATATCTATGTTATTACACAGATGTATGTCTGGACTTCTGCGACAACGGTGGTGAGTGTGTGAAAGACGCTAGAGGCGAACCATCTTGTCGCTGCGCCGGTTCCTTTACGGGCCGCCATTGTAGAGACAAGAGTGAGTTCGCGTACATCGCTAGCGGTGTCGCCGGCGGAGTCATATTCATCATATTCCTGGTTCTACTCGTATGGATGATTTGCGCGAGGTTTGTTTTCTTATATTTATCAAATTTTATTTACCTAAATCAACTACTATTATAATTGCGGAAGTTTGTATCTGTGTGTGCATGTTTGTATATGTTGTACGTTGTAACTCCTTTACGTTAAAGCGGCTGTACTGATTTATACTAAATTTAGTACTCAGATAGACTAGTACCTGGAATAACACAGGTTACATACAAACAAGTCGCTAGTTAAATACAAAAACGTTAACAATATTGAAAAATTCGTAAGTATGTATACTTGTTGTATCAAAATGTCCACGGTCGGAAATTAATTATTATCTTGTAATAACCACAGGTCAACGAAAAAACGAGAGCCAAAGAAGACATTAACACCAGCTATAGATCAAAATGGATCTCAAGTGAACTTCTATTACGGAGCACACACCCCGTACGCTGAATCCATCGCGCCCTCCCACCACTCAACATACGCACATTACTATGACGACGAAGAAGACGGTTGGGAAATGCCTAATTTCTACAACGAAACGTACATGAAAGAAAGCTTACATAACGGAATGAACGGCAAAATGAACAGTTTAGCGCGATCCAATGCCAGCATATACGGAACTAAGGAGGATTTATACGACCGATTAAAGAGGCACGCGTATCCGGGTAAGAAAGGTTGGTATTTGGGGCACTTAGTTAGTGCGCACTTTCATTTCTACCGCAGCTTTTCACTAGACAGACGTTAGTGCTTTTGTAGTTTAGATCCTTTATCTTTTGTTCTTTTCTAGAACACCACTATAATTAGACGCATTTGTTATATCAAATATATTAGAAATAAAGAAAACTTCATACACTTACTTTTCTTAGTTTATTTTAGAATATTTTAACATCTACCTGAGCTCATACTTTTATTTCTTAAACTTTGTAAATACGATTTATTAGAAAAATATAATGAAATAGATGATTATGTACAGTTTTAAGATAGATTGGATACTGTGTAACCGTATTAGTATATTTTGTTACCACAGCACACAATACCAAATACCAAGAAGAAAACAACAAAATCATTACGTTATACTAGCATATCTATTATTTTATTTATGAGTATATAAACTATTGAGCATTGCTATATTGTGAGTTATGTAAACAATTTGTATGATGATATTATGACGCAATATTAACATGGCTAATTTTCAATCTTTGCAGATAAGAGTGACAGTGACAGTGAAGGTCAATAAATGAAGAACTGCCTTTTTCATATTCTGGTCAAACTTACATAATACTAACGTATTAGTTTCAACTCTCGGTGACTACATAAAGGCAATGCAAATATTATTCTAACAAACCATACGCAAAAAGTCCGAGAGATATAACTTGTTGTAGATCATTGTACTCTGGTAGCTTTACGTTTAGTTTTAATTTTAACAAAATATGTGTATTAACACACTCACTGTTTCGAACTGCCCCACCAAATAAATTGTCTGTATGTCACAAATAACAATAGCAAAATTCTATAAGGGAAATATTTTTCAAAGATTACACGACAACAAACAGTGAATGTGTTGATGTTCTGAGATTGCAATCAACGAAAGTAAAATGCTCAAATATTTTAGAGAAGGCCATATCGGAATACAGGTCTTCGTTTGAATTTTATCTAAAACTCATCGACATTATAATTAAATATATCATTTATAACAAAGTTAGTGTAAATATACTTTTTAATATTTTGTATATTTATGGTAGACCTCAGAAAGTGGCGTTAGTTTGTAGTTCTTATTATATACATACTTTGTAGAGTAAGCAGCCGTCGTTGCGTAAGCAATGATCGATTCATTAAAGTTGTGTTATATTTCAAGTCAAATGTTTGTTTTGTATTATAAACGGGACTGTACTTATTGTATTTTATATTAATAAAATGTAAAAACGTGTGTGGGTGTATATTATGAAAGAATGTATAGAATGTTTTATTACATGAATAATAAAGTGAGTAATAATAATTAAGCTATAATAATAATTTTATACGGGAATATTTTTTTTATACTATGACGATATAAGAACTCTGAGAAAATAAATAATGACAATTGAAATTAAATAAAAAATACTCATGATTTCGTCCGTGGTCTACGAGTATATTCCATCACAATCAATATCACATTAGTGATTACAATAACAGTAATATTTTACAAAAAATAAATTAACATTATATATTGATGAAAACGAGTTTTATTTTACCTCAACTTAGACTAAGAAAAATATTTTATGTCACCTCATTAGCCATGGATAAAACGCAATTTAAACGAATATCTCCGCCGAGTGACATCGCCAGATTAAAAATTGATTATAGATAGTCATGAATTTAGGGAAATAGTCAATGAGAAAACAATAAAACAGATATTATTTAACTTTATAATTTTTAATTTTTAATTTAAATAAGGCTCATTAAGGAAACTAGTCGAGAAGTGCAATATCTGCGAAAAAACGTTATAAAAGTCAGAAAATTATGGGCAATTATAGGCGATGGCTAATGGGACACTGCAGAAAATTCTGAGCATTTATTTTTTGTTTTTATTTTACTGCTAATAAAAATTGCAATTGTAAAAACAAAAAACTGAAACAAAAAAGGCCTTAGATTTTTGTTTATAACTTGTAAACGGTAAATGATAACGGAAATCAGCAAAAAGATCCTCAAAGAGGAGGAAATTTCCTAAAAAAATTCTCGACTCCTCAAGCCCTATAACTAATAATTTTAAACCAGCGTTGAAAATGGGGTTCAGGCTCGAGGGCGTCGCCGCGCCGTTAGAAAGAGTATAACCGATTTTTTTTAAGTATAAAATATTAATTTTAAAATTTGAAAAGAAATATCGTATAATCTGGATACTATAATGAGTAAAGGCATTGAATTTGTGCTACAGGTAATGAAAAAATAAAAGATGTTTAAGGCGAAAAATGGTCATATAAATTCCTTGATGTCAGAACCTAACACCATCTGGATATGATAAATAAAAGCTTATTTCATTAGATTATTAAATACATATGTTTTATATACCGACTTCATAATACTATGTATTCGATCATTTGTTCTCTTCTTTTTAGTTCGCTTTTTACGCAGTCGGGTAACGGGTTTATTGTTTTTGTAAATATATTTTTTTATTTACGTATGGATTTTACTGTTTTATTTTTATCTATTTTCTTACATATAACAATTCTGGCTTACATGTGGTTTTCATTCTGTCCTGGTAAAAGGTTTCATCGATTGCGATTCAAAAAAATGTATTATTAGTTCATGTTATGTGTTATGTAATAAAAAAATATTATTAGTTTGCAACAGCAAGGGAGATCTGTTATCACAATTCTGTTATTCCCTTTTTATAAGCATCACAAATAAAAATGAGTTTTTTGAAAAAAATTTGAAATTAATTTTTTCAGTTAATGCAATATGAAAATAGCCAAATTAATTTTTATTTTTTACACTACTTTAAATAAGCGACTGAAATGTGACAATATTTGCAAAAGTTTAGGAAAAGGCAATTTCTTTTAATACTTGCTTCTTATTAAGATGTATAAAAAATTGTATGTTCTGTACGAGTATAACTTAAGCAGACCAAAAAATAAAAATAGTGATGTGACATGTGACGATATGATAAATAAATTTAAATACGTCATTAGGAATATTGTACGTACGTAAATAAAATGATAAGAAATACAACGCGCGAGTCTGTGCCAAAATCTACTAGCAACTACATAATTTAATTAATCTGATGTAAGCTTCAATTCATGACCCTATTTCAACATTTCTTATCGCATTCAAAAGCTAGTTTATATTTAAGTATAATAAAATAGCTATCTCAATAAAATATATAAATGATAATTACCGGGCAAATTTGAGCAGGTAAGTACTTTTCCATACATAATTTATTACATTTATTATTCTTTTTTTTTAAATCGTTAGTTTCAAAAATAATACTTTATTTATCGGGCTGGAATTTGATCATACCTGGATTTTTTTCAAAGAAATTATTATACATATTTAGGATTAACACGAACGTACTGCTTTATAAAATTAATTATTTCTAAATCGCTTAAACAAGAAGTTCCTGCCATCGTATTCAAAGACTACATAGATTTCACGTACATCTACGTACACAATATGAATAGGTACGATACTTCTTTTTCATTTATATGAACGCAGACAAAGTTGTGAATTAGAACTAGTATTAGAAATTTTTTTTAATCATACCTTTTGTCTTTAAATGACCAGTCCATACAAGATATAATGAGTGTCCAATGAACTTATTAATTAATTGTCTACTCAGTATCTTTTTTATTGCGTTTTTTTCTTGTGACAGATAGACAGGTGTTGTATGATATAATTAAGTAAATTATCAAAACTCAAATGTTTCTCTTTATTATAATAAATCTGTAGTATACAGATAATATTATTTAGCATCAGAGTACAAATTGAGGAGACTACACACCAGGAGCCATTTTTTTACATTTTGATTGCATGCGAAGCCATTTTTAGAAAGGCAGTGTATAATTATAAAAATAAATATTTTTTCTCACTCTACGCTAAATAGAAAGCACTACTTAACTTTTATTAAGTGATATAGACTGACTCCTCTCTAAAGTTAAAATATGATGTTATTTATGATGGAATACTGCAGGCATGATGCTGTATTATGAAAATATCTGCATTACAGTTTTGTAAAAAAAAATTGTATCACTACAAGCTCGCCGTATTTTTAGTCTAAATAAACCAAATTACCCTTATCAGTAAAAAGTGTGAAGTTGAATATAATCTAAACGAATATACTTAATTAGAGTACTGGCTTTACATGTGACAATAATTCGTGAGTGCTAAATATTTCGTTATACAACTGAGAAACGCACCCAGCACACCGCCCAGCTACTTAAAATAAATTATGATCAATGAAGCAATGCTAACTTGTATCAGAAATAATCTATTGACAATTTATTATTATTAGGCAAATCATCGCATAATGTATTGAGTATAATAAAACTACTTGTTTTGCTTTTGTATTTTCTTTTTTTAATGTCTTTCTCTCAAGTGAAAGCAGTCAATCCTATCGTTCATAGGACAAAAAAGTTTCTAGATACTCGATTCCCGCCTTCTCAGTAATATTACGTATTTAGCCTCGATTTCCTCTTAGAACTAACAGTCTTTTTCCAATAATCGTGGCTAAGCATTTCTGAATTCACCTGGCGGCCGTAATACGCTTTGCTTATAGGACGCTTCCTGAAACCTTCTCTGTCCATACCACACTTCCGCCTAACTGAAGCATATGTAGCGCCATTGAAAATGAGAAAGTACCCAATAAAAAGGTGCGATTACGCAAATCCTCTCTAATTAAAAGCACCCCGAGCAATTACGTTCGACTGTTTCACATTCACATTCTCATTCACATTCAACCACGTTAAACGTTTGTAGTTACGAAATTTACTTAACCTAAACGTTAAACATGACCTTTTTGCTATTTATAGAAACATTTATTCTAATATCGACTCTGAAGCCAAACCATTCAACCGGTTAACAATGCACTACATTTCTTTCATAAAGGCTGTAACAGATTTTGTGTAATCTGCATATCAAAGAATGTAAATGAGACGGCCGTTAATCTTGACGCCATAGATAGGTTATAAAGTATGTCCAAGTCAAAATGCAAGCTTGCTGTATTTTTTCGTACATATTTAACTTTTGTACTTTATATGCCGAAAAATAAAAGGGTAAATTTGGGAAGAAATTGAAAAAAATTGGAAAATATTTGACTACATTCTTCTGGAACAGCTGTACGTTTTCAGTGGTCATGACCCATGATATCCCATGACTTCCAAGTTCCAAATAAAATAAGATCTTCTTAAGAATACGATAGGTGTAGTACTGTCAAAGGGAGGGCGAATCGTACAAAACCAAATATTACTTTACAACTCTCATATTTTTATTTTAATGAATTATATCAATAGATATATTTTTAAAATATGCAAGATTAGTTATTATTTAAATTTAATTAATACTGATATTGCGTATATAGGGTAGAGACCCGAATATCGGATAGTTGCCTTTGCTATTAATATCTCCTATACAAAGCAACGTCATCTATCTAGCAGCCCACTTACTACTAATACTAAGCTAGATGGAAACACTCCAGCGATTTCTTTGAACCTTCTGTCAAGATGGTTATAAAACCAATAAAAATTGATTTTTTGTAGGAAAATAGTACATGGTGGTTTTTAAAGACGAAATCTTGAATAAGTGCTTCAAGAGTTAGGTATATTAATTACTTCCAAAATGAAGTTTTGTGGAAAAATTAAGACGTTTTTCATATTTTTTTAAATCATTTGCTTCAGTTCAAATAAATGGTTAACAATAAGCAGAAACGTGGTATCAACATGCTATAAAGAAGGGATATTTTGCTGTAAAAAATAAGCACAAACATAACAGAGTTAAATAATATTTAACGCTGCCAATGTCTAATTCGTTTAAAGTTCATATATGTACCTAGTATACGGAGCCAAGGTAAAGCACACAAAATTTTATCCAACTACGATGATGTTTAATATATTTTTAAGCTAATTTTCAAAAAAAATGATATTCGGGTCCCTTGCCCTATGTAGCTGCATATTTTTGCATTTACAAAGACATTTACAAAGACTTTGATACAAAGGATTAGATGAAAAAAAGATAAACGTTTTCTGTATTTACATGTATTAAAAAAATAGTTGATTTAAATATTTGTTTTCTCGTAACTATAGTTTATTCTTATCGTAAATTCACTGATCACTTAGCGTGCTTAGCATAGAACTCTTTCATATATTTGACCAAAGTTTCAACTTCTTCAACAGTAACTGCATTGTAAGTCGATGCTCGAATTCCTCCAACGTCCCTAAAATATGTTTTATATTATTACATGTTAATAAAATTAAATACAAAGATAAAATATAATTGTAGTATTATTTAAATTTCCTTATTTTTATAATGAATATTTCATCATTACCTGTGTCCTTTGAGTTGAATAAGGTTTAGAGCTTCCGCACCCTTCAAGAACTCTTTCTCCAAAGCGTCATCACCAGACTGAGATCCGATTCTGAATGGAATGTTCATTTTACTTCTTACATTTTTCGCTACTGGAGCATAATAAAATCCATTTGATTGTTCGATGGCATCATAAACTAAAGAAGACTTCTTTTCGGCTAGCTCAGCCATTTTATCTAGACCTCCCAACCTGTCGATCCATTGAAGAACCCTCCCCATAACTTGGATCCTGTTATAACAGTCAAGGATATTTTGTTGTAAAGGTATATATGGACACACATGACCATTCGAATTGGTAATGAATATTTATAATAACATACAATATAACTGTCTAATCTTTGCAAATAAGAAAAGCTTACATTGAACTATATAATACTTACGCGAACATTGGGGGAGTGTTGAGAATAGAATCAGCCTTAGCATTTACAGTCCAGTCCAATATTGAGGGGCACACAGGTAATGCCTGATTTAGAAGATCTTCTCTTACAATAACAAGTGCAACTCCTGCTGTACCAACATTCTTTTGTGCTCCACCATATATAACGCCAAACTAAAAAAATAATTAAAAAGGCTCTTGGTTAAAAAGATAAGGGTCTTTTGAAGAGTTTTGCTTTACTAAAAAATTGTCCTTAATTAAACCGTAAGCTAGATAATTTTATAGTATATCTAGAGAGACTATTATGATATATAGATAGATTATTATTGTATATCTAGATAGATAATTAGATATTTACCTTAGAAACATCGACTTTTTTGGACATAAAATTGGATGACATATCTGCGACCAGAGGAACTCCTTTTGTATCGGGTATAAAATCAAACTCGATTCCTAAAATTAATATTGAGGTATAAATAAAAGTAAATATAATGCAAGTATCAAATAAACAAAATATTCAATTAAAATACATAAATTTTACAAATGTTATTTCCTTTTTACATTATAATTCAATTAAACAAAATTGTAAATATAAACAAAATTCTGATGGACCTTTTTCATAAAATTCCAACAGATTAAACTTTAAACTGTTCAGCAAATATTTGACATAAACCTTATAATCAATGTTTTTAAGCTCTGTTTGGAGTGCGATTATTTCTATTGCTACGCCCTTATTTGAAATTGATTGTCTGATTTGATTCAATGATTTTTTTAAATAATTTGAATAATATTATTCGAACTTTAATTATATTGATTAATTACATTAATTCATGAATAGGCCACACAAATATGACAAAAACGGTTATTTCAAGTGTTGTTTTTTAATCTTGTGTCTCACCATGAATAGTTTCATTGGTACAAATGTGTACATATGAAGCGTTAGGGTCAAGGTTCCAGGTTGATTGATCTGGGATGTCAACATAACGGTCTGTAGGGGGTAATACTAAATTTACTTTGCCATATTTTTTCGCTTCCTTTGCTGCTTTTGCTGACCAGGCACCTAGAAATAAGAGAGAATAATCTCCTTAAAATAGATTCTTATAATCAATTAAAATATTTTATATGTGATCATTTATTTCTTCAGACTCCCTCAATTCGTCGTTCAATTATCGTCAGCATTCCTACACTTATTAATGGTAATCCAACGCCGCGCTTTGTCTTAACCAGATTATGGCAGATTATTTTGTAAATATGATGTAAGTCCTTTAAGAGAAATCAGTTCATGGTACAAAATTATTGGTATATACTGCTTTGTAACCGACGAGGAAAAGTAAACTTTGTATTGGATGGGGTGAAATGGTCAAAGTTTAATTTGTAAAAAAGAGTTCTCCCATAATGCCAAGTTATTAAGAAGTAGAATTTAGCCACGAAAATTATTTTTTTACCACGAAATGAACCGATAATAAAGAAATTGAAAAGTAGAAAATAAAGATATAAATCGTTTTAATCTCTATGACTAATCTTTTAAACTATGATAATTTTTGATGTCAATTGTTTTAATTAATTGGCTTATTCTGATGCTCGATTTTTATATTTTCTTTGTCGATTAATTTTTTATTATAATTTTTTTTTACTAAATTGTTTATTTATACTTAAATATAAACATTATAGTATAATCGAAACAGTCACTCGTTGTTAGAACGCGAGGCTAATTTCGTAAGCTGAATAGACACTTTTCCTTCCTTAACGATTACTGTAGAAGACTTGTAAATATTGTTTTTGTATAAGTATTACATAATTATGTATTTACCCGTAACTACGTAATCAGCTGTTCCAGTCCTGGAGATCAAGTTAAGTGGTACTGCTGAGAACTGGCCCTGGCCTCCTCCCGATAAGAAGAGAATTTTATAGTTACTTGGAACATCTCTAAAAATAGAATATAATATTACTTTAACTTAATTATTTACCTAATATAATTAGGTACCTAAAGAATAAAACAGTAATACTAGTAAAATATCAGTCGGATTTCGTACGGTGTACAAAAAAATATAGGTTTTATATAACTTGCTATTATCCCACTAATCTGTATAAATATTATAAATGTGAAAGTTTGTGAGTATGTATGGGTGTTTGTTACTCTTTCACGCCAGAACGTTTGAACGAATCTGGATGAAATTTAGCACAGAGATTATGGTCTGGAATAACACATAGGCTATCTTCTATCCCGAAAAAATATACGGTTCCCGACGGATAGATTTATTTTTGTGTTTCTAGAGGCGAACCCGAGCGAAGTGAGGGTGAGACGCTAGTATTATGTATGCTATAGTTTGTAGGTATAAATGTTTGTGTATGTTATGTTAATCCTTTACGCTAAAATAGCTGGACAATTTTGGATGAATTTCGTGTACAAAAATAGATTATGTCCGGAACACATAGGTTAGTAACAAGACTTGCCAAAAGTTGCCGCTACCTGTATATAATTATATTTTTAGATTGCAATATACTGAGTTAAATACAATACATTTTTCATAACGATGTAGATCAAACTTATATTGTCTATTAGGTTCTAAAGATATGTACAAAATGTTTGTTATCAAGACCTATAATAAATAATGATAGTGTTCTGCCTGCAATTATAATAATTACTTAATCCTTCAGCCAACATAGAATATACAATTATATTTTGTTACAAAAAATGCACGGACAAAAAGGATACTTTGTACCCTATAACTCTTTTAGCCTAAAAATTTCATACAAAGGAGATTATTGTTTCTTCCCGATGAGACCCCGCGGTTATGCAAAGCACAAAAGAATTTGACCAAGTATAAAATTTTATATTGTTTGAAATGTTAACATATTATATGTTTATTTTATTAGGTACTTATTTATCATAAAGTTAAATACGAATTGAATTTATTAGATATCTGTGGAGTACAATAAGAATAATAATATTCGACTCGGTCATTGTCTTGATAAGCAAAACATCATGCAATGACTGATAAAATGAGGGGCAATATGATAATAACAGGACGATTCATTTCGTGAGACGATTGGAATATAAATTGGCACTCAATATTAATAAACGGGCATGATACTTTTTTGTTATTTATGACGTTAAAATTAAATAATGATTTAAGTATCTACATATATAATTATATTTCTTCACGCGACTACGCTCGCATGATTAGCTATCTTGATTCGGAGTTACCTTTAATCTGTTAATTTTGAAAATTCGGATTGTAAGGCCTAAAAAAGGAAAGTGGCATTACAAAAAATGATGATACATAAAAAAGATATGCCTAGTACCTAAAAAAAAAAATATTACCGTTTCGACACGAAGATACAGTAGGTACTTACCTAATTAGGGACGATTAGGAAAAGGAAAAGGAAAGCAAATCTAATATATTTCGATACGTAAAATACACATTTACCTATTAGATATACATATCTTAAAATATTTGAGGCTAGCACCGACTTCGACAATACCTGATTAGGTATCTAATTCTAAATGAAAATCCCCGTTTAGTTATTTTTTGCCTGAAAGTCGTTTTTTTTTAAGTTTTTACTTTTCCATTTTTATTGTAGACGTAATAAGCAGGTAATTTGTAAGAAGAAAGTTTTTAAATAACATATTCGATTAAGCAATTTATTTAAAAAAAATACTTATTGTTGATTTTTTTTAAATCCGCTCGACCGATTTTGATAAAATTTATATGGGGCCACCTGGGAAGTACCCTTTGAAACAAAAAAATCCAAATCGGTTCAGGCGTCTTCGAGTAAATCGGTGAGCATAAAAAAAACCGACGAATTAAGAACCTCGTCCTTTTTGAGAGTAGGTTAATAAAATTAATTAAAATTTACATAATACATAACTTTCTAATAAACATCACGCCATTTGATTAGATTTTTTAATTTCAAATGTATTATCTTATCACATATTCCATTCTTATAGTTTTGTCTGCCTAGTACCTAGGTAACAAGAAAACTTCCGAATTAATATGATAACTTCTTTTAATTTTATCGCATATTGATAAGTTACATAATATAATATGTAACACCCTTTCAACTTATCGCAAATAACACATTGTCGTTGGGCACTGGTGAAAAAGAGTAAAACCTAATTTATATGAGCATTTTTTTTAAGATGGATACATGAAATATGATATGTTAATAGTTTTTAGCTTTTGGGCACTCTGGGCAAATGCCCAAGGCCCCGCGATTGAATTTGACGGTATTGAATTTGCCCTCAAAAAAAATGGTTTGCAGCCGCCGTTCCTCTGTACGCAATGTGAATACCCGATTCAATGAAAGAATAATTATTGATTTGCAGTGCGGTTTAGTTTCTTGTCACATGTTTAAGAAATATTCGTATTTTTTTTTTTGATTTTTTTATAATTTAATTAGGTTCAATTGAACATTGAAAGAAATTTAATTTGCCAACTATCAAAATATTTACCTACTCGTAAAATGGAATGAAAGACGAAAACGGCAACGACATTTAATATAATTAATTACTCTTAGATAATTCTAATTAGCATACTAATTAAATCGAAAAACTTATCCAGGGTAAACTAAATGCATTTATTTTGTATTCGTGATAAAAAATTGAGATAAATTTTTTAGGACTACAATTTGTTTATTCACACTAACACAAAGAGAAAGCCTCTATCCATGGGAATTCTTCTATTTTGCAATAATATATTAAAATGCCTTGTTGAAAAACTCCAATAGAATCCCACCAAAAGCGACAAAAGCCACATATGAACCAATAAATATTTATTGGTTTCTATGTGGGTTTTGTCGCTTTTGATGGGATCCTACTTGAGTTTTTCAATAGCGTGAATAAACTAAGAAGTACAATGCTTCAAGAAAGATTGACCAGTTTGTCGCTAATGTCCAAAGAATGTGATGTGCTCAAAGACAAACTTTCAACAACTGATAGACGATTTTACTTATGTGAAAACTAGAAAGTACCTTTACAGTAGTACCTGTGTATAGTACCTGTGAATGCTCGTAGTTAAGTACTACTTTTTTCAAACCATATTGCAATTATCTATTCATTTATTATGATTGTAAAAAAATAAAAATAAATGTGGGATAATTTTAGTATTTTAGCTCATCTACTCTTAAAGGCCATCCATAAATTACGTCACTCGAATTTAATGATTTTTTGAACCCTCCCCCCTCCTTGTCACAGGTCACATTTGCGGAAACCACCCCTGGTGGACGTCACATTATTTACTAATTGATGTGACAATATTTTGCAATTTTAAGCCCAGAACTGAATAAAATAAAATGTCACACTTCCTGAAATTAACTGTGACGTAATTTATGAATGGCCCCTTATCTACACAGGGGCCCCATGATCCTAATGTGCACAGGGCCTCTAATATATTAAAGACGGCCCTGATACCTTTACCTTCGTATAAAATTGAAATATTTCTGACATTACTTTATAAAAATTAAATATATAATATATGTTCGTTTCAGATATAGATACCAAGTGTTAGTAGGTAATACTTTTTATAATATTTTTATTTCCAGTATAAAATCTACCCAACTATGTATTTAGTGACTGTAACCGAACAATTATAACTTTATGACATCACAAATATAAAAAAATATCATTATTATGTTAAGAAGCATATGCTTGGGAAATACCTAGCACGAACAAATATTTTGTATTTCTTAAATGCACAATAATTTTATAATATGTTCTCTATAATATAATTTGTGTATATAAACATCGATTAAAAATTTTATGATCGATGTATATCAATAATAACTTAACCTTTTCTATAGATAAAACAATTTTTAAAACATAAAAATATTCAGATACCATAAAAAATATAATATTAATATTACTTACAATAATTTTCTCACTACATCTTGAACATCTTTATTTAATTTTAGATAAGGTGCAGTTCGGTGACTTGTTTCCAATAAGCTAATTCCCGTCCCGTCGAAGTCGGTAAACTCTTTCTGAAGTACATCGTACACCTAAAGGAATAATTCATTGACATTAATAAGTCTTATAACATTCGAAATTGTAGCTTAATGTTACACTAAGTATTTCATGAAACTTACTTCTTCAGGTAACTTTGCAGGTCCTGCGCCAAAATTATGTATTTTAACCATAATTTTTAGATTTTATTATTAAAATAATCGACACAAGTACACCTTACAAGATATCGCGAGCAACTAACAGCCAACAGGTCAACGAGTGCCGACTATTAAACTAGACTTGATATACGTACGAAATTCCGTTTTGAACAAGTTATGGGTCGAGATCGAACTGCGTGCAAATTTAAAATGTGCAAAACATATTTTTCATATTTACGCAGTTATTTTGAAAAAAATATCAACTACTTACTGATGAAACTTGCATAATATAAAGAAGATAGTGAAAAAATAATTATATAAGCTTTATTCTTGGTCTTATAATGAACTAGCGACTCACCCTCGCTTTGCTCGGGTCCCCTTTATATGTGTACATATATGATATGTTTTCCGGGATGAAAACTATCCTAAGTCACTCCCATGGTCTCAAAATATTTCCATACCAAATTTCATCTAAAACGGTTCTGCGGATTAAGCGTAAAAAAGTGATGGGCAGACAAACAAACAAACGGTAGAGGTCGAATGTATGTACGTAGAAAAAAATGCTAAAAACCTAGTCAGGGGGATGTAAGAAGAGAAATAGAACAAATCCAGATTTTTGATTTTTTTTTATTTCTCTGTCTGTTTGTACGGGCTAATCTTCGAAACTGTTGGACCGATTTAAATGAAAATTTGCTTGGTGGTTCCTTATATCACCGGTGAACATTTTAGATACATTTCATCCCGGAAAATTAAAGAGTTCTCGTGGGATAGTTACAAAACTATAGTAAGTTATACAGCTTAGTACACAAAAACTACTGATCCATTTTAATGAAACTTTACAATAATATAATCAGAATAACAAATAGGCTAGATTTAATCCCGGACAAATGTATGGTTCCCGTAGGATATTTTTTTTGTCTGTCTAGAAGCGAACCCGAGCAAAACGAGGGTGAGTTGCTAGTATGTAATAAAAATAGTTAGTGCGAGTGTTCCTTAGGAGATAGACATATACCATTAAGGAATTTTCTGAAGACCTTTTTAAGACCTACAATTTTTTAGTATATACTATATAACAATGTATATACATTGTTTTGATTTATCTCTTAAGGTTTAGTCAGCGTTAGGCTTATAAACTAAGGACGATTCGATAGAACCAGTTATTGTGTTTTCCCGAGGGAATGAAAAATTTGCCTGTAGTAAAAGGTATCCTGAATGTTGATTCGAGTAATAAAAATTTATACATAACACTACACAAAATTTAGTTAAAATCTGTTCAGTACTTTTTGCGTGAAACGCGCACATCGATTTGACAAGTTTTATTATAGGTATCGATAAGAATAGGTATTGCGAGTGTAGGTACCTTAGGAGATAGACATGTACTTTTGCAGTTTTTTTGTAGGCCTTTTTAAGACCTACAATTTTTTAGTACATTGTTTTAATGTATGCCTTAAGGTTTAGTCAGCGGACGGTTCCTAAGAAGCACTCGATTAAACCAGTTATTTTGTTTTCCCGTCGGGAAGAAAGATTTTCCTGAAGTAAAAGGTATCCTAAATTTTAACCCAAGTAATAAGTTATCACTTCACCAAATTTAGTTGAAATCGGTTAATTACTTTTTGCGTGAAACGCGCACACACAAGCAGACACACGTATACAAACAGATAAACAGACATTTTTTTTAATAACTATTGTTTTGGGGTCTATATTGTGTACATAATACGTTACAGTCATAGTTTTTGTTAAATATTTCATGTACAGTTTTCGCCAAGTTACTGCTTTATTTATAGAACCTTTAGATAAGCCAATAACATCTTGGACAAACTTAGACAACACATTACACAAATATTATACTTATAAGCAAGTTTATCAATGTTTCTATATCAGATCTTATATTTTAAGTCCATCAACAAAAATAAAATCAGTAATTCTATAGAGATTCTCCTGACTGAATATAAGTAAAGGAAAATAATCTAAATGAATAGTAATTTACTCCACGACCAAGAATCAAGAGATATAATGAAATAGCAACAGGTTTGCCTTCATTAGGATTGGCCGCCGGCATGAGCAAATGTATGCACAAACACAGGTGAATCTTGCACCTACTCTCACACTCGGGATGGCAATCTAATACGAGACACCTGTCACTAAGAGTTTTGTAAATAAAGCTATTTTACGGATTTGAACTAAAGATGATGATTAATTATCACTTTTTTGAAAATAACATTTTTTTTATATATTCTGAATTTCGAATCAAGATATTTTCCATATATTTTGTAATAACGACTCTATTGAAAACTAATGCAAAGCAACGATAAGAAATCAAAAAGTAAATTGATGACGATTGCTAAATCTATACAGACAAATAAAATTTGAAGTGTCTGTACTGTCTAAATAATAGCTTTTTACTTAATGCTTAAGATTATACGGTATTTATAAGAAAAACACTTTTTTTTTTAAATTTTGTATAGTCTGTCTACTTGTTCCGGCTAATCTTTAAAACGGATGGACTGATTTTGACGGGACTTTCACTGGCAGATATCTGATGTTATAATAAGTAACTTAAGCTACTTTATTTTAGAAAGGGAATTAGGATTTCACTCAAAAAATTAAAACGTACCTAGCCTACCTAGGGACGCACCAGGTATTATTACTCATCACTCATTAGTTATAAACTTAATGATTTGCATCTTATAAGTTTCATCTGAACGGGTGTGCAACTTAGACCAGCTTGGCAACTAGCTTCCCTCAAGGCGGCGGATCCCACCTACGGACGCACCTGAGCGAAGCGAAGTAAATCGCTAGTATGAAATTTACATGTATTATAATTTATGATATACTTTGTCAGTTAATTCAGATATAATTAGACATCTAATGATACAGTAAATGCAGGACCTAATAGCTAAAGACCAAGCTGATTAATAGCATTTCAAACATCAATTTCAGCTTTGTAAGGAATTACGAACATTATTTCATCTGAAATTCGCTTTATCAGACTGAAAACATTGTCGTTTAAAGAGAAAAGTCTTTTAAATTTCTGGTTCATTAGACGCGAACAAATAATTCATAGTTACATACTCCTCTTATTACACTTCCATAATAAATGACTTTGTTATATAATCACAATGATTTTGTTTCTAATATTATAATTTCAAATCATCTTACGTAATTAGATTTTATAAAAATAAATTTCTTTGGCTTTTTAAGCATACATATGTAATAATATAATTAAACTTTTAAAGTGGTGATAGACATCAGACATACAGACAAGTACAATAATATTATGTAATTGTCAGTCCATTAACCCATTCGCTCGTATTCGAACTTTTTACAGAAAGCAAGTCTGTTGGCGGTAAAACCAGATGAATTATTCTGTATGTCTAAGTAAACCACCAAATGATTTTTTTCTTATCAAAGAAATTTATTCTGTAGTTTTACTAGCGATTCACCCTCGCCCCGCGCGGTTCGTCTCTACTTACGTTTTAGCGTTTAGATTTCTCAAAAATGAGATATCTTCCCGCAGTAAAAAGTAACCTATATGTTGACCCGGATAACCAGCTATCACCATACCAAATTTCATCAAAATCCCTTCAGTGGTTTTTTCCGTGATGCGGTAACAGACAGACAGACAGACAAAAATTCTAAAAACTATAGTTTCGGCCTCAGTATCGATAATAATGTTTATTTCAATAAGATTTTCCAAAAAATATATTATGTACAGATTCGGCTTAGTTGCAATTTTATTATATGTATATAGAAAAATAGATATAAAATACTAGATAGAAAACTCAATAGCGCATGTGGCGCCGATTGTCGAACGCGATGGTAAGAATGAGATCTGTGGAATGACATGTACAGCAGCGCGTGACTTGATATTTAATTATTATTATTTGAACTGATTCAATATAACAAAAATTATTGTGCATTTATTAAAACAAAATTTAGTGCTTTAACATTTTTTATCGTGGTAAACAACTCATAAAACGTAAACAGCGCCATCTATGATTACGCAGCATAAACTCATTATTTAATAGGTTTTATAGGTAGTTATTAAAATTACGAAAATTTAATTTATGAAAAAATACGTTTTTCAAATCTTTTTTTTCTTTTAATTGAAAAACAAAAAAATAACAATTAATTAAACATATAACACCATCTATTGACATTTAATTGAACTGATTTTATTTTTAAAATACCTACTTATATTTTATTATATGCTATTCTGCTTTTCACAATACATTTTAAATTTTAAAAATTGTCCTTATATTTATAACTGATAGTTTATTATAGCTTATAAAGTGCAACACATATACATCACTATTAAGATGACTTCATTC
The DNA here is from genome assembly GCA_951806755.1 of Brenthis hecate. Taxonomy (NCBI): domain Eukaryota; kingdom Metazoa; phylum Arthropoda; class Insecta; order Lepidoptera; family Nymphalidae; genus Brenthis; species Brenthis hecate. Next base: position 1,458,241 of record OX638267.1, read on the forward strand.
TTTAATATCTGTGGTGTATTTAACGTTTCTTATCTGTGTGTCAAACTATTTTAATTCGATTTTTTGTTGGTGATGTGATGCGGATCGTGCGAATTGTGATTAAAGCAGTGATGTTATTTTACATTGAAAGTTAATAAATGCCTGATAGTCTAACTTTAGAAACAATTATTTTGAAATATAAATAAAAAAAACACCGCAAACTTGAGTACTTTCCTCAGAACTAAATTATTTTGCTTAGTGATATGCCTCCGGTAAAGGATGATTTGATAAGAGAAATTAATTGTTTAGATGTAAACCTAACTGAAAAAAGTCCTGCAAAAAGTACAGCACTTGTAGACGTAAGGGCGTGTAATAAACCTGCCGCTAAGGTGAGATAAAATTAAATAATGTTGTAATTTTTTTCTAATAATCGCTACTTTTTTTAGATTTATTTATTTTTGTTCTTATTTAAAGTTAGAAAAGCAACAAATTCATGCTATCAAATATATTAATTAAAGACCAAGTTTAAAAGCCCACATCTCCTGGTAACTTAAATTGTTATATAATATATAAATATTAAAACCATATTTAAAAAAAACTTTATTTTTCTATACTAAAGTTTTTCATACTATTTATTTAACAACATGGAAGTGTACAAATTTAAAGTACATAAGGTATAATTTAATACACATTTATTTAAATGTACTGTATTAAATTAGTACTATAATAAAGAGAAATATAATTTGTTGTGTTTAAATATATATGTAACAAAAGCAAAAATTTAAATAAAAGTTTTTGAATTGACAATGACAATATACCAGGTGACCCAATTTATCATTCTTATGCCATTAGGCTTTAAATGAATGTCTACCGAGACAGGCATGGCATAATTTTCCTACATTGATTGTAGTTTGTGTTAAAAAAAATATGATTTAAAGGATTTTATCAGTTTATTTAAATTGAGTACACCTGTGTTCAATTATAGTGTAATAAATATTCAATTTCATGTGACATTTTTTCATTTATCAATAATGATATTTCACATTTCTTGCACCAAGAATGTGTAGAATTAGTTTGCTTGGTCTATGTTGTAAAATTGCTACATATTATATTATGTAATTGTAGTGGTTTAATTGTTGAGATTACTGTTTGTAACCAGTAGTGCTTATTTATTATTCATATAGTCTGTTGGCACAGAATGCATTATTAAATTGTTCATAATTTACATAATACAAAAAAAATATTTGAATTTAAAACTTTGCTTACCATTTACTTAATAATGAGAAAATTATTCGGTCACCTATACATTTCAGATTATATAGTACACATTATATTAAGAAGAATTGCATATGATACTGAATACTTTGGACTTAGTTTTTTATAAATTAGTAACAAGTATTTAATATGCTATATAATTCCCTACAGTTAAAATAAAAGATGTTTAAAATTTATTTTATGCCATACAAATTAAAAAAAAAATACTTTCATTTTACTGAAATAGCATACCTGAAATATATAACCTACTTCCAAACTAACTGGTTGTGTTTACTGTGCCATACAAATTTACATATTGTTTTCGATTTTATGAATAACATTTTGTATTGTAACTCCAAACTACATATAAAATATAATTACTTATGTAACTATTAAACAATTCCATAACAGATTTCTCAATATAAATTATTTTGAATGACTTTCAACAAAAATATAATTAAAATTTTACATAAAATACGATCAGCCTTTTAAACGTTTATATACCACTCAGAAAGTGAGTAATGTTTATAGCATTGCATAATTAAATTATGTAATAGAATGTATTAGTTAAATTGCAACTAATTGATATTCCGTCTATCACACACCATACAATGAATATACTTAATTTCTCTCAAGCCTCAGCATCAGTACATCGTAAAATCTTTTCACTTTTTTTTCGCTTGCCGCTCTAGGCACGCGTCTCTACTGTCATAATCACGTATAATAAAATAGTTTTAAATTGCCTAAGCGCTCACTGCTCGTTCGTGATGTAGTGTCTATTACGTATTGTTACTTTAATTTGCACAATTTCGTTTGTATCATTTCGTGTGGCTATCATTTGTTTCTTTGAAATTTTCAGTGTTTATTTCGCAGCTCGTGATGTTGTTGTGGGCGCCTGAATTTTCAATTAATTATTTCAATTGATTATTTTTTGTAAAATGCACAAGTTTTCATAATTTTGGAGTGTGAATCTTATGTAGTGCATGCTTTGATAGCACCCATTTAGTGGAGACGACATGACTAATTCACAGGTAAAGGCTTTTTTTCTTAGATTAGCAATTTTATATATTATGCTTGTCGTATTGTTACCACAAATGCATTTTGTACTGTTTCATATATTTTTTGCCTTCAAATGCATTGACTCTTTTATTTATTGTAGGTAAGTATCATGAACCCTATAATGAGAACGCGGTATTAATTAGGTACTTTTACTTTAAGTTCGCGCCTTTTGTATTTTCTATAATGTTCTCAAGAGGAATGTTTTCAATGTGAAAACTATATAAACAATAGTGTCAATTATCGCACCTACATATCGTTGTATTTATGTTCTTACGCACATGAATTACTAATAATTTTAAAAATATCTAAAAAAAAATATTATTTCCATGGTAAAATCTATACATATAATAAAATTCTAACCGAGGCGAATCTGTACATTAAATATTTTTTCGAAAATCTTATTGAAATTGTCATTATTATCGATACAGAGGCCGAATCTATAGTTTTTAGAATTTTTGTCTGTCTGTCTGTTACTGCATCACGGAAAAACCACTGTAGGGATTTTGATGAAATTTGGTGTGGTGGTAGCTGGTTATCCGGGTCAACACATAGGATACTTTTTACCGCAGAAAAATGTCTCATTTCTGAGAAAAAATACAAAAACTGTAATGTAAGAGTATACTAATATGTAAAACTTAAGAATTTGGTTTTTGGTCATCTGAACGCGGGCGGAGCCACGGGTAATGCTAGTAAAATATAAAACAACATGTCGTATAATACTGTAAAAGCATGATACAATGATACGTACTGGATGAGGGTAAAAGCACCAATCTCGCATGTATCAAAACAATTAAGAATTGGCATGATTTACTTGATTTTCAAGTTAAACTCCGAATTGACGAATGCATAAAATATAGATAAAAACTGTACAAGAAAGCAATAACTTTACCGGAACTATTGAACCGATTCTTTTAGTACCAACTTTTATTAGTAACAGGACGCTATATTATGCCTAAAGGTATATTAAATAAGTCCTCATAATACGACTTCAAACAAAGACATTTATTGTAATCTAAATTCTAGCGTAATTTCTTAAAACTTGCCTGTAATCAGCAAGACGAATGCTAATTACTGAACAGTGCGAGTTTGAAAGTTCAAAGACGTTCTCTAATTTACTATGCAGAACCTGGAGGGAGAATTAATTATAATTTTCAACAAAAATTTTATTAAGGGATGATTTCCGGGATAAAAAGTATCCTGTGTAGTTCCCAGGGTCTCAAACTATCTTCTTACCAAATTTCAACTAAATCGGCTCAGTAGATTCAGATATTATCTCCCTACAACCTCACAAACTCACAAACTTTACCTTTTTATAATATTAGTATAGATTTTAAATAGAACTATATTTTTGGATTTTGTCACGGTTTTATTTAAAAAATTTGTCCCCGTCGTACCGTTTCGTATGCGATAGGTATGTATAGCAATCATGGTCACGGGAGAGACTAGTCTCTTCAAAATCCAAAAAGATACTTTAATTTAAATTGTCAAACATACACGTAAATCTAAGAAAGTATTATTTCATAAGTTTTTTTTTTTCTTAACTTTGTTCTGATTTTTAAAGTTTTGATTCGCGGTGTTTTAGGTATGGTTTCGTGGCGTGAGAAGCTCCAAATTCCGCCATGTATATGGAGTACCCTTCAAGAGAGAAAGATGTTACGACAACATAAAAATCACCAGAAATGCGCACGATTCCAACTTTTGCGCGGTGAACCCTAAATTCGTTGCGATTGTCACGGAAGTTGCGGGCGGCGGTGCTTTTCTTGTATTGCCTTTGGATCACGTAAGTTAAAAAATAATGAAAAACGTTTACCTAAGTAGGACTCCTATATTAATTCATTACCTCAGTAGACCATGTGAAGCCTGAAACACAGTATATTTAGGTATATAACTATGTGCTTACAACATATTGTACATACACATACAAATATTTAAATTTAATCTGACGATGTTAAAGCCGCAAGGATACCTACTTATGTATGAGGATACACTAACCACCAAATGGCCTTTTTGAATATACATTAAACTTGACGTAAAAGTGAAACTATTCAATAATCAATGTAGGTACTTACATATGTATAAAAATATATATAAAAAGCATGTTTGTCTATCAGGTAATGTTTAACGTTAGGTACGTACTAATCGTAAAATTTTGTTAGTTGTACATACACACACGCCTGTAAAGGTTTTTGGCACACCGCCGTCAATCTACGATCGATACGATACAAACTGTAACGATAATTTGAGATTAAGTCAAGAACAATAGGTGTCACCAGTACGTAGATATTCAAATGTATACACATTTTGTGTACACAAAATACGTATATATTGTGATGTACTTATAAAGTACTAGCAGAACCCGCGGCTTCGCTCGCGCTAAAACAATAAAAAAAAACTAAAAAGGTAGGTTTCATACAAACTTTCATCCTCTCTTTTATCCCCTTATGGGATGAATGAATTTCGAAAAATGCTAAAAAACGTATTAATTTAATTATATTGAAGAATATTAATACTAAGTTTCAAGTAATTCTGATCATAAATATTTTTTTGGATTGGATTATAAAGAATTTTCCCGTGGGAATGAGATAATATCCCGCGGTAAATACCCTATGTCACTCTCCAGCCCTCCAACTTTTTCCACACATAAAATCACGCCAATCCATCACTCTGTTTCGACGTGAAAGAAAGACAAACAAATAAAGAAACAAACACACTTTTACATTTATAATATTATAGTAGGTATGGATATAAATATATGGCTGCAAGGGTAGGCAAAAGAGTAGCTCGCTACTAACAGAAGTGTAATAAATGTGTAAGAATGCAATAATTTAAAAATAAAAGATTGAGTAAAATAGGTTTTTAATTTGAGGTACACAGTAGACGATTGTATAATGTAGATAACATTGTAAACTGCTTAGCACATTCCTGTAGTGACTTACATTTTCTATGCCGTAAGATGCCGAGTCTGATTATTGTCATTAGCATATTCATATACTACGATATTAGATTAGGAACACCATAACTTTTACTTTAATTTTTACGTATTTACTTGTTTAAAAGTGGTAGCCCAGTGGTAACGCGCTCGCTTGGGGAACCGAGTGAAGCTGGTTCAAATCCCGGGTCTCGCACCTCGGATATTTTCATGTGAGAACCTTTTCTAACATGATTACCATTTGCCTTACGGTGAAGGAAAGCATCGTGGGGAAACCTGTATGTCTGATAGAACCTAGTAAGTTTTCGACAGAAATGTGAAGTCCGCCAACCAGCACTTGGTCAGCGTGTTAGACTATGGCCTGATCCCCCTCGTACAGAAGAGAGGCCCGTGCCCAGCAGTGGGACGTTAAAAAAAAGGGCTGAATACATACTTGTTTAAATTGAATCGACCTATTATCCTATGTCCTTAATTGATATAGAAACACGCAACGATAACGCTACGTACAAAATGAAATATTCTATTACCTATTGTCATGCTGCATTAGCCATTCATAACCGCAAATGCATTATATTATCACAGTGGTATAATGCGACACCTTGCGAATGCGCACTTAAATGTATTATGCACTCCATTGCGTTTAAACGTTTTCACACTGACATCGTTAAGACGAGAGTTCCCGAGCTATAGGTGCTTTGAATTTCTTTAAAGAATGACTTTGGCGCGAAGGGTGCTTAGAAATGTCGGTGTAAAATACGCAGTACTAAATGTGCAGAATAATAATGAAAATTGAGATCCTTTTAATATTCCACTTCTGGGCTTAATGCGTAGACTTCACATGTCCGAAAACTAGTTAGGTTCATTCAGACGTGCAAGTTTTCTCTCGTTATTATCATTCAATGCATAACCAAGTGGTACTTGATCATTTCAAAAAAATGATTGAAGTATGAAAATCTCAGAAGGCCAAAACATGGGTTAAAAGTTTAAACCCACTTCGTTTGGTTTTACAAGTGAGCACGTTTCAAATAAGCTATAACGTAAAAGATGCTCGTTATGTCTTTATACTTTTTTGGTATAATTTTTAGCAAATCCGTTAATAAACGTATATCTTAATATGAATAGAGAGTAGATATATAGAGAATCTAACTTAATCTATCTGTGCAACTTATTTAATGCGACATAGTATAAGTGATCTCAATGATCGTGTATCGAAAGCCCCAAATACCTAAATCAAATGGTAAATATAGTATATTCGTTTCTTAACGTAGAAGCTCGCGTGAGAAAATGAAACTGAAATGTAATAACGGTTACATTGCCACAGTTCGTCCCAACTCCCAAGGCACACTACGTGTGTCGAATTGCGGCGTAATTACTTGACTTAATTGTTGGAGCACATTCGTCTCCATATCGTCGGGTGCTCTTGCTCGGAATTAAAACATGCCAAATAATATACGCTTCTATTTACCTCGTCAATTACATATTCCATACTCGAAAATGTAATACAATTTCCAAACATAGTATTCTTAGCACGATAAATCTTGAACATAGCAAAATTAAACATTAATATGCCGACCGTTTGATGCTGTGGTGACTGGTCATGTCTGCTTCTAAAACTCCAAGGCTATGTATTATGACCAGACTAAAAACACTTCGTAAAACGATAGTGATAACTAAGATATAAAATGTTTAGGTTGATTGTTATCTCATCTAGCTTAAACTGATGAACAGATTTTGATGAGATTTGTAGAGATTATAAAAGTTAGACCGATGTAGGTATTCGCCCCGCTTAGCATGCTAGCAGAGCCGCGGGAAAAATTGAGAGTAAAATTTTACGATGCGTGCGCACACTGAGAGCCAAAAAGCGAAATATAACTTCTTACGTGCGTACATAAGTACACACAGAAGATTTTTTCTATTTATGTTACCCTTTTATACATTATTTTTTATGTCATTATTATTTAATAATACTTGTAATTTTGTTAATTTCAGACTGGCCGGCTAGATTTCAACGCGAGTCGTGTCACCGGTCACAAAGGCCCTGTGCTCGACATAAAGTGGAATCCGTTCAACGATAACATCATAGCATCATGTTCGGATGACTGCACGGTAATTTATTTACAATTTTTCATTCTGATATCAATTATTCCGTGAAAAATGGCGGCCATTACAACGTTTTTACGGTTCCATTCGAACTGTTATTTTGCTGTGCATGACCTGTTCTATTGAATTCCATATTCGTTCGTCCTAGAAATAACGATAAATCGAAACTGTTCTATTGGAAACAATAAATATATTTTTTTGTATATAATTAATCACTCATTATTATGACGCTATATTATATTATATGATTAATATTGTTGTTGTATAATTTTTATTACGACACTAAATAGTTATTTAGGTGCATATTTTTTAGCCACTTCAATACTTTGTACACTAGCGATTGTAAGTGATTTAAAGTTCTATTTGCTGAATTATTCTATCGATGGAAATAATTAACAAAGTTTAGATAATTGAAAAAAAAATACTTATTAAGATCGGCTCAAAAATAAAACAGTAGCGAAAAAAAAATGTATAAATAATATTAAAATTAAATTAAATAAAAATAGAAATACACGCCAGAACACATGGAAACACTAGGTATATATCCCGTCCTTATTTTAGTTGACTAATTAGAATTATATGTACATAACATTACGTTATCAAATCTAACAAGTATGCTAAGTAAAATGCAAGACATACATACTTGTAATTTATCAACACTCAATAATATTTTACTTTTAAAGTACGGTTGATTGTATTTAAATCCATATATTAGGCGAGTTTAAAATGTATAAACATATAATAGCTTTATTCTCTCTTAATTGGTGTAAACATTTACATATATCACTATCACGTATATATCCTTCTTAATATATGAAGTGCAATCACAAAAATTAAGGTTAATTGCGGATTAATTGCTTTTAGCAATGATTGTCGAAATGTAAAGTTCGTAATTTATATTGTATTTGTATCATATTTAAATTTCTAATAACTTACAATAAAACTATCTTTTCGGATTTCTCAAAGACTGCCCAGCCTCCCCGTGACTACGATTGCTGTTAAACATTCGAAACGTCATGCACCAAAAATTATAATAAACCCGCGAAAAAATCCGATAAGATAGTTTTATTCAAATATTTGCGTAAATTTAAAAAAAATATATTTCTAACAACTTCTAAATTTTTTTGAAGTGAAACTTCTTTAGGCGTGGCCGTGTGACTGAGGGCTAAGTTATTACATTGGAAAAATGAGTATTCGTGGAAGTGAGAGTCAAAATTATTAATAGTTTAAAAAAATATTATATGTATATTTTTATAATAATTATTATTTATAACAATGTGTATTTATTATTAATAATTTTATAAAAAATATGATACTTAATACATATTTACCCTTTGATTTGTTTTAATTTAATTGCATTATCTATCACAGCTGCAGCGCCAAAGAAGTTTTACTTCAACCTCGCGTAAAAGTTACGTGCACTCATTTTTTCAATTATATTTTTTATAAACATTTTAAGAATATTTGCGACCGTTTTAATACTATGGTATAATTCTAAGAAGAATTAGTCTAAATATTACTGCTACACTCATTTTATTGTTCATGGATTTACGAATTTACGTATCTATAGCGTTCACGTTACAGATTTAGTTAGCGGTAATATGCATCGAATTTAATAAAGAAATTAAATATTTATAATGTCACAAAAGAGATTCACACAAAATTCTCTCTGCTTTCATCGGAAACCTTGTAATTATAAAGATACATAATCAAGGTTTCTTTTCTTTTGTGCTAATTGTCTTAATAATTTCAAAGATGTAAGGGTATTAATTAATTTTATTTGAATTTTTAAATTTATATCTTCATAGAATGTATATATATATATATATATATATATATATATATATATATATATATATATATATATATATATATATATATATAAAATTGTTTCGATCAACATAGCTAAACAGAGTACAAGCTGTTACTATGGAACTGCTCGACACTTTGAAATAAAAATTGCCATACTATTCTATATATTGTACTTAATACAGGCTATTTGTAAAAAAAAATATTATAATTGAATAATAATAATAACTCAAAATGTTAGATAAGATCTTTCTACTGGAATGCATGACCTAATATCATTTTCCGTTCTCTAAATGCCCCTTTATACTCACCCGTCAATTTATCAATATACATATATCCCGCTTGACGTAGGCAAATAGGATGAAAAAATCTTAAAAATCGAACAAAAATTAAATTAAATGTAAATTACATACATTTTGTGAAATATATAATTATCTTTCTCCATTAAAATTATTCAATTATCCCATTAAAGCTCATTTATCAATCGTGTTGTCATTAGAATTTGACATAAGATCCACATTGTATTTATAATAAATATAAATTGCACGGATTATTTCAATGTTAAAATTCTTTTAATTCTTATTCCTCGATATTTAATTTGACGATAATAATAATATCTTTAAACAATATTATAAATTCACTTCTCTATTAAACGACTTCATAAATTGGAATCAGCCCATTATAAAGAAAATGTAGTAGTAGCGTAGAAAATAAGGTTATTAAAAACTATAAAGTTTATATAACTTTTAGAGTTGTTTAGATTTCATTCTAAAAACTTTGCAAGTTTTGTTTTCGTTGCCTTTTAGAACATAAAAAAATTAAACATGATATTAAAAGGAAAATTACGTTTTCAATTACAATTATTAAATTAATTTATATTTACATGATTGACAAAATAAACATTGAAGGAGACAAACATACATACATTTTTTTTATTAATATGCGGAGCTAAATGAAACTGGTATATAAATGGTTAGAATACGTTTAAAAAAATCATCAGTAATATGATTTAGTATACTAAAGTGTCACTTTCGGAGATATTTAAATGTAAAGATCGCCTCATGAAAACTGTGCGAATCAATAGTATCTATATGAGTAATACCAATAATCTCCGAGTAATGTAACTGTGACATACGAACTGACGAACTTGACGACATTGTAAATGTTCCGTATTTGTATTTTGGCTACTGAAACCTTTTTTTAACATTGAGAAATCTATTTACCCATACCATTCGCATACATACAGGTGGGTTATGTTGGACTCACAGGCTAGAAAATCCAGTACTACACACTAAAATCCACAAGTACCTGCCACATTTTAATGGAGCGTCGCAGAATCGCTGACGAACTAAACCATAACACCCCGACGCGACGGCAGTTCTGCCGAAGCAGACCACACGACCAAGGTGTTGCTTCCACATCAGAGAACTCTCAAGGAACAACTCCCATGGTACACACACCTAAGCGTGTACTATGTATATGTGGGCTACCACTTATGTATCTCACGCTGTATATTCATTTCACATGTTAAATAAATAATTAAATAATAATAAAAACTTAAGTAGTATTTTGTTAAAACGTTAATATATGATATAGGTAAAACTATGGCATATACCCGATGGTGGTCTGTCCATGCACCTGACGGACTGGCTGGTTGAACTGCACGGCCATAAGAGGAGAGTCGCGTACATCGAGTGGCATCCTACCGCTGAGAATATACTCCTCAGTGCTGGCTTTGATTATTTGGTAAGTATATTTTTATATTTTTACACAATAAGTAATATTGAATTTCTGAATAAGGTAGATTTACTATATTTTTTAAACTATTATTTTCATGTATCAGTAAATATTGCACTGGTGATATTTTTTTTCAAAACACATATTTGCGATTGAAATCCGCTGTTTTAATTTTTAATAATCATATAGTCTGACGACGTACGAGTATTTAAAATTGTTTAAGCCGTTTAGTATCTACTAGCGATTTACTCTAGCTTTGCTCTCGGGTTCGTCCTTAGCTTGCTTCCCCATACAAACTTTCATCCCCATTTTAACCCCCTTAAGGGATGATTTCCGGGATAAAAAATGTCCTATGTCCTTCCCAGGGTCTCAAACTATCTTCTTACCAAATTTCATCTAAATCGGTTCAGTAAATCCAGAGATTACCCCCTACAACCTCACAAACTCACAAACTTTACCTCTTTATAATATTACTATAGGTGAGCGAACATAGTAGGGTAAAAACAAAAGCATATAAAATACTATTATTTACTTTTACATCAGATATTCGTATGGGACGTCGGCAAAGGCGAGGCGGTGAAGATAATAGACTGTCACAGTGACGTCATCTACTGCATGTCCTTCAACAGAGACGGCTCCCTCCTCGCAACCACCTGCAAGGACAAGAAACTGAGAGTCATAGAGCCTAGGAGGGGAATCGTGCTTTCTGTAAGTCGGTTTGGATTATTCTTTACTAGCGGCTAGAGAAACAAAAATAAACGTGTCCCTCGGGAACCGTATATTTTTCCGGGATAAAAAGTTGCATATGTGTTATTCCACACTATAATCTATCTGTGTGCCAAATTTCATTCAGATCCGTTCAGCCGTTCTGGTGTGAAAGAGTAACTAACATCCTTACATACTCACAAACTTTCACATTTATAATATTTATATAGATTAGTGATAGGTTAGCAAATTTTTCAACCAACTTGTTTTGTTAATTTTTGCTAAAGGGAGTGGTGACTCGCTCGCTTGGGAAACCGATTGAAGAGGGTTCAAATTCCGAGTCTCGCATGTTTGACACATTCATGTGAGAATCATTTCCAACATGATTATCACTTGTCTTGTGGTGAAGGAAAACATCGTGAGGAAACCTACATGTCTTAGAGAATCTAGCAAGTTTTCGAAAGACATATGAAGTCCACCAACCCGCACTTGGCCAGCGTGGTGGACTATGGCCTTATTTTCCTCGCAGGCCTCGGAGGCCCGTGCCTAACGGTGAGGCCTCCAACGGACGTAAAAAAAGGCTGAATAAATTTGTTAATAAGTATATCTAGTATGTGATAGATTTTGTATATTTGTGCAATCTTATATGTACATAGTTTTTTAATTGAGTATAAGAAACTTAAGTGAAGTCAGTGAAAAGAAGAAAACGCCGTAATATGATCATTAGGTTTACTAAAATACTAATATAAAAAAAAGTAATAATATAAGTAGATGTATGAAGAAAAACTAACTGCAAATCGGAATCTTGCATTGAATTCCTTATCTTATTCAAGTTTCGGGCTTATATTACTATTATTTTTATGTTTTGTGTATATGTTTACGCGTATGAGTGTGTATCTATGGTTATTGTCGAGAAGGGCCCGACTCAATCCTTTTTATACGAAATCCTATAATAGATAAACGAAATCATTAAATATAATAAACAAGTCCTGACCGATTCCGGCCACGGCGGCCAATCTCATTGAGACGAGCCATCTATGCGGGAGATGTTATAGTGCAGCGCGCGAGCGAGAGCGCGGCGCGGCGCGCACTCCGTCCCTGTCGCGCGCCGCTACTCCCGCTCCGGCCCGCTGCCGAGGCTTACTGAACAAACACTCCATGAATAAACTTGGCCCGAGCCGGGACTCGAACCCGGGACCTTCGGATGTGCAGCCGTACACGCTAGCCACTACACCGAGGCGGCATACTCGAACATACACATGACAGGAAGGCACGTGCCACGGCGGCACCAAGGCGTCCAAGTGCGCGTTCCTGGGCGGCTCGGGCAGGGTGCTGACCACGGGCTTCTCGCGCCACAGCGACCGCCAGTACGCGCTGTGGGAGCCGCTGCGCCTCGAGCGCCCGCTCGTCTGCGAGACCATCGACAGCTCCTCCGGCGTCGTCTTCCCCTACTACGACTCCGATACCAACATGGTACGTCATGTATATTTGTCTGGCTCGCACACACTTTCTCTGTCTTTGCACAATCATATAATTCTAGTACCAAAAAAAATCTTATTTTTAGCTTGTCTAATATATTTAAAAGAGCAATTCTCCTATATATATATATATATATATATATATATATATATATATATATATATATATATATATATATATATATAATCTGAATCTCGAAAACGACTCCGATGATTTTCATGAAATTTAATATACAGGGGATTTCGGGGGTGATAAATCGATCTAGATTAGTCTTATGTCTGGGAAAACGCTTGTTTTCGAATTTTCATGCGGTTTTCTTTTGCATTATTCCACGCAAAATATTATGTTCGATAATTTCGCATGCTCGAATATAAGCATCATGGTCAAGCGGCCAAGGTGCACAATCAACTATCACAGGTGTCCAGGCTCGAATCCCGGTCGCATACAAAATTTTTAATCATATTTATTTTCAACCGACTTCAAAAAGGAGGAGGTTCTCAATTCGGCTGTATTTTTTTTTATATTTGTTACCTCAGAACTCCGTCATTTATTAACCGATTTGGACAATTTTTGTGTCGTTTGAAAGTGTATACTTCCAGATTGGTCCCATTTAAATTTCAAAAAAAAATACCACCCGTAAGGGTGGAAAAATAGCTAATGATGAATTTAACCTACTTCTAATTGTCATATTGACTTGAAACATTGCAAGTGTGTGCTTTGGCTAAGTAATTAAAGCCTACCTATTAAATACATACCTAATCAAATATTTTCGAAATCGGTGCCAGCCCATACAAGGCAAAGCACACCGACTTAAATGAAAACTACTAATCAGTTATTTTTTACTTTTTAGTGCTTTTGTTTGAAGTCGGTTCTTATTTTTTTGTTAAACAGTTTTTATTTAATATTCATTAAAGTTTTTAGTTTTTTTTAAAAAAAGACGCAAGATTGACAATCATAGGTGTCCGGGTTCGAATCCCGGTCGGATATAAAGGTATAATTTTTTTTGTTTTTTTTTTTTGTATTTCAAGTTTTTAGTTTTTTTTTTAATTGTTCTTTTAACCAAAAACTCCGAGCGAAGCTCGGTGGCCCAGGTACTATTGCTTATATAACGAAAACTGTAATTATATAAATAACTAAATAAAACACATTGAATAAAATTATCTTTTCAGATTATTTCCCGCATTTATTTTGATTTTTGGTTCCCGACGTTTCCGCGGTGAATTCGCGATATAATCCGAAAAGATAATTTTATTTAAAATGTCACACATTCGCGTAAATCTAAGAAAATAAAACACATATTACATAAAAATAACACACACACACGCCACAGTGCAAATTTTAAATAAACATATCTAGGCTATTTTAAAAAATCAATATTAAATTAACTAATCTAGATTATTATATCCAGGTATACCTCGCCGGCAAGGGAGACGGAAACATTCGCTACTACGAAGTTGTGGACGAGCCGCCTTACGTGCATTTCCTCAATCAATTCCTTTCTGGAAATCCTCAGGTACATTTTTTTTTAAATAAGAAAGGTTATTTATACTAATGAAGAATGATCATATACTTGGGGTTGTTTTTTGGCAAATTTATTTGAATGTATTATTTCAAGTTATCCAAATAAAACCACCTATTTCGTTTAATTAGCTATCACCCGACACATTTAACAATCGATATATTTAAAGGATTATTCTGTGTATCGTATCTACTGTTTAATTTTAATGTAATTTTAGCATTTATAATAATGCCAGTAAAATTAAACTTACGTCATATGATAATATTATAGTGTCATAAATATGAAAATTAACTTCTGGCCAATGAAAAACAACCCCTTTTTATGATGTATAGCTGCTAGTATTGAGTTGTCCTAAAAAAATGGTAGTAGTAATTGAGGCTATTTGACGAAAAATCTTATGTTAGTAGACTGTTATACTAATACGGTATATGATGTATATCCGTCTCGCTTACACATTTTCTCTTTCATGTTTTGGTTATTGCTTGTATGCTGTGTGTACTACGACTAATAGGCAAGAGTTAGATTATTTAGTATGACACGCAATTGACGTTAGTTTAAAATAAAATTATTATTAATATAATATTTTTTAAATCTTTACTAATATAATTATAAAGAGGAAAGATTTTTTGTTTAATTGTTTGTACCGAATAAGTTCCGAAACTATTGGACCGATTTAGACGAAAACTTAATAAGAAGTTAGTTTGAGACTCTGGAAAGGACATAGGTAGTTTTTATTCCTGAAATCATCCCTTAAGGGGGTGAAAATGGGGATGAAGGTGTATGGAAATGAACCGAGGGACGGACCTACGCGAAGCGAGGGTGAGTCGCTAGTTATTAATATTATAAATACTAGTGATTGCCTCGTGATTGAAAATCAACCATAATTCATTAACTTTGATCGATATTGAGGTTCTTTCCAAAGTTATATAGATAGCCTATAAAATCTCAATTCGACCACAGACTTTAACAATAAACAAAAGTGTGTGTGTCAAATACATGGTAGTGTGTGTAATATTTTTTTATTGATTTAATGTATTTTTCATGCATAATTAAAAAAAAAAATTCGCATTCTGCACTCCTTCTCTATATAAACTACTAGCGACTCACCCTCGCTTCGCTCGGGTTCGTCCCTAGCTTGATTCCTCAAACTTTCATCCCCATTTTCACCCCCTTAAGGGATGATTTCCGAGATAAAAAGTATCCTATGTCCTTTCCAGGGTCTCAAACTATCTTCTTACCAAATTTCATCTAAATCGGTGCAGTAGATCCAGAGATTACCCCCTACAACGTCACAAACTCACAAACTTTACCTCTTTATAATATTAGTATAGATAAGTTTGGGAAAATTCATACTTCTCCATCCGCGCGATTATCGTAAAAAGGGGTACAAAGTTATCGCTCGACGTATTAATACATGGACACGTCGCACCTAGCGCGGGCTCGGCTTCATGCCGAAGCGCGGCGTCAGCACCGGCGTGTGCGAGGTGTTCCGCTTCTACAAGCTGCACACGGCGCGCGGCCTCTGCGAGCCCATCTCCATGATCGTGCCGCGCAAGTCCGACTGCTTCCAGGTATGTTTGTTGTTCTTTTATATGATGGGTTTGTTATATGGTGTATACCACTGTGTGAAGCGGCGGTGGCGCAGTGGAAACCGCGCGAAGCAGGTTCGTATCTCGGGTCTCGCGTCTCTGATATTTAATGTCCGAATCGTTTCCGACATGATCAGCACTTGTCTTACGGTGTGGGAAGACGTAGTGGGAAAACCTGCTAGTTTGAAAAAATCTAGAAAATTTTCGAAAAACGTCAAAATGTCCACCAACCAACGACCACTTGGCCAGCGTGATGGACTATGGCCTTTAAATATTACCTATAATCCCCCTCGTATTGAACGGAGGTCCGTGTCCAGCAGTGGGACGTTATAAAAAGAATTGAATACAATACAACTATATTTATTATAAGTATGTATTTAAAATTATATGTGTGTAGTGTATCAACTACCTGGTATCCATAACACAAGCCTCGTAGCTTACCATGAATCTATATTGGTAATATAATTATAGATGGTGCTGTGTGCTAATGCCCAACATATTTATTAATTTATTGATTGATTGTTTGTTTGTGTGTTTGTTGCGCCAGGAGGACCTGTACCCGGACACGGCGGCGCCGCAGCCGGCGCTGTCCGCGCGCGACTGGCTGAGCGGCCTCAACGCGCCGCCGCTGCTCATCAGCATGAAGACGGGTGAGTGAGGGCCCCCTATATGGCACTTTGTATTATTTATATGTGTAATAAATGATACTGTAGCAGGTTAAAAGTGAAATTATCATGCAATAAATGTAACTTTTTTTTATTTTTTAAGGAGCTTTTCAGTTTTTTTACTGACTTTGGTCATTATTAATTGAAGTAAATATTTTTTTCTATTAATTATTTGACTGTTATGAGTATATAATAGAGATTTAATTTGGCATTAATTGTATTTGATTTAGTATATAGTTTAAGAGGTAAGAGAAATATGTATATTTAGATTTGTGCACAAAGATAAAAGAAAGTGTGGGCGGACGGGTTGCTACTTGTAATTCTAACTTTGTGAAGAAAAAGTTTATTAGAGTTTTGTTATAAATTATTTCTCTAATGCGTATTTAATCACTTTATATTTTATTTATGCATTTGGAAGTCACAATTATATTAAGTAAATACATAATAAACACAAGCAATAACACTAGCTCTGCTAGCTACTACCTAAAAACACCTACGTTGTTCACAAAAAATAAAGTAAACGAAGAAAATAATAAATTAATACCTAATTTATTATATAATACAAGAAGGCAATAAAACAGATAAAAAAAAGGTTTACTGTAAAATCGGTTTACGGGCGATAATTTTACGTGATAACATCATAAGAAAACGTTGATGAAAAACTACATACTCTTATGAATCGAATTATTATCACTGAATTATCATTATTTTGTATCATACAAAGAAGGAGTTAATTGAAAATTACAATTGTTTTGATAAATTAACATTTATTTGCACTCGTTAATTCAAATATTTTTTTTACTTAAATTATACAGATTAATTACAAGTAACAACGTGCTATTAACGATTTAGGCCGGTGGTGCCTCTCTCTCGCTTGTCCCGCGCTCTCGCTCGCGCGCTCGGCCCACGCGGATCGTGACACTTTTTCGTGCGTGCAGCCGGCGTCCATCGATTTATAAGACGTCATCACGTCAATAAAAGTGAATAACAATAAACAGGTAACGTTATACGAGTCTAATGTCCCCAGGCGTGACGATATCGACGCACAAGCCGCGCTCGAACAAGGACGCGCCGGCGCTGCAGCCGCAGGACGCCAACAACCGCAAGAAGTTCGCGTTCCTGTCGCGCGAGACCACGCCCGACTACCGCCCGCTCGCCACCTGGCAGCCCGACCACGGCGACCAGCCGCAGGTGTGCGCCACGCCTTTTTTCCCTTTAGGGCCGTACCACACCATAGTGCCGGTCACAGCCTGTTCTCGGTCTGGATAAGTTTTTTTTTATATAAAAGAAACGTTGCCGGAGTGTTTGTCATTCGACCGGAACGTGACTCTTAGGGCCGAACCACACTATAGTGCCGGTAACAGTCCGATATCGGTCTGGTAAAGTTTTTTTATATACAAGAAACGATGCTGGAGTGTGAATCGACCGGAACGTGAACCTTACTGAAGGTGTAAATGCACTCATTGCCTTTTAAAAACGGAAAAATAAAAAACTTAAAAAAATAATAAAAGCCGAATTCCAGGCACTAAAATGTAAAAAATAACTAAACGGAACTTTTCATTTAGAATAGATACATATATATAGATATCTATTCTAAATGAAAAGTTCCGTTTAGTTATTTTTTACATTTTAGTGCCTGAAAGTAGTTTTTTTTTTTAAGTTTTTATACGATAATTAAACTTTTTTTTTCAATAACAGGTAACAGACAAATGTCAAAAGACAAGTGCAAATCAAAACACAAAGTTCCATCAACTGCAGCGCATGTTCGGGAAGCAAACGGGCGAAGCGGAACCCGTGCCGCTGTACAAGCAAATCAATCAGGGCGATGTCTTCAACACTGAGCACGAGGTGTGTTATACACTTGTGTATATTAGTTTTTATTGTTTGCCCAAACATACTTGATATGTATGTATATATGTATATATTTATATAATAATTCATGTAGTTTGTACCTACACCGTATCTCATTATAATTTCTATTTTTTCTCACGCTCGAGGGTTTCTGGTAGAGATCCCTTAAAGAAATAAATCATCCTTTGTACACATGGTATCTGTTTTCTATTTTATGTTTTTGTTTTCAAATAAAATATCAAATCTATCCCCAAAGTACACGTTTTTTTAGTAATTTTTTGCCATATCAAATGTAAGTTTATTAACCGACTTCCAAAAAGTAGGAGGTTCTGAATTCGTCGGTTTTTTATGTATGTTCACCGATTACTCGAAGACGCCTGAACCGATCTGGAAATATATTTTTTTGTTTTAAAGGGTATACTTCCGAGGTGGTCCCATATAAATTTTATCGAAATTAGTCAAGCGTTTTTAAAAAAAATCAATAATATTTTTTTTTAAATAAATTGTTTAATCGTATATGTTATTAAAAAACTTTCTTCTTACAAATTACCTACTTATTACGTCTACACTAAAAATGGAAAAATAAAAACTTAAAAATTACTGACTACTATATGGCACTAAAATATAAAAAATAACTAAACGGAGGTTTTCATTTAGAATATATACCTAATCAGATATTTTCGAAGTGTACTTGTGTATGAACACATACACATTAGATATTAATATTCAAATAAAAATGTAAATATAATTTGTAATCACATCTTACTATTTTTAATAATCGACTTCTAAAAAGGAGTAATGATATATGTTTTGTCTTTTTTTTCCTTATAAATCCGACACTTCATAATTGTTTACCATCGAGCAGACTAAACTAGGAGGTGAATACTAGAACTCTCCACAATCCATTGTAAAAAAATATTAATTGTTTTGGCGGTTTTATTACACTTTAAAAAAGGTTTTGTTTAGATTTTTAAAAGTATAATTGTAAATTTCCAGTTACGATTGGCGTTTAACCGGCAAGGTGAAGAGTTGCGCATAGTGAAACGTCAGCTACAGAACAGCCAGCAGCGCGTGCGGGAGCTCGAGCAGCACATTGCGACGCTCCAGGCTCGTCTGCGGGACGCCTAAATCTTTGCATCCGATGTATCCCTACAGGCTCGTTTGTGGGACGCCTAAACCATTTACTTTATATTCAATGTAAAATGACTTCAACTGTACACATAGAGGAGTGGATAGACTAGTCTCTGACAGATCTGATTATACATTTGATAAAGAGTACTGTGTGGTCACCCATCAAATGCTTTCCGCAAATATATTTGCTTAACCGTAGTGATCTACTAAGATCACACCATAGGGAATGAATTCGCCAATCGATAGACCGATCAGAGTAAATAAAGACAACAAGCCACAGCCAAATATGTAGTCCCATACATAATATAGTTCATTTCTCTATGTGTATAAATTGAATACAAAAGCGTCCTTCACAGACACTGATCGTACGATCTCATAGAGCCTCTTGACATCGATTATACTTCGCTGCCGTACTGCCTCGCTTTCGCTATTTTTAACCGACTTCGTAAAGTGGAGAACGTAGATACTCAATTTGAGTAAGTTCTTTTGTGTATGTTACGCGACGTCCAATATGCAATATTGTTGTGGACCGATTTTCATGAAACTTTTTTTTAATGAATAGAGTATAATCTCGGGCTGGTCTGATATAAAATTGAAAAGAAATTTCTACCATTACAGGTGGAATTACTTTCAAAGTGCTTTTGAAATCGGTGTACCTTATTAATTCAAAAAAATTATCTCGTTTTAGTATATAGAAATTGTTTGATGAAACGCCGATTTCGTGTTCAGTTTGGAATGGCATAGTTCTTATTAAATTGCTAAGTAAATAGGTATTCCAAATTGTATGGTTTCGTTGTTGATACAATTAATAAAAGTTATAATTACATAAAATGGTAAATTTGAAATTACAAACAATTTTTATTAGCACAAATTTTTAATATAAAATCTTTCTAATTGATCTAATGCAATGCTCCTTTAAATCTTTATATGACATCGCCAATCTAAACTTAATGCGAACAACGTCAAGTAAAACAAATAAGTTGATGATAATTATAGAAAATATTAAAGAATTAGCATCATATAAGCATCAATATAAGTTATAAAGTAAATTCACAATATCATGCAAGTGATTTGGCCATAATTTTCATACTTAATAAGTGAATTGTTAAATTAAAAATGTTTACCAATGGCCTATAAACTTTCAGCTAAGCTTTTCTGAATTTCATTATGTGAACTAAGTATTGAAATATTATAGTAGTACCCGATAGAAGTAAAAGCTTTCATTCGCTTGTTCAACAAGCCCACTTCAAAGTCAAAGCTTCTATCTGAGAGCAGCTATGGTTCGATATGATTGGTAAAGTTTTGATAGATATATACGAGTACTTACTTGCGACTTACCCTCGCATCGCTCAGGTACTTGATAAGTTTTTTGAGTGGAACTCTAATCTTTTTTCTAAAATAAAAATAGCCTAAGTTACTTCTTATAACAACAACTACCTGCTAGTGAAAGTCCCGTCAAAATCGGCCCAGCCGTTTCGGAGATTGGCCGGAACAAACAGACAGATAAACAGACAAAAATTTTAAAATTGTGTTTTTCTTATAAATACCGTATATAATTCCATATGCATTTAGTAAAAAGTTGTTATTTTGACATTACAATCAGACACTTCAAATTTATTTATCTGTATAGATTATAATGATTCAATAAATTGAAATGAGGACCTCGAACTCGGACACGTCTTTGTGACATTCGTGCGCGATTGTTAAAGTGCATTGTGATTATAGTTGTTATATCTGTAAATTAGGTTTTTACTAACTCAGTGTTGGGTATTGGTCCTGATTTTACAAAGAATCACTCTGTTTCTAAATTATGTAATCAGATTAGTGTTTTTTTTCCTCCTTTTTTACCGGTCATTTTATATATAACGTGCCTTCTCCATTCTACGCGACATTGGCGAAGTAAATTGTGCCCAAAGGCACTCGTAGAAACCACAAACCTAAAGAATTGAATTGATTATAATAACTTTTCTTCAAAAATATATACACGTAACATTATTGTTTAAATAATATCTGTCAAAGCTTTGCCAATAATAACTAGAGTGATGTGAGATCACGTAAGAGATAAAATGCAATAAATGCCTTTACGTGTAGTGTAATTTTATTTGATAATTTATGTATTCTCACTATTCCTTTAAGTGTTTAATTTTAAAATTTGGTTTTGACATTTATATACATTATAAGGGCATAATATTAGATTGTATGCAAAAATAATAATGACAATGTATGACTGTTTATTACTAATGTTTTTACATATTGTTAAAAAAAAACATTTAAAAAATTGCAAACTTAATGAGATGGGTTCAGGCTAAGAACATGGAATGTAAAAATATTTAACGGATGTCACTAAAAATACCTTTTTATATGTGCTCAAAGAGAGAAGAACTGGGAATGTCTATGACATACAGGTAAAGAATCAAGATTGTCCAAAAATGTACATAGTTAAGTCATTGCTGAGTTCGATCTCACTAAAAATATTGTAACTTCTTAACTTTAATTTGCTTTTTTCTCATAATTTTTAAAATTCATTAGGACATTCCCTGTTCTTTGTCTGTACCCATCTTAAGAGACATTTTGCAAATTATGATTTTGCTGGACGAAATTATTTAAGTATTATTATTTTGCTTATATAAAAAGACATTTTTTGCATATAAGTTAATATTTAGCGATGACCAAAATTAATATAATATTGTATCCTTTAAATATTTGTGATAGTACTGTTCTGTGTGTTATGTGTTAGTGAATCGTGGGTTGTTTATTCTACGTCATTTTTATTTGATTTACCTCCTTTTATATTGTAATATCTGAATGCGTTGACACTTTTGTCTGGGTAAAGACCACTTCTCTGTTGGAGAAGTATATGTACCTTTACCCGCCTAATGCTTCTGTGTTGGTTTGCTGATAAATGGCGTAATACATTATGTATAATATTATATACATACAAATAAAATCATAGAATGCTCTTGGTATTTGGTACAGAAGGCTAATTCTACAAATTTTATAAATAACTGACTTTTTTTTAATTAGGAGAATGCTCAAGCAAAGAATAATTAAATGTTCTTAATTCACCATGACTTTACAATTTGATCATTTTAAAATTAGCTATTTCATAAGTACTGCGTGTATAGAGAGATTTTCGTTTTTCGAATTTGTCTTAACGATTTTCGATAGTTTTATTTTTGACTTATGCTTAATTTCACATATAAAATATGATGATGCACTCGTTCTTATATTATAATATTAATAAAATGGCCGTAAAGTGCAGGTTTTGCAGGCCTTTTGTACCATTTACTCAATGGTAAACTTTTTCTTTTAATTTCACCAGTTATTTATTGTCAAAAATAATGTCCCATTGGGAACAAAATTAATCATTCCATATTATTTTTATGATTTTTTTTTATCTATAATTATTATTGTTTTAATGATATGTTTTCTCACTGATAAGGCCTAAGATTTCACTTTTATACTATTTTTATACCATATTAAGACATTTATTATTTTGCCATAATATTTGACAAATATTGGCAAAAGAAAAAACAACTAAATTATATCTTTTACTGACATTTTTTTTTTATTTGTTGCTAGGGTATTTGATGAAATATTTTATAACATTAAAATGTATTGCCAAATTTATTTTATATAACAAGTAAAAATATCTTATTTGTAATATGTAATATATTAATAAAGTCAAATACTTTATATTCATATAGTAGAAAAACATGCAATAGATTATTATAATTCTTCACGTACCCATTACAAAAATCATGTCTTGCAAACAACATGACAATTTGTGATCAATATTGCTTTGAGCACTATATTGAAGAGCACATTATAAAGTCTATTTCCACTTTAATTATTAAGTTTATTGTTACTAATTATTTGTCTGACTTACTTTTAGTGTTACCTGTTAATTTTGAGGTATGTTCCTTTTTGTATGGTTATTGTAATTTTGTGTTGTATTCGATGCTGTCATCTTTTTTAGGGTTCCGTACCCAAAGTGTAAAACGGGACCCTATTACTAAGACTTCACTGTCCGTCTGTCACCAGGCTGTATCTCGTGAACCGTAATAGCTAGACAGTTGAAATTTTCACGGATGATGTATTTTTGTTGCCGCTATAACAATATAGATAATGGTACGGAACCCTTCCTTGGCCGGTTTTTATTCGGTATTTAATGATGTAGTTGTATAAAGCATCTCAATTGGATTATCTTTTATATGTTGACATTTTTATTTTTTATACGATTTAATAATCGTGAATACCGTTTTATGTATGTGTGTAGAGGTCGCTAGTGTTTATTTTGTATGGTTGTGTATTGTTTTGATAGCTTATTCGATTATTGTTATTTTAATCTTGCATATGTACTTTAGCGTTCAATATCGAAAAATGTACTGCCAGATAATTTATAAAATAAATTGTACAAAAAATGTTACCTGAATTTTTTGTACGTAATAATGGAAGTTTTCATTTAATAACTTGGTATAGTGTAGGTGCTACGTTGTGAGCCTTCATTGCTTGAATGATTAGCGATCGCTTAATATATTTTATTAAGAAATAGAACTGTAGTAAGTCAGCTTTCATTAAGTGTATGTTTTACCACTGCTTAAAATGTTTTTTTTTTTTGTAAATCAAAGTTTACATTTAACTATATTATAAAAAAATCATTATTAAATAGGTACATATTTTCAAAAGCTTAATTCAAATTTCAATATACATTAAACAATTCAAATATAAAAATATGTAGAGTATTTTCATAAATTTCGTTTTAACATTCCATGTATGACAACGATGTTAGGTAAGTGAGATGAATCAAAAGTATTATTGCATATAAGCTGAATTTAGTAAATTAGTTTTGTGGCTAAGTCGACGTTAATATTTATTGTGTATTTTTATATCATGCTTGTGTAGCACAAATTTTCAATAAATGTTTGAACATTTAATTCTTTTTACTACAACCTCTATAATATTATAGTTAACGAGCGACTCACCTTCGCTCCGTTTGGGTTCGTCTCTACTTGCGTTTTAACGTTTACTATAAATTTCTTAGATGAGATATTTTTAGTAAAAAGTATTCTATATGTTGATCTGGATAAACCAGCTATCATCATACCAAATTTCATCAAAATCCCTCTAGTAGTTTTTCCGTGATGCGGTAACAGACAGACAAAAATTCTAAAAACTAGATTTGGCCTCCATATTGATAATAATGACTATTTCAATAAGATTTTCCAAAAAATATTTCATGTACAGATTCGGTTTAGTTACAATTTTATTATATGAATATGTAGATGTCCAGCTACAAAAGATAATATGGTTCCTAATTGTCATTTCACTTTAGGTATATTTATATAGCTATTTATTCTGATAAATATCTTTCAACATGCTGTGTAGTTGGGACATTAATGAAAAGAAAATTTAATGTCATATTTTATTATAAATTAAAATACAATCTTAGTGATGTCAATAGCTTCATGGACGGAATGTGGACGGAATATAAAGTTACAAAATTGAGATTCTTAAAAAGGTGGTCCCTTATATTAAAATGTGTATACAATAAATAATAAAAACTAATATTATATATGTGAAAGTGTGTTTGTTTGTTTGTCCTTCTTTCACGTCTAAACAGAGTGACGGATTGGCGTGATTTTTTGTGAAAACAGTTGCGAGGGCCGGAGTGACATTGGCTATTTTTACCGGGGGAGGTTATCTCATACCCACGAAGAAAACACGTTATAATACAACCACAATAAGTCATCATACCTATGTATTCATACATACCTACCTACATATTATGTATAATCTTATAAATAAAATTTCCATGTCACAATGTTACTGTACTCCTCCGAAACGGCTTTACCGATTTTTACCAAATTTTATATGCGTATTGAGTAGGTCTGAGAATCGGCTACTATCTATTTTCCATACCCCTAAGTGATAAGGATAAGGGTGGTCCCCCCAGACCCCACCCCATATATATGTCTATTCTGGGAGAAACGAGGGTGTTTCGTCAGTTTATAATAAAACTAGCGATTCACCCTAGCTTCGCTCGGGTTCGTCCGGTACGTTTAAACGGTTAGTATATATATCCCATGGGAAACGTTAATTTTCCGGGATAAAATGAATGCACTATCCCAGATTATAATCCATCTCTGTGCCAAATTTCAATCAGACCCATTTAGCCGTCCTGGCGTGATTGAGTAACAAACATCCATCAATCCAAACTTTCGCATTTATAACATTTATATGGGACTAAAATACAATACTAGTGATGTCAATACCTTCATGGACGGAATATAAAGTTATAAAATTGAGATTCTTAAAATACACAATACGCTTAAAGAGGTGGTCACTTAAATTAAAATATATATGTACATTATACAGTATAAAAATAATAAATACTATGCATTTAAAAAACTGTACATTTTGATATAAATAAAAGTACTATAAAAAATGTTGTAGATATATGTATGCTAGATGCTCCATTACACCCATCGGTATTGCAAGTATAAATACATGTTCGGTATTCTAATTTGTCACCAGGTTGTTGTACATAGTTGCATTGGTTTCCTAGATCTAAGGAAGAGCAATATCTCTTTGTACCAATCCCTCCTGTGAAATGAAAACAACATAAACATCTATTATTATAAATCAACGACATATACACAGGATAAAATTGAAAGCAAAAGAGGCATTGAAAGAGGATAATCTGGATTTGATTTTCGAGTCTAGATAAAATAAAAATGTTAAACTAATTTTTTTTTAAAAAAATATCTTCAACCATGCTTAACAATAAACAGCATTTTTGTTATATGTATAGCAATTATAGATAGTAGTAATAAAAGATAAAATAATTACATAATATAACATTCTTTGTGTCTCCTGTAAAGTTGTATGTATTTACAGTTAACCTTTACGTCACTATACTATATAGAAAAATAAATACATGGCATATAATATATAAGTTCAGATCATAATATTAGAACGACAGACTTAAAGACTATTGATTGTGTAAGCTGTTACTTAGCATCAGTGACAACTAGTGCTGCTAGCTAATTGCGAAAGAAATAAACAGAAAAAAGGTAAAATTTAAATATTGTATTGAAATCTATATATTTATATATAATGATGAGTGTAGTTGAGATCAATATAGCAAGGACCAAATTTTGCTTGGTGGTCAGAAAGTACTACTGCACATTTACATACCTAATAATATAATGTCACTCACTCATTGTCACAGATCAGTTGTTTGAGAGAATGGTCATGATGGAAAAAAACATATTATATAAAAATAACATAAGTTACTATAAAAGTTTTTTTATGTATGTACAAAAATTAATAAATAAAAACAATATTCTTATAATATTTAGAAAAACAGGTACATATAGTCTTTTAATGTATCTGTTAAAATTATAAATATTTTTTGATAAATATCACAAAATATGACAACATAGTAAACAAAAAATACATTTAAACACTACCAATATACTATTTTCCTCAGGAGGATTGATGTAAACTATTAGCTGAACAGGTTAAATTATGATTACACACACTAAGGTGCAGTGATTGCTGCTAATTTACCCCTTTATACTTTCATTTTTCCTTAAGAAAATATTTATTATCTTTTATATTGCATACTTGCACTAATTTTCATCATTCTCTAGACTTAGAGATATAAAAAATCTCATCCATATAGTTAATTTTTAGTTTCAGCAATAATAAGAAAAATAAAAAAATTAAATCAGCTTGGGTTTGTTACATACAATACTTATAACTAGAGAACTGCTGGGCCCATTTTTATGATCTTTGTTTTTTTGGATTTGTTTTACCCCGAATAGCAGAATAACTATTAAAACATCAAAAAAATTCACAAAAAAAAATGGGAAAAAACTATTCCATGCTAAGCGTCAAAACATACCTAGAGACGAAGCTGAGCGAAGCGAAGGTGAGTCTCTAGTACACAGTAAAATAAAAGTACATCTAGTATACAGTGGTAGTGAAAACGATTAGTAGGTAGTTAGTAAGAACCTGTCATTTTGATACAATATTGGGCACCGTAAACATGGTCACATGAAGCAGATCTTAATAAAGTTCCATCAAGTGACAAAAAGCCATCACTACATTCCAAAGTTGTTGAAGTATTGCATTGGTAGCACTCAATTCCTTTAACTAGTAGGTAAAAATTATAAGTTACAATAATGTATTTATTAATAGAACAATGCTACTAGTTTAAAAATAACAAATAAATAAGTAAAACGTATATATAAATATATCACCACACCTGGCATATTAGTGACAGTATCTGAGATATGTTTTTTAAGAATAAAAAATAATGTTAGTTGCAATCATTTTTAGTGGGTTTTTTTCAATTTTAGTAAGAAGTATCCACCACCAGATATTGGTTATTGGCTGGCATATTTTATTTATAATTTATACCTTCAAATCTGCCAACTTGTTTAATACAGTATTGAGCGTTGTGGATATTTTCGCAGTCTATTGGCGACAATCCTGTGTCTGTATCTAAATATTCATTACATTCAAATGGTTCGTCTGAATCTGTTCCAGAACACTGGTAACAACTTATTGTATAAGCTATAATAACATAATAAAACATAAAACTTTAATTTAAAACAAAAATTATCAAACCAAAAATAAATAAAACATACTGGGCGTTGCTAGTTAATTCAAAATGAAGATGCATACCTGATTTTATAGTATTTACCGCAAAAACAAAAAAAAGTAAATATGTCGTTGTCATTTTAACCATGCTTATGCTTAGTTTCAGTCAGTAATTTATTAAATTTAATTATATTAAAGTTGAGTAATTAAACAATTACAATTCACAAGCTTCCGAATTCCAGTTTCAAGTTTCAACTGACGGACGACCACAGATGACAGAACATATAAACTTATATCGTTAATCCACAGACAATATTGTTTGTAATGTCTGTGCGTTAATCGAACGGAGGTACCCTTTTTTTTTCTTTTTTTTTTTTAACGTTGGGAAATGCATTTACGCACGAAGTGTGGGACTCACCGGCGAAGCCAGTACTACCCACTAAAACCCAACAAAACCTTCCCCCGTCTTAATGGGGCGTCGCAGGATCGCTTACGCATTCAACTACGACGCCCCGACGGCAGGTCTGCCGGAGCAGACCACAACAACCATGGGGTTGCTCCACGGTCCACTCTGCTATCAGAGAAGTACCAGGAGCAACCCGCATGGTACACCACCCTCCGAAGAAGGCCGCCTCCCACCGCCCACCGAAGCGGGCCACCTCCCTGTGCGTTTCTTGGCTTCGCGAGTACACTACTGAGCCCCCCCACCACGACAAGGTGAACGCACGTTGGGGGGGGGAACGGAGGTACCCTACCCCAGCCTGCAAATTTATGATATTCGCAATGAAAAAAAAAATACTAATCGATAGATTTTTAATAGCTCAATTCAACTACGTAGCCCTTCCAAATTGCTCACCATTAATTATAAAATTAAAAATCAATAAAGTCCTTGAAAAAAAAAATCATTTATCCGTATATTCAAATTTCTATATCTTTTGATATATACAATATTTTAAATTGCTCAAAGTTCTAAAATACTGCTCAAGTTGCATTTGTAATTGCTCAAGTAGAGTTCTCACCAGCTCCACTTTCCTTAATTATTAAATAAATATAAATAGTTTGAATAAATTTAACGTATAGATAGGTGAGTGCTGTGCATGCACGCCGATATAGATGATGTTGTGCTTGGAGTATTACAGTTTCATTTCACTATGATGAGGTTATGAAACACTTGATTTTTTTGCCTTGCGACTCGCGTTACTGTTTGCGGCTTAATCCTGTATACTTATGTGTTTGTCTCTTTTTAGTGTCGCATTTTCGTATCATAGAGTTTTAAATCACAACGATTCTAAAGAAGTTTCACTTCAAAATACCTTATAATCTACTCCTACTACCTTATCCTTACTACTAATATCCTTATCCTACTCCTGATACTCTATATTCATCTCTATCTCTCTTAGGTTACTTTTCTGAAGTTTCACTTCTACCGTGACGTGTAATTTGCACACACGCACTTTTTTATAATATATTTTTTATCATGATTACCACGTCTTGCTTTACGGCGAAGGAAAACATCTTCAGGAAACCTGCATGTTTGAGACTGAAAGAACCTAGCAAGTTTTCGAAAGAAATGTGAAGTCAGTCAACCCGCACTTGGCCACTTGGTGGACTATGGGCTAACCTGGTCCCCTCGTAATAAAGGAAAGCCAAGGGAAGAATTAAAACGGGCTGAATAATACTGGGTAATAATTTTTATACAAACTTCTTGATCTGTATTGTATCTATTTAGTCTGTACTCTATAGGTGTAGTCTATGGTATCTGTTAGCACCATGGATGACAAATAAAAGTTAGCACTTAGCGTAATACATTATGTGAGGTTTGTAGTTTGTGGCATAGAGGTTTGTGGTGATAATAGTGATGTGCCAACTCGGAAAAAATATAACTCGAGTTAACTCGAGTTGAAATTCACGTAACTCGAGTTCAACTCGAGTTAACTGGATGAAAAATGAAGTGAATGATTTGTTTTGCTTGTACCAATTTAATGACTCGGCTTCGCAACAATATTAAAAAAGTGGTATAGATCTATATATACAAAAGAAAGTCGTGTTAGTTACACTATTTATAACTCAACAACGGCTGAACCGATTTGGCTGAAAATTGGTGGGGAAGTAGCTTAGAACCAGGAGACGGACATGGGATACTTTTTATCCCGTTCGATTGCGTTCCCATGTGACGTGACATAAAACTCAAGAACGGCTGGACCAATTTTTATGATATTTGAATTTTTGGATTTCTCTTAGTCCGGAATAGGATAATAAGTGTTAAAACATCAGAAAAATTAACGAAAAAAAATTATATGGCTAGCGCTGGCTAATAACTATTTATCTCTATTTAAAACGTACCTAGCGACGAACCCGAGCGAAGCGAGGGTGAGCCGCTAGTTCTAAATAAATATTTATTGGGACAATTACAATTATTTATATTTTTTATATTTATTTATTTATATAATTACTAGCAGAACCCGCGGCTTCGCTCGTGCTAAAACTCCAAAAAAACACTCAAAAAAGGTAGGTTTCATACGAAATTTCATTCGCTATTTTAACCCTTAATGGGATAAATTTCGAAGAATGCTAAAACATATATTTATTTAATTGTATTGAAGAGCGTTAATACCAAGTTTCAAGTAATTCTGATCATAAATATTTTTTTGGGTTTGTATTATAACGTGTTTCCCCGTGGAAATGAGATAATCTACCGCGGTAAAAAGTAGTCTATACCACTCTCCAGCCCTCCAACTATGAACTATCTTCACCCAAGAAATTACCCCAGTTCGCTACTCCGTTTCGACATGAAAGAAGGACAAACAAACAAACATACTTTCACATTTATAATATTAGTATGGATATTATAACGCTTTCATTCGGTTGAAACGCTATATTAGGAGTACGGACGACAGCGAGTAAGTCAAATACTGTGGCATCTTATTCGGTTGTAATAGGAGCGATTTGCAACATAAATGTATAGTCTAAAGTGCTGACGACTGTACAAAACATGAACACAACAAACGAATCGCCGCGTTTGCGTAAGGTCAATCGCGTACTCGCTTGATTCGTTCATTTACCACGCAAATCCAATTCGAATCAGAGAGAATTCAACTCGAGTTAATTCGAGTTAAGCCCAACTCGAGTTAACTCGAGTTAGTAACTCGAGTTGACACACCTTTAGGTGATAACAATTTACAATGGTGATAACGCTGTCAAGTGTCAGCTGGATTTTCATATAATAAATAGGCCGTATGCCCGTAAGTAAATTTTAATTTTTACTTTAGTATCGATATTTTCAAAACTTATTCATAATATTATAATAATAAAAATCACTATTTTATATGTCAATTAATTATGATTATTTATCTCAAAAGGGGTACTTTCTGTATTTACATTAATTTATAGCTCTTGTTTTAACTCGACTTCGAAAAAAGTATGTACCTACGGGACTAGTATAGTAATATTATTATGATCTGTGCTACGGCCTACGGGTATATTTTTTAATTTTTATTTTTTATATATATTCACAAATCAACAATCACCAAAACTAATCCATCTAATAAACCACTTTCACTAGGCACTCCTAGTAAAATATATCTTTTGAAAAATTAAATAAAACTTCTTATTTTGATGATAATTAATATTAAAAATATACACTCAAACAAATTCACCATTGCAATCCATCAAGTCAAATACATGAATAAAAAACTAGGTTATGTGAAGATACATGCAAAAATGTGACCTGTGCTTGTACAGAAAATGTTAATCTCCCACTGCTATATAAATATTATTACTAAGATATTGTGCATATTATTCACATCATCATCACACATTCTCACAGTATTCCTTCATTTTTTAACCGACTTCCAAAATGGAGGAGGTTCTTAATTCGTCGGAATCTTTTTTTTATGTATGTTCACCGATTACTCGAAGACGCCTAAACCGATTTGGATTTTTTTTTTGTTTCAAAGGGCCGACATATGGTTGACAATATCTTAAGATATGAATATCTAATAGGTAAATATGTATTTTACGTATCGAAATAGATATATTAGATTTGCTTTGCATCGGCTGGCACCGACTTGGAAAATATCTGATTAGGTATTCCGGTTCGACAGCTGTCAAGTACACATTACTGTTATTAAGCTCCTACGATTTTTACCAAAAAAAAAGTGGAAAAAAGTGACTTATTTAAACTTTAGAGCTTCTAAAAACGTAAAGTAGATAACGGTACACAGTTTTAAAAGTGGAACACTGGAAATACTCAAAAAATCTGCTGAAAATCACGCAAAAAAACCGTAAAAAACAACATATCTACAAGTACAACTATATTAGAAAGGTAACCTCAAACCAACCTGAAGCGTCAACTTCCGCCATTTGACAACCAAGTGTCAGCTGTGTCAATCAAAACCATAGATAAATAATAAACATCGACTGTTCGACTGACAAATAGCACAATGTTGCCAGCTACAAAGTGTTACCAGCGTAAAGAAAAGAGGCCAAATTGGTATATTTTGGAAAAAGATGGAACCTCAATTTCAAATATTATTAGATAAAATAAATGAGATGAAGGTCGACTTCAAGAAAGAAAACGAAGAACTTGCAAAAAAATTTTCCCTGGAAGTTTCAAGTGCCATAAACGAAAGTCTAAAACCTCTGGTGGAAGAAAATAAGCAACTTTAACTCGAAATAGAATCTTTGCAGAGTAAAATGTATAATCTCCAAAAATAAATACGTAAAAACAACGTAATACTACATGGTGTTACTGAAACAGAAACAAATAGTGCTGAACTGAGGGTAAAAGTCATTCAAACCCTTAACAACATATGCAACAATACAGAAGTGCGGGAATGGTATTAATGGGAGGTTATAAGTGACGTAAGGAGATTGGGAAACCACAATCCTGACAAAACTAGACCAATTATGGTGACATTCACTCTTACCTGGAGAAAAATTGAACTGCTAAAAAACAACTAACACTTCCCTTCTGGAATCTATGTCACTCCAGACTAGCCAAAAGAAATCCTGTTGAAAAGGAAAGAACTAATGAAGAAAAAGGAAGAAGAACAGAAGAAAGGAAATATTGCATATATAAGATATGACAAACTCATCGTGAAAAGCAAAGAAGACGGAGAAAACAAGAGGAAGAGGTTGCCTTCTAAGTCACCACCTGATGCAAAACAAGACAAAAAGATAAGTAAAGCTCACAAAATATTTCGCCTCAGAGCCAACTCAGCATCTAAGGCACAGAAAAATACAGCCGGCCAACCGGAACCGAGAACTATGCAACAACCACAATAGAAATAAAACAATATCTGTCCCCAAGCCGGCTGGTCACCGTGGGGAGAGCGAAGACCACCACCCTCCAACTCAACCATTAAAAATAGATAATAACTCAACGCGGAATAGAAACATACTAAAAATCTGCACTTATAACGTTCGAACCCTGTCGTCAAATGAAAAAATGATAGAACTCAACCTGGCCTTAGAAAAAATAGAATATGACATCCTCGGTATAGCGGAAGTAAGGAGAATGGGGTGTGAGATTGAAGAACACCAAAACTTTATATTCTGTTACATTGGAACTACAAAAGGCCTCTATGGAGTAGGGTTTATCATAAAAAAAATACCTTAAAAACCTTTCTGATATCCCAGTAAATTTGACAATGTTGTCAAATTTACTGGGATATCAGAAAGAGTAGCGCTTCTACAACTACAGTTCGAAAGAACACATATCTCTCTGATCCAAGTATATGCACCAACCGAGAAATGTACAGAAGAAGAAATCAATAATTTCTATGAAGACTTAAGAAAAGCTCAGGAACTAACAGAGAACACGACAGTAATTATAGGAGATTTTAATGCAAAAATTGGCCAGCCTAAAAAGCATGAAACCCTAGTCATGGGAAAATATGGTTTTGGTGAAAGAAACGGTAGAGGGGAGACTCTAATAGAATATGCTCTAGAACATGGAATGATGATAATGAATACCTGTTTTAAAAAGAGAAAGAGCCGCAGGTGGACCTGGACATCACCCGACCAAAAAACGAAGAATGAAATTGACTTTATAATTACAAACAAACCTAAACTGATTTCAAATGTAGAAGTTATAAACCAACTTAACTTCCCATCGGACCACCGACTGGTAAGAGCTAGTCTCAATTTAAAATCAATCAAACTAAGCAGGAAAAACTTCAACAATGGACCAAGATCGCTAGAAACAGAAAAAAACATAAAAACATACCAAGAAACCCTACTAATAAACATTGAAAAGAATAAAAAAATAGAAGACAAAACAGAAGTACAGGATTACTATGACACTTTAGAAGGCATTATCCAAAAAAGTCTGAAAATAGCAAACGAACCACATAACAAAAATAAAGAGATCCTAACCAATGAAACTACTAACTACTAATAAGGACTTAATGAAGAGACGCTCAGAATTACTAGCAAAGAAAAACAAGGACAAAAAAGATAAAAAAGATCTAGGAAACCTATTCAAAAACACTAACAAGGCAATAAATAAAGACTACAATAACCACAGACAGAAAACCATAGAAAAAAACCTTAGAACATATTGAAGTACGAAGCGCTCGGTTAAAGAACTAACACAACATAAAACATGGATAAAAAATCTGAATGACAACCAAAAAGAAACAAAACCCCGAAAAGATGTGCTTAAATGTGCAACAGCTTTCTACTCAAAACTTTATGAAGGACCAATAGAAGACCTGGACAGCGAAGATGAAAAAGAAAAAGAAAGAATTATTACTAATCTAACCATAGACCCAATCAATGATAAGGAAACACTACAACATATAAAAAAGCTAAAAAATGACAAAAGGCCCTGGAGGGCCGGACAACATCAAGAATGAAGCTTTGAAACATGGATCCCCACTATTACTTACATTCATCAAAAATTTGTTCAACTTAATCCTTGCTACGGGAATTATTCCTCAACAGTGGCATAAATCAGATATTATCCTACTTTATAAAAAGGGTGATCCACTTAACATCGCAAACTATAGACCCATCAGTGTACTTTTAAGCTTGTACAAACTATTTACATCAATAATATTTGATCGGATATCACCACAAATAGATAATTTACAACCAGTCGAACAAGCGGGGTTTAGATCAGGATTCTCCACTATTGACCACATCCAAACCATTGAACAAATAATAGAAAAATACATGGAGTTTAAGAGGCCAATCTATATTGCTTTTATTGATTTCGAAAAAGCATTCGATAGTATAACACACAAATCAATATGGAAGGCATTAGAAGAATGTAAAATCAGTCAGAAATATATAAATATAATAAAGAACATTTACTCCAACTGCACAAGCAGAGTAAAACTGGAAAGGAAAGGCGAGGAATTCCCAATCGGTAGAGGTGTCAGGCAGGGGGACCCTCTGTCACCTAAGTTGTTTATAGCCGTGCTTGAAAGTATTTTTCGACACTTAAACTGGAAGGACAAAGGAATTAGAATACAAAACCAACATTTGAGCCACATTAGATTTGCCGATGATATTGCAATCTTCGTTGACTCTGCTACAGAACTAAAAGAAATGATCTGCCTGTTTGCACAGAAAAGCAGTAAAGTCGGCCTAAACATAAACATAAGCAAAACAAAAATAATGACAAATTCTGTTGCGAAACCAATCAAAGTAAATAATCAAAATATAGATTATGTTGATTCGTATATATATCTAGGGAAACAAATATCGTTTAAAGAAAACAACAATGAAGAGGAAGTAGAGAGACGAATCAATACAACCTGGAGAAAGTTTTAAGCACAAAAAGAGATCTTAAAAGGATCCTACAATTTAAACCTCAAAAAGATAGTACTGGATACAAACCTTTTACCTTGCTTAACATATGGCAGCCAAACCTGGGTGTATACAAGCAAATTCAAAAACAAAATAACAACATGCCAGAGATCAATGGAGAGGAGCATTCTAAGACTAAAAAGGATTGATAAAATCAGAAGCACTGAAATAAGAAACAAGACTAAAGTCATAGATGCTCTAAACTTTGCTATGAAATCTAAATGGAAATGGGCTGGACATATTGCCAGATATAAAGATAAGAGATGGACACTGAGAACAACAACATGGAAGGGGCCAATAGGAAAACGTAGAGTGAGAAAACCAAAGTAAAGATGGTCAGACGATATAAAAGAAATAGCTGGACCAGAATGGATAAATATTGCCAAGGACAGAGAAAAATGGAAGAGCCTGGAGGAGGCCTATACATGCAAAAATGTGACCTGTGCTTGTACAGAAAATGTTAATCTCCCACTGCTATATAAATATTATTACTAAGATATTGTGCATATTATTCACATCATCATCACACATTCTCACAGTATTCCTTCATTTTTTAACCGACTTCCAAAATGGAGGAGGTTCTTAATTCGTCGGAATCTTTTTTTTATGTATGTTCACCGATTACTCGAAGACGCCTAAACCGATTTGGAATTTTTTTTGTTTCAAAGGGCCGACATATGGTTGACAATATCTTAAGATATGAATATCTATAGGTAAATATGTATTTTACGTATCGAAATAGATATATTAGATTTGTTTTGCATCAGCTGGCACCGACTTGGAACATATCTGATTAGGTATCTATTCTAAATGAAAACTTCCGTTTAGTTATTTTTTACATTTTAGTGCCTGGAAGTCGGTCTTTTTTAAGTTTTTATTAAGAGGAATAAGAGCACAATCGATTCCGATGAAATCAAACTGGTTTCTTAGTTAAAATAGTATAAAGATATTTTTATCATTTTAGTGAATTATTTTTTATTTAATTGTTTTTTTTAATAATATGAGTAATACTCATTGTTTAATTAACTAATAATAACCATTTTTTTACAGAAATAACACGCTACAAAACAACTATCTTATATTAATTGATAAAATACATATTCTGAATATAATGTTTTCTGATAAAGTTGTTCTTGTAACTGGCGCAAGCTCCGGCATCGGAGCCGAAACAGCCGTGGAGTTCTCTAAGCTAGGGGCCAATATCGTAATAACTGGACGGAATAAATCCAAATTAGACAGTGTTGCAAAATTGTGTGAAGAAAGTTCCCCGAAAAAATTAAAGCCCATACTTGTCATCGCCGATATGAACAACAAAAATGATATTGAAAGCGTAATGAAAATAACTATAGATAATTTTGGAAAGTTGGATGTATTGATTAATAATGCGGGCGTTTTAGAAGCTGGAACAATAGAAACTACTTCGTTGGAACAATATGACAGAGTCATGAATACAAATGTTCGTGGTCCGTATTACTTAACAATGCTGGCTACCCCTCACCTCATTAAGAGTAAGGGGAATATCGTCAACGTTTCAAGCGTCACCGGAATGAGATCCTTTCCCAACGTACTAGCTTATTGTATGTCAAAATCTGCTCTCGATCAGTTCACTAGATGTGTTGCACTTGAACTGGCGCTAAAAGGTGTTAGAGTTAATGCCGTCAACCCCGGCGTAATAACGACAGGTTTGCATAAGAAAGGTGGAATGAACGATGAACAATATGAAGAATTTCTAAAGAAATGTGCTGAAACTCACGCTATAGGTCGAGCAGGTAACGCTAGTGAAGTATCAGCGGTTATAGCATTTCTAGCTAGTGACGCAGCCAGTTATATTACAGGAGCGACGCTACCTGTTGATGGAGGTCGTCATGCCATGTGTCCCCGATAACTTTTCTACCAATAATATGGAAAATATGTACTAATTATGCTAACAACTTGTAACGTATTGTGATATTCGAATTATAGAAAATATACATCACTAGCGTCTCCTTAGGTACCAAATAACGACTATTATATAGGCAATTTTTTGATACCTTAGGTTACATTAGTGCAATTTTCGTGAGGATCTCTTTTTTTGAAAATAAATATGGCCCGTTTTACTCGCTAATAATGCAGCTCTTAATAGGTGAATGAATTTTTAAAAGAGATCCAGTAGTTTTTTAGTTTATCCATTACAAACAAATATACAAAAATATTTTTTGTTCTCTTTATAATATAAATAAATATAAATATGTTGGGACATTAACACTCAATATCATCTAGTTGCATGGTAA
Source organism: Brenthis hecate (assembly GCA_951806755.1). Classification (NCBI taxonomy): domain Eukaryota; kingdom Metazoa; phylum Arthropoda; class Insecta; order Lepidoptera; family Nymphalidae; genus Brenthis; species Brenthis hecate. Next base: position 1,496,748 of record OX638267.1, read on the forward strand.
GCTACGATTCTTGTGTTATGGATACTAGATATTTGATATATTACTCAGATATAACTTTAAATACATACATAGTAATTATTTACAATACCCATGACTGGAGTACAAACATTCCTGCTCATCACACAAATGACCCAGCGGGACTCGAACCTGTGACCGCTATCACAGCAAGGGTTACTACAAACTAAGCCAAACGTGTGTTCGTGTACGTTATTATGTATAGATTATCGACTTACCCTCGCTTCGATCGGGTGCGTCCCTAGGTACGTTTCGGAGTTTAGCCGGAACAAACGGACAGACAAAAGATTTTAAAAATTATGTTTTTCTTATAAGTACCGCATATAGGTACTTAATTCTATTTAATTATTTGGAAATTACAAAGAGACAATTCAATTTTATTTATCTGTATAAATTATATTCGAATAAATATTACACTTTTATTTGTTTTTACTTTTTATATCTAGTGTGTATAATTCAAAATATTGTAGTATGTAAATTACTAGAGATTTATTTGATATGAAAACTCCTATCTTTATTTCATGTGACATATTTCTGAATTCGTGAAAAGCACTGCGCGAGGTCGGTGGATTCCTAATTGCCTGTAATGTAATTGTAATTCTTACATCGTTATATACAAATATATTTTTCTTAACAAATTTTTGTCTTTTTTTTAATACATCCCATAATGTACGGACTTCCAAAAACTCTTTTTTATTATATTCATGCCCGATTATAAAATACATATACATTATATTTAGGTACGTGTAATTATAAAAACGTATTAAATTTATCATATGTTTAATATTTTAGAACAACTTTAGGTTACAAATGAAGTATTACTTTTATTGTTAGGTATTTAGGTATCTGTAATATACCTGCTGATTTTTATATTTTATGACTTTAAACTTCCCAGTCATATCTTTTTAATTCTGAATTTCATTATGATCCTTAACACATTGAATGATATTTATGGTTTCGTCAGCAATTATTGATGACGCCTTCAAGAGACCTTCTGTAAAACATTTAACGATGCTATCCATTGTTTCGTCCATCATACTCCTAGCAACAAATGCCTGAAAATTATTAAAATTAATATTAATTTATTTTCATCTAAACCACGGCATAATACTTTATTCCTTCGTCAACTTGTTTTCATTTTTTCATTACTTAAGTACTCAGTCCTCGTTATCCCTCAGGATAGACCGTTGAATTTCGAATACGTCAATATACGTCTTTCAATAATTTTATTAATTTTCAAATGAACCTAGATAAAAGTTACTTTTATTTATACTTCGAGGACCTTCTTCTTTCGAGGTTGAATTTCCAAACACTATGTTGGTTGGGATAGCCTTATAGAAAAGTAAATATAAGCAACTTTATATTACGTATTTATGTGGTATTTAATACAATGTGCTATTGTATATATAATATAGGTACTTAATACTGTATTGTAATTAATAATTATATATGTACATAATATATTGTATAAGTTACCCTTAACATTAAGATTTGGTTACCTACCTTTTGTGACGCATTCCATTTTATGTTTTCTATGTCGGCAATGATTTCGTTTTTTATATCATTCGCACATTCTTCATGGTTTTCAGTATGTTCACATGTTTCTAAACGTGAATTAAATTTATTTTTTACTTCGTTAAACATCAATTCATCATCGAAGGAAGGTGAAAGTTGCGAATCGTCTAATTTATAGATATGACTCATTTGAGATGACAAACAAGACGTGACATTATTAAGTATGCCGTTAAGGATGATTTCTATCGCGTCTTTGTCTCCCTGGAAAATATATTTAATTATATTAATAAACTAGCGACTTACCCTCGCTTCGATCGGGTTCGCCTCTAGAAAAGCCCAAACAGATCTATCCCACGGGAACCGTTCATTTTTCCGGGATATAAAGTAACCTGTTGTTTGACCGGCAATATAAGGTATCAGCATGCCAAATTTTACTAAATTAGTTGCATAAGTTGTCGTACTAAGCTATATATGTTACTATAGTTTTTTAACTATCCCACGGGAACTCTTTAATTTTCCGGGATGAAAAGAATATAAAATTTTTTGACTGGAGATATAAGGTATCACCATGCAACATTTTATTTAAATCGATCCAACAATTTCGAAGATTAGCCCGTATAAACAGACAAACAGATAAACAGACAGACAGAGAAACAAAAAAATTGAAAAAAAATCTGGATTTGTACTATTTCTCTTCTAACATCCCCCTGACTCGGTTTTTAGTATTTCTTTCTATGTAAAGGCATTCGACCTTTACAGTTTTATTATAGCTGGCACAATCCGCGGCTTCGGTCGCGCTGAAACTACGAAAAAAACTTTAAAAAGGTGAGTAGGTTTCATACAAACATTCATCCTCTATTTTGCCCCCTTAAGGGATGAATTTCGAAAAATTCTAAAACACGTATTTATTAAATTGTATTGAAGAGCATTAATACCAAGTTTTAAGCAATTCTGATCATATAATTTTTTTTGATTTGTATAATAACGTGTTTTCCCGTGGAAATGAGATAATCGTCCGCGGTAAAAAGTAGTAAGTAGTCTGTCACTCCGTTTCGACGTGAAAGAAGGACAAACAAACAAACACACTTTCACATTTATAATGTTAGTTTGGATATGGATTACACAGCTTCATTGAGTGAGATAGTGGTAGCCCAGTAACGCGCTCGCTTGGGATACCGAGTGAAGCGGGTTCAAATCCTTGACCTCTCACCTGTGATATTTTCATGTGCGAATCATTTCCAACATGATTACCACTTGTCTTACGCTAAAGGAAAACATCGTTAGGTAATCTGCATGTCTGAGAGAACCTAGCAAGTTTTCGAAAGACATGTGAAGTCCGCCAACCTGCACTTGGCCAGCGTGGCGGACTATGGCCTGACCCCCTCGTATTGAAGGGAGACATGTGCCCAACAATGGGACATTAAAAAGGGCTATATGCATACATTAAGAGAGAACTTTACTATAAAGTACTTTGTAAGTATTATTTACTTACCTGTAAACACTCCTTTATAACGTCACCCGTGACGAGGACATCTTTGATCATTTTTCTAAATTCATTTTTCATAATATTTAGCCTTTTCTCAAAATTTTCAGTAAGTATTAGGACTTTTTGTTTTATTATTAGTGACCATGTTTTTAATTGGTTTTTGATTTTAGCGACGAAATTTCTAAGAGACTCCCAAAGATTAGGAAGGGTAAAATAATTGTTTTTTATGGCGCCTGATGCTGGAGGCAAATCTTGCTGGTTTTCGCTTTGATAGTTATTTAAATCGAATCTTAATACATTTTGAATTTCATATTTATGTTTCGGTAATTGATAAGATTCCTGTAAAAGAATATTGTGACACAGGAAAAATAAGGATTTTATTAATAAAAACTTAAAAAAATAAAATGAAAACCGACTTCCAGGCACTAAAATGTAAAAACTAAACGGAGGTTTTCATTTAGAATAGATAAGTAATCTTTTCGAAGTCAGTGCCGCTCGGTTTTTATTTTTCCATTTTTAGTGTAGACGTAACAAGCAGGTAATTTGTAAGAAGAAAGTTTTTTAATAACATATTCGATTAAGCAATTTATTTAAAAAAATAATTTATTGTTGATTTTTTAAAAACCCGCTCGACCGATTTCGATAAAATTTTAATGGGACCACCTGGGAAGTATGCCCTTCAAAACAAAAAACATCCAAATGGTATCCATAAAAAAAGAGATTCCGACGAATTGAAAACCTCCTCCTTTTTGTATGTCGGTTAAAAATTAAAAAAATAATTTCATACCTGAATGCCTACAAGTACTATAACAATAAGTAAAAAAATATATTTCATTATGTTGTCTTTGTTCCAACTTATGTCCTTGTGCACTTGGGTGTAATGCGTATATCTCGCTTTGTATAGCGTATATATACTCTATTCTCTATTAAGGTATTTCAAGTATCCACTTGGCCAAAATCAATGTTTATTATTTGTATTTTGGTAGGATTAGATTTAACTTCACTATCATAATCTTCAAATAAGTGGCAATGGATAGTTTATTGATCTTTAATAGATAGGTATTCTTTGATTTATAGAATGGAATAGATTTTCCAATGGGTATGGGTACTTGCGTTGCGATCATATTCGTCATTATTATTATTTATTAGCGACCTTTAGAATTATAATTATTACAAAATCATGATCTATTTCATAATCACTTGAGGTCGGCGAAGTACATCTTCCGTAGTTCCATATGTAAAAATTTCTCTACGTTCCGTACCTACTGCTGATAGGATTTGGCAAGAGTTTTACGATCGGCCGCCTGCCTGACGTCAACCCTCCTTGGGAATTACAAATTGCGATAATTTTTATTTCAAATTAGCACTGCTCGCGGCTCCGCCCGCATTCAAACGTCTTTAAAACAAACTCTTTTACATATTAGATAGTATACATATATACCAATTTAATCGTGCACCACAAAATTAGAAAAAAAGGAGGGTGGCCGGTGGGGGTTGGTTGACAATGCTTTAAAGGTTCCTCTTTAAATCTCTTATTTAATTAAATAATATTGTATTTTTCGTTTTAAAAACAACATCTATATTCCCGTGATGAAGATGATGTTCTCCCGACCGATTCCGGCCACGGCGGCCAATCTCATTGAGACTAGCCAACTGCGCAGGAGATATTATAGTGCACAAGTGTACGCGCAGACATAAGTGCACTCTCTGTTCCTGTCACTCTCATACTCCGGTGGGACGACTGCTCGACACGACCAGTGAGAGTTAAGGCGCAGGACCGACGGCTTTACGTGCTCTCCGAGGCACGGGGTTGAAACACCGGCAACTTCCCAACTCCGGGCTTTTACTAAGGCTTACTATACAGAAAGACTCAGCAACTAAGCTTGGCCCGACCCGGGCCTCGAACCCAGGCCTCCGGGTGTGCAGCCCGTACATGCTCGCCACGATACCACCGAAGCAGTATTCCCGTACTAATATTATAAAGAGGAAAGATATTTTGTTTGTTTATTTATTGGTATAATACAGCGGCAAAACTTTTTTACTAATAGATAGTTCTCTCTCCCTGACTTACCATATGGAAAAAAAAAATATATGAAACACGACCGTACTTTTCCGATCAATACATTGGTTGTTATTGTAAAAACGTAAATATTCGTATTTTATCTTGGTGTTAAAGTTACGAAATACGTAAGTAAAACAACAATATTTAGCTCAAACAACAGTATTTACTTGTTTTCATCTTTTTAGTTAGCTTTTATGCAGTCAGGTTTTTTAATTTTTTTATATATTTGTTTATTTACAGCTTTTTAAGTATTTTAAGTTGGAAAATGATCGAGAATAGTTGTTAACCAACTTTAAATCATTAGACATATATCCTATACTGTTATTTAAAATGAAAAATGATTAAAGAAACCTAAAAATGATTTTAAATAACCTATTCAACGATACCCCACTTGACATAGTTCGTTGATTTTAATTTTTTTCGTTTTCACATTATGGTGTCCTAAGTCGGCCATTTTGATTTTTCAATATTTTTATGCTTTCTATCACTTTCGCGCCACCATGACGAATCAAACGACGTGTCATTTATCAAAATCGACCCACGTTTTGTCTAAATAGTGTCACAAAGGTACAAACCCTACAGACATACATATATAGGCTGATAAACACATTACCTTCCTTTGCGACGCGCAGTCGGGTAAAAATGTAAATGTTTGTCTGTTAATGGCATATTTCTTTACAGATTGTTTTGAAATGGTCACTATACATATTATGCACACAGTCTTTTTCTACTAGATAGCACTAGTCACCAGTTTCTAGACCACATCAGCGGCGGCAACTTCCATTCATCTACCTAATACTACATTAGTACCAAGGGTGTGTGTATAAGAACAATATTTTTAATCTATCCAATATAAAATCAATTCATTTTAGGTGGGCTATACACAAACATTTCCTTGGCTGTTAATGCTCACAGAACAAAAGACACGAGCTTATAAATCTATACTATAATAAAACAGTAGAGGTCGAATGTCTGTACATAGCAAAAAAAAGCTAAAAACCGAGTCAGGGGGATGTAAAAAGACAAATAGAACAAATCCAGATTTTTTTCAATTTTTTTGTTTCTCTGTCTGTTTGTACGAGCTAATCTCCGAATCTATTGGACTGATTTAAATGAAATTTTGCATGGTGGGTACCTTATATCCCCGGGCAACATCTTAGATACTTTTTATCTCGGAAAATTAAAAGTTCCCGTGGGATAGTTAAAAAACTATAGTATCTTATACAGCTTAGTACACAACAACTTATGCACCTAATTTAGTAAAATTTAACATTCTGATACCTTATATTGCCGGTCAAACAACAGGTTACTTTTCATACCGGAAAAATGAACGGTTCCTGTGGGAACTAATAGATCTCTATTTGTATTTTTTTAGAGGCGAACCCGAGCGAAGCGAGGGTGAGCCGCTAGTGATTATATAAAAGGACTGCTATTATACTTGTATGCGAAATTTTGTATATATTAATTGTGTGTGCGTGCGTATGTCTGTGTGTTTAGTACTCCTTCACGCTGTAACGGCTTGATGGATGTGGATGAAATTTATTACACAGAAAAACTGAATGGCCTGGCGAAAAAATCCTAGAGTAACGTCGGTTACTGTCAGTACCCAGGAAGGCACCCGAGCGAAGCAAGGGTAATTTGCTAGTAAATAAAACAATAGAGGTCTATAAATAAGTATATATTTCATTTTCAAAGTTTAAAGTGAACTTGATGGAGAAGATTCGTTATTGCCAATAAGAGAAGTATAAATCGAAGAAACAGAGCAGCTTCCAACGTCCACGTAAATCTTAGCGGAGCGTACTCCGGCCTCTACGATCCCTGCACCCCCACATACTTCCAGAGCTACTGGCAATGTCGCCAAAGCTAGGTCGATACGAGCGATCTGAAATATAAATGAACCTATTTGTATATTGGCGTCACTTTTAATTTTATCTACAGTGTTAATATGAGATTTAAAATAATTACCAAAAATGCACTCTGAGTAATGAAAATAGCTCCTCTTAATTCAGTTCTTACAGCAATGCGTCCTAAGCACGTGCCAGTGGTGATAAATCCTTGTCCGTTTTCATTACATCGTTTTAATTCGGTGACAGCGTTACTGGCATAGTCCGTAGCATTAGATGTTAGGTTTCTTAGGGATTCGATCAAGTTTTCAACATCTTCAATGCCTTTATCGGCACATAGTTTTGATTTCTCAATAATATCCACGAAAACTGCGTCCGATTCATTTGCATGCGACTGTAAATAAACAAAATTTTCGAAAAATTAGAATACCTCACTTTTGCTTAACTTCTCTCAAATCTTTATTCTTTAACCAACTTCCAAAAAGGAGAAAGTTATCTGATCGACTAGATTTTTTTTTAATATTAATTAACCTCAACATCAGTCTTTACCACATTACATCACCATGTTCAGGGTCAGGAATTACTAAGGCTCAAATGTATCAATCTTGTACATTAAATTTCAAATTATAAGCCATAAATTTAAATAATTTAAGTAATTATTTAGGTTGTCGTAATTATTGCATATTATGTTGTTAGAATTTTTGATAATTACATGTTTTCAAAGCTTACCTCTATGCAATTGCGCACACCCTCCTCGGCCCCCGTAAATCTGTCCGTGATATTTTTAATTGCATCATTAAATCTTTGTCCCAAGTTCTTTATGTCATTTACAATTTTTTCGGCAAATTGTTTTCCCAGATCATTGATGCCAGATGCGAATTTGTTCACAGCTTCCAGAGCTTGTTTAGCGGAATCACGTAGATTTTGGATCAACTCTTCTACAAGTAATCTGTAAAATATTTCATATATTATATCAGCTTCTAACCTATTATTATGTGAAGGTTTGTAAAGATGTTTGAAGGCTTTGTCTCTGTCATGTCTTAGCCGTTAAACATATTTAAACAATTAACACATGGGTCAGGAGATTCTGGGATCGAGTATCGGGTCGCCAAATGTAGTAGTTATTAGATTTTTCTATGAAAAAATATCAGTAACAGCCCGGAGTCGGGAAGTTGTTGGTGTTTAACCTTCGTTCCTTTACCTTTATCTTAAATTAAATAAATATATATAAAAGAAATACTTATTAGATATTACCTAGAATTTGCTAAGAAGTCCACATCACGGCGCTGGCGTAGCAATAAAGCATTCTCTGATGGATTTCCCAAAGCGGAATATACCTGAAATGTATAAAAATATTATGATAAGTTATCAGGTCTTTTTTTTGTGTTGTGAAATGCATTTAGGCATATCACCAGTATACATACAGGTGGCTATGTGAGACTCACCGGCTAGAAAAGCCAGTACTATCCACTAAAACTCAACACTAACAAAGGGGACATTTTCATTATGGCACAGAAAATGGCATAATCTTTTATTACTTGCTGAGACTTTAAATATTAATTATGTATTATTATTATTTTTTTATGGAAATTATAATGCTTAGTTTACTTACCAAACACAAGACAAAGAATGTTAGGATGATCTTCATTTTTAGTAGCCTTCTAACAATAGCTAACAATGTAATGGTATACATTTTGAACATATGCTTTTTATATGATGTTCTTGCAAAATGCACTATTTACTTTATAACTATACAAATGACTTATCTTATCTAATTCATGGGATATTAAGTGCGCAAAGAAAAGTAAACACACGAAATAGTTATAGGTAATTATTTACTTTTCTATTAACGATTGGCCTAAAATTATTACATTACACTTAGTGGTAATAAAATATTGATCTGAGGATTGATAATAGTTTAACTGATCTAATTTTAACAGAATTCTTACCTTGGTGTCCTGCAAAACGAATTTCGGTCATAATAGCCAATCTCACCGAGCTAAACTACCTATATGCCAAAGACACTAGTGCGTAAGTTCGTAAGCAAATACGGTGGCACTCCTATTTCTTCCATTTCATTGTATATTGACGGTGGTCCGATACAAATTATTTCTCCAACGACACGTTTGGCTTAGTTTGTAGTGACCCTACTTGCTGTGCCAGCGGTCGCGGGTTCGAGTCCTGCTGGCGGTATTCATTTGTGTGATGAACACGAATGTTTGTACTCCAGTCATAGGTGTTTTTATTTATAATATGTATCTATTTAAGGTTATATATTATGTATAGTGTATCAACTATCTAGTATCCACAACACAAGCCTCGTAGCTTACCATGGAACTAGATGGTGCTGTGTTAACGTCCCAACATATTTGTTTATTTATTTAACTGGAGAGGGATCAAGGCACAGAACGCGCCATTACGAGCTATTCAAGACAATGGAAATCAACATTACCGACTTTACAGTTTCTTCTAATAATTTATTTCATAGTCTATAGTTATTTAGAACCCGCAAATCGGACCTTACTTGGATCTAAAATTTCATGTACTTATGTTCCGAAGACTTAAAGATAATATTATGGTTGCTAGTCATATAACCCATAGAAATCTTTATAGCTATATTCTGAAAAAATAAATGAAAATTCAATATCTTTCAACATGCTGTGTAGTTGGGACATTAATGAAAAGAAAATGTAAAGTCACATTTTATTACTAGCATTGTCCGCGTCTCCGCCCGCGTTCAGATGACCAAAATATACTCTTACATTGCAGTTTTTGTATTTTTCTCAGAAATTAGACATTTCCCTGCGGTAAAAAGTATCCTATATGTGAACCGGGATAACCAGCTATTACCATACCAAATTTCATCAAAATCTCTCCTGTGGGTTTTCTGTAATGCAGTAACAGACAGACAGACAGACACAAAAATTCTAAAAACTATAGATTCGGCCTCTGTATCGATAATTATATTTATTTCAATAAGATTTTCCTAAAAATATTTAATGTACAGATTCGGCTTAGTTACAATTTTATTATATGTATAGATAGATAAATTAAAGTACAATCTTAGTGATGTCAATAACTTCTAGACCAATCGGAATCCGTTTATTTTTAAGAGATTTTTTTTTATTGAAAACCTAAAGTTTTATGATTTTAAAATGTTAGCAGGTATATACGGAATAGAAATTTGTAAAATGCCCCACATGCCTAGTTACCCCCGAGAAATGGGGGGACGCAAAGCGTTGAAAAATATATTTTTTTCAGTTTTCGGCTTACTGTGACGTTCAATCGAAAAATGCTTTCTACAAAAGTTGTAGATCTAGTAAAAATCTACAACTTCTATAAATAAAATTTTTTACAAAAACCTCAAAGTTTTCGAGATATTTGCAAAAAACTCGATTTTTAACTGTTTCTTGGTTTTTATTTTTAAATTCTAGAATAATCTTTTGATTTCCATGAAACTAAGGGGATGTTATCTTCGAAATACATATAATAAATTAAAAAGAATAAAATTGAAATGTTGAGCCATTTTCGAGAAAAGTATGTTTTATGGTATCGATAGGTTGAAAATCACCCCTAACTTTAAGTGGGAGTTTACATTTTAAAAAAATTGGTTCAATTTTTAGATAAGGCTCATTCTTTTCTTCTTGAACTTTACTTTTTGAAAATATAAAAAAAATGTATGGTCATCTTGTAAAAACGCCCTTAAAAAATTTAAAATTGGAGAAATCGATAATTTTTACTTTGTAAACTACATTATTTTCAGTTATTATTGAAGAAGTGCACTTTATTGACCAAATTTTTATGAACCCATTACACCAATGTATTTTTCAGGAAAAACGAAAAAAATGGTGTCTTTAAGTTTTTAATTTGACGCTTATTATTTATACAATGTCGCCGTAAACATTCCAACTTATTAATTTAATGAGTCGTGAAAAATAATAAAAGTTGGAATTCACGTAAAATACACCAGTGATTTTGTATTTTTTGCCGTAAAATCTATTTATGTTATAATTTATTCGAAATTATCGATATTTTATTAGCTTTTGATTGATTTTGGGGTTGATTTTATTGATTTTTCTGAAAAAATTGATTTTAAGGTAATTACAGAAAGAAACGAAATTCATTCATACTTTAATCTTGTTCACCAACATGTGAAAAGCAGCTTTTGGAATTCAATATTTTGGCCCAACATGCTGGCCCAGCATCTTGGCCCAATATGCACAGCAGTCTTTAGATTATCTACAATATAAGTTCAGATCATATAATACCATACTATAAAATTTTATTAGCCATTTCTGCTATAAAATATAATAGCATGAATAGTGAAATAGTAGTTAATCACGAATATTGAATTTCGTTCGATCGCGACGAAAACTCATCGGTTCTTGTGTATACGTATTTTAGATTAATTTACTCCCTATAAATCTTACCGTGTGATCGTTCGGAGCGACTTCAGAAAATATTGTAATATCTAATTAAATCTAAAAAAGTGTTATAAAAGCCACTTTGTGTTATCTATTAGATAAAGGCAGTGGTAGGTCGGTGAACGCGCTTGAAACGGGTACAAGTTCAGTCTCGCACATCTGATATTCTCATGTGCGAATCTTTTTTTATTGTAATTACCACGTCTTTCTTTACGGCAAAGGAAAACATCTTTACAGTCCCATCTTTATCATAAGGGCACACGGAGCCCGTCATATTCTGGCATGCCTAGCTGATTACAATCAGAACTAGTAATTTAGTAATTTAGACGCTGGAAAATTCTTTATTATCTGTATTTGATATTTCGTTGGTTTGTACGGGTATTGCACAGCGTTGTAGTGGTGGGAGGGCTCATTGGCGTCTGGCAATTCAGCCGGGCCCGAAACCAAGAAACGCACTGAGAGGCGGCCTACCTCGGTACGCGGTGTGCCATGTCGGTTGCTCCTGGTACTTCTCTGCTAGCAGAGTGGACTGTTGCCAACCCCATGGCTGTTGTGGTCTGCTTTGGCAGACCTGCCGTCGGGATGTTGTGGTTGAGTGCGTAAGTAATCCCGCCACGCCCCATTAAGACTAACCTAGCCAGTCCAACTCCGCCCAGAAGCACAGAAGTTTCGGAACTTCACAGGCTTCGCGGAGTGACCTCACTGGTTCGAGGATTTCTTTGCATTGATGTGTCACTGCCTCGCATTCCAGGCTTACATAGGCACTGATATATGATATACATATTATGTTATATTAAACTGACCTGTCCTTGTACAGAAAATGTTAATCTCCCTCTGCTATATTAATATTACTTAAATATTGTGCATATTATTCACATCTCCGCACACTCTTACAGTATTCCTTCATTTTAAAACCTATTGTAGTTTATTAATTAGTGTTTTATTTATTTATTTTTTATGAGGAGCAAGAGCACAAACATGTTCCTTGTAAGGTTCCTGATAAAAAACAAACTGGTTTTTTAGTTTTTTAGTATACAGATATTTTTATCATTTTTGTGAATTATTTTTGTAAATAATTTAATTTGTCAATAATTTAAGTAATTCTCGTGTTTAATTAACGAATAATAAATATTTTTTACAGAAATAACACGCTACAAAACAGCTATCTTATATTACTCGAACAACATACATATTCTGAATATAATGTTTGCTGATAAAGTTGTTGTTTTATCTGGCGCCAGCTCTGGTATCGGTAGTCAAACTGCCGTGGAGTTTTCTCAACTAGGAGCCAATATCGTAATAACGCCACGGAATAAATCAAAATTAGACAGTGTTGCAAAATTTTCTGAAGAAAGTTCTCCGAAAAATTTAAGCCCATACTTGTCATCTCCGACATGAACAACGAAAATGGTATTGAAAGCATAATAAAAATAACTATAGATATTTTTTTAATTAAATTTCTAAGGATGGTTCGATGGATCATGGAACCCGTTATTGTGTTTTAACGTAGAAATAAACATTTTCCAGTAGTAAAAGGCATTCCTAATGTTGACCCGAGTAATAAGTTATAATTACACAAAATTTGGTTAAAATCGGTTCACTACTTTTTGCGAAACCACACACACAAACAGACAAAAAGACATATATACATTTTTAAAACTCCCTTCCCCCCCTGGTAATACGTGGTGAGGTTTTAGACAACCCTCTTGTTCTCTACCCAAAATTACGTGAATTTTTTGGTACAAAGCTTTAATTTTTTTTAGTATATTATCTTTAAATATGTAAAGGTATAATCTAATTTAGGTTAAGTTTAGTAGATCCAGAAATTACCTCCTACAACCTCACAAACTCACAAACATAACTGAATGCCTACAACCACTAAACAAAAAATATTTCATTTTGTTGTCTTTGTTCTAACGTATGTCCTTGTGTGCACATCTCACTTTGTACAACATATTTTATGTACATACATATTATATGCCCTATTATGGTATTTCAAGTATCCACTTAGCAAAAATCAATGTTTATTATTTGTATTTTGGTAGAATTAGATTTAACTTCACCATCATAATCTTCAAATAAGTGGCAATGCATAGTTTATTGATCTTTAATAGATAGGTACTCTTCGATTTATAGAATGGAATAGATTTTCCAATGGTATGGGTACTTGCGTTGCGATCATATTCGTCATTATTATTAGTTATTAGCGACCTTTAGAATTATTACAAATTGCGATAATTTTTATTTCAAATACAGTCATGAAAATGTTTTAAAATGCTGACGTAGGTACTAGAAATATTTCAGTCTAGATACAATAAATCGAAGGAACGGACAAAAACTAACCTATATAAATAAAAATGTAAATGTTTGTCTGTAGATGCCATATTTCGAATGTTCCTTACCGATTGTTTTGAAATGGCCACTATTGTGCACACTGTCTTTTTTACTAGGTGGAACTAGACCACACTAATAATTATAAAGGTATTTGTATAAGAAAAATATTTTTAATCTATTCTAAACTGCAACATTTCCTTGACTGTTAATGCTCACAAAAACAAGAGACACGAGCTTATAAATAAAACATCAGAAGTATATGAATAAGTATATATTTTATTTTAAAGTTTAAACTGAACTTAATGTAGGAGATTCGTTATTGCCAATCAGAGAAGTATAAATCGAAGAAACAGAGCAGCTTCCAATGTCCACGTAAATCTTAGCGGTGCGTACTCCGGCCTCTACGATCTCTGCACCCGCACATATTTCCAGAGCTGCTGGCAATGTTGCCAAAGCTAGGTCGATACGAGCGGTCTGAAATATAAATGAATCCATTTGTATATTGGCGTTACTTTTAATTTTGTCTACAGTGTTAATATGAGATTTAAAATAATTACCAAAAATGCACTCTGAGTAGCGAAAACAGCTCCATTTAATTCAGTTGTTACAGCAATGCGTCCAAAACACGCGCCAGCGATTATAATTCCTTGTCCATTTTCATTACATTGTTTTAATTCGATCACAGCGTTACTGATGTAGTCCGTAGCATTAGATGCTAGATTTTTTAGGGATTCGATCAAGTTTTCAACATCTTCAATGCGTTTATCGGCACATAGTTTTGATTTGTCAATAATATTCACGAAAACGTCGTCTGATTCCTTTGCGTGCAACTGTAAATAATCAAAATTTTCGAAAAATTAGAATAATTCATTTTGCTTAACCATCTTTAATCAATAACCAAATTCCAAAAAGGAGAAGGTTATCGACTAAATTTTTTTTTATATTAATTAATCTCGACATCCCCACATCACATCACCATGTTCAAGGCCAGGAATTCCTAAAGCTCAAATGTATCAATCTTGAACATTCAATTTCAAATTATGCGCCATAAATCTAAATAATTTAAGTAATTATTTAGGTTGTCGTAATTATTGCATATTATGTTGTTAGAATTTATGATAATTACATGCTTTCAAAGCTTACCTCTATGCAATTGCGCACACCCTCCTCGGCCCCCGTAAATCTGTCCGTGATATTTTTAATTGCATCATTAAATCTTTGTCTAAAGTTCTTTATGTCATTTACAATTTTTTCGGCAAATTGTTTACCCAGATCATTGATCCCAGATGTGAATTTGTTCACAGCTTCCAGAGCTTGTTTAGCGGAATCACGTAGATTTTGGATCAACTCTTCTACAAGTAAACTGTAAAATATTTCATATATATTATATCAACTTATAACCTATTATTATGTGAAGGGTTTAAAGATGTTTAAAGACTGTATCTCTTTCATGTCTAAGCCGTTAAACGAATTTAAACAATCAACACGTCATGGGTCAGGAGATCCTGGAATCGAGTATCGGGTCGCCAAGTATAGTAGTTATTAGATTTTCTGTGAAAAGAATATCAGTAACAGCCAGGAGTTGGGAAATATTTGGGATTTTACCTTGGTGCCTCAAATTTTACAAAATGATTTTAAATAAAAAAAATATGTAACAGAAATACTTATTAGATATTACCTCGAATTTGCTAAGAAGTCTACATCACGGCGCTGGCGTAACAATAAAGCATTCTCCGATGGATTCCCTAAAGCGGAAAATACCTGTTATGTATAAAAAATATTATGATAAGTTTATTAATTATCAGGTATTTTTTTATGTTGGGAAATGCATTTAAGCATACCATATGTATACATACAGGTGGTAATGTGACACTCACCGGCTAAAAAAACCAGTACTACCCACTAAAACAAAACAGAATCTCCCCCGTCTTAATGGGGCGTTGCAGGATCGGCTACGCCAGGACTCCACCAGGACGCTCCGACGGCAAGCCTGCCGAAGCAGATCACAACAACCATGGGGTTGCTCCCACGATCTACTCTGCTATCAGAAAAGTACCAGGCGCAATCAACATAGCACACCGCTCACCGTGGTGGCCGCCTCCTAGTGCGTTTCTTGGCATCGCGCCTGTCACGATTGACTCTCCACCATGACAAGGTGAACGCAAGTTGGTGGGAATTTAAGCAGATCTTATATTGTTTATGTACTAAATTAAAGTTAATAATTAACTTCTCTATACTCATACTAATAATAATATTATAAATAGGTAGTTTGTGAGATTGTGAGTTTGTGACGTTGTAGGGGTTAACTCTCTACTGAACCGATTTAGATGAAATTTGGTAAGAAGATAGTTTGAGACCCTGGGAAGGATATAGGATACTTTTTATCCTGGAAATAATCCCTTAAGGAGGTGAAAATGGGGATGAAAGTTTGTATGGGGAATTAAGCTAAGGACGAACCCGAGCGAAGCGAGAGTGAGTCGCTAGTTTTATATATTTTAATATAGTAGGTATGTACCTATATAATGTTTTAACGAATAGATTTTTAGACGTTGGAGAAACAATAACGAATATACAAAATAGTTTTAAGATCATATAATAAAAAGTTGTGATAAAAAATATTTTCATTACGGCACAGGAAAACACAATTATTGTTTTATTATTTTCAGAATAGGTAATTGAATTATCTATTACTACTTGTTGAGACTATAAATATTACCTAAAAATTTTGATAATTATAAGTGCTTAGGTTACTTACGAAACACAAGGCAAAGAATGCTAGGATGATCTTCATTTTTAGTAGACTTTTAACAATAGCTAACAATGTAATGGTACACAGTATGAACATATGGTTTTTATATGATGTTCTTGCAAAATGCACTATTTACTTTATAACTATACAAATGACTGTTATCTTATCTAATTCATGGGATATTAAATGTGCAAAGCAAAGTAAACACACGAAATGGTTATAGGTAATTATTTACTTTGCTATTAATGATTGGCCTAAAATTGTTACGTTATACTTACTTGTAATAAAATATTTATCTAAGGATTAACAGTAGTTTAACTGGCCTATATTTAACAGAATTCTTACCTTGGTGTCCTGCAAAACGAATTTCGGTCATGATAGCCAATCTCACCGAGCTAAACCATCCATGTCGGGACGGAGACACTATAGTGCACAAGTTCGTAAGCAAATACGGTCGCACTCCTATTTCTTCCATCTCATTGTCTGTTGAATTAATGACAAATTTGGCTCAGTTTGTGTACTTAATGTACTTGCTACAGCTCTGTACTTGCTGTGCCAGCGGTCACGGGTTCGAGTCACTTCTTCTCTTATACTTCAGTCATAGGTGTTTATATTTATAACTAGCGACTCACGTTCCTAGGTACGTTTTATTGGTTAGTATAGATTTCTCAGAAATAAGATATTTTTTCGCAGTAAAAAGTATCCTATATGTTGACTCGGATAACCAGCTTTCACCGTACCAAATCTCATCAAAATTCCTCCAGTGATTTTTCCATGATGCGGTCACAGACAGACAGATAGACAGAAAAATTCTAAAAACTATAGATTCGGTCTCTGTATCGATAATAAAGTCTATTTAATTAAGATTTTCCAACAAAAACATTTTAATGTACAGATTCGGCTTAGTTTCAAGTATAATATTAGTAGAGATATGTATGTACCATGTACGTATTTAAAGTTATATATGTCTATCTGGTATCCATAACACAAGCCTCGTAGCTTACCATGGAACTAGATTGTTTAATGTCTCAACAATAACAACATATCTATTTATTTATTGAAGGTGGTCCGATACAACTGGAGAGGGATCAAGGAACAGAAGGCGCCATTACGAACTGTTCGAGATACTGGTGTTCAACATTACCGACTTTACTGTTTCTTCTAATCATTTCTTTCATAGTCAAACCCACAAAACGGACCTTTATTGCATCTAAAATTTCATGACCTTATCATCTGAAGACTTAAAATTTAAAACCAATAAGTAGAACAATAATACATTTTTTTCTTTCTATTGCTTTTAATATAGTGAGTGAGACAATGTTTATAGTATTTTTTGATGTGACTAAATAAAAAATCACGTATTTTACGACTCAAAACGTTATATATTTCTTGAATAAACGTATACTTTTAGTTTCTACAATATTAACCTCGAGACAATAGAGAAAAAAAAACAGGGTTACCAACTAATTAATGTAATTACATTGCCATTTTTTAACATTTTTAATGATAATGGCCTACATCATTTTATAGCTTTTGCTATAAAATATGCAGTAGGTCACCTACCGAAAATTGCTAAGTGAACGCTTTCTTCTAAATATTTTCATAAAAATAAATTATAAGTAACAGTTATAAATATTTAATGATTATTATTACAAAGATACGTCCATATAAATATAAATTTCTATTCACTCGGTGGAAAGGGTATAGTAAGTACCTACTAAGCAGAAAATGCTATGATATTTTCATAATAAAATTTTCTTTTGGTTTTTTAACTGTCCAAATCTTTATTAATATTGGAAACTCACAGTATAGTATGAATTTTCGTATCGGAAACTATTTTACATGGAATTGTTTAATGTTGAAAAGAAGTTATCCATTAAACCTTCTTAGAACTATAAACTAAAAATTTTGTTATAATAATCTATTATTAACATAATAAGAGATAGAAACCATCGATACACATACATAGATTATTTTAAAAATTAAATAGGTAAGTACCTAAGTAAAAACTTAAGCATAAAATAATAATAAGTACTTACCTATAAATTATAATATAGGTACCTATTATATAGCAATATTTGATTAAATAATATAAATAAATAAGATAAATAACTTGATTAAATAGTAAATAAAGAAGAAGATTTCGATGTAATTTATAAACAAGTGTGGTGTAATTAGGGCTTCTTACAAATAACGCGTATTTTGTTAGTTAAAATTCAAGGCCTTTTAGATAAAATTACAACAAGTATTACATATCACATAATATTATCTACTAAAAAAAATTTAACCGGCTTCAAAAAAAATAGCTTAAAACTATGAAATAATATTTTTTTTATATATACTTACACTAAATTAAGCAACAAAACGAAATCAAAAATAGTAACGAAACAAATTAGGGGCTTGCTATTTTTTTTAAGGTCGGTTCTATTTTTTACTTTAATGTTTTTGAAATCTATATATATATATATATATATATATATATATATATATATATATATATATATATATACGCTATATATACGCTGGTTAATAACTATTTATATATATTTAAAACGTACCTAGCGACGAACCCGAGCGAAGCGAGGGTGAGCCGCTAGTATATTATAAAAATAAAAAACCCGACTGCATAACAGCTAACTAAAAAAATAAAAACAAGTTGATGAAGGAATTAATATAGTATTATACATTCGGAGATAAACTTCACGTTTCATCCTTGCCGCGAGATGTATGGAAGCACAAAACTGTGTATGTCTCCGACTGCATAATACTATATTCCTTAGTCAACTTGTTATCAACTTTTTAGTTCGCTTTCATGCAGTCGGGTTTTTTTATTTTTATAATATTTTTTTTTATTTATCGCTTTTTAGTTTTTGCCAATTAGACATTTGAAGTAATATTTAGCTTTTTTTTAATCCTAAACTTAAATAATAACTTTTAAATGTATAAGTTGTATATATTTTTGTGATCGCCTCTTAAAAACTTTTATTTTGATACCCCACTTGATTGGTTTAAAAGTTTTTTTTTTACTATTTTTATATACGACACTCGCGTCATTAAGACGAATCTAACGACGTACAAATCATAAAAATCGGCCCACGTCTTTGGTCTTTAGAACGCTACATAGGAACAAACATACATACATACATTGATTGATAAACATTTAATACCTTCCTTTTAGAAAAATGCTAAAGTACCTATAAATATAAAGTATATACCTGTTATAAGTAGGAAAATTAGGGAGAATGGTTGTTAACCAACTTTAAATCTATATAATATATTCTAAACTGTTAGGTTAAGACGAATCGATAAATGTCAGAATTATTAAAATCGGCCTACCCGTTTGGTCTCGAAAACGCCATATAGGAACAAGCATACATACATAGACTGATAAACACATTACCCTCCTTTGGTAACAAATAGACTCTTTTTTTCCCTTAGTCAAAATTATGTTTTTATACCATTTGCTGTCCATTTCTTAAAAGATATAATACCTCGCCTTATCCGTTATCGTCTTTACTGGTGACAGGAGGAGCTGGATCAATTTCGCTCAAAAATCGGCATTGCCATTCAGCACGGGAATGCGGCTAGCATTCTTGCCACTATTCCACGCGGACATGACTTGTACAGTAATAATTAAGGGTACATTTGTTTTGTTGATATAATTATCTTTTGCTTAATTTTAAATATTTTCAGTTATACTATTTATTGAGAAATTACGGAAGCGAGAGAAAACGGGACATAATAATATTATTCAGTGTTACAACACTAGGTTCCTATATGAATTTTATAGCAATTGAAATATTTCACACTGATTGATTTTGCAAAATATTCCGACTAGGCGTTTTATATTATAAGTACCTTTTATTATGATCTTTTGGTTTATATTACATACTTAGTTATAATATGGGTGAATGAATTTTAAATTTTTTGTTAGCAATTATATTGTTCCTTTTATTTTCGACCCTGAACTGAACCGGATTGGCTTTCAAATATGTACTGCATATTTTTTCTTATACTTGAAAGTTTTATATTGTTTATTAAATTCATTAATCACAATGTCCGGGTGTTTATCTACATATTTACGAACATTATTATGTATATAGTCAAGTAGTTATAATAGCACTGCCCGCGGCTCCGCCCGCGTTTAAATGACTAAAAACCAAATAAAATAGCGCTATTGTTTTTTTTTCAAGAGAAGCTATTATCAATAGTTTTTACTTTATTTAGTAAGTTTCTTGGCTAAAATATATATAGTATCATCGTGGTTTTATTCTAACCAGTTTTTGTATTTTTTCTCAAAAATGAGATATTTTCCCGCAGTAAAAAATAACCATCTATGAGCATACCAAATTTCATCAAAGCCCTACAGTAGTTTAAAACTACTGTAGGGCTTTGATGAAATTTGCTAGTTTTTCTGTGATGCGGTAATAGACAGACAGACAGACAAAAATTCTAAAAACTATTAGATTAGATTCGGCCTCTGTATCGATAATAATGTCTATTTCAATAGCATTTTCAAAAAAATATTTAATGTACAGATTCGACTTACTTAGATTTTTATTATACATAGGTATAGACTAGCGACTCATCCTGGCTCCGCTCGGGTGCGTCCCTGCGTAAGGTTAATATAGATTTCTCAGAGATAAGATATTGTCCCGCAGTAAAAAGTATTCTAAATTTTGACCCGGATATCCAGCTACCAAATTTCATCAAAATCTGTCCTCTCGTGATGCGTTCCAGACAGACAGAAAGGCAGACAAAAATTCTAAAACTATAGATTCGGTATCAATAATCTATAATACTATATAATATTATGTATCAATAATAATGACTATTTCAATAATATTTTCCAAAAAATATTTAATGTATAGATTCGACTTAGAATTTTATTATATGTATAGACATATATATATATATATATATATATATATATATATATATATATATATATATTAAAGACCTTTAGTTGCTACATTGAGGTTTCTGATTAGAGAGACATATTTTTCACAATCGGAAAAAGCGATCGCGCTAGTAATAAATAAAAGATGGAGTGTTTTGTTATTACATCCACTCTACATTGAAACTTGAAAGATACAGCTTTCATGAATCATAGTCCAAATATTGATTAGGTACATCACCTATCTTATAGTATTTACTGCTATAGGTATACCTAATAGAGTATCTAGATGACGCTTAGAGACGTGCTATTGTTTATAACCAATTTTATTAATCAACTTCCAAAAAGGAGAAGGTTCTCAATTCGTCGGAATCTTTTTTTTAATATTTGTTCACCGATTACTCGAAGACGCCTGAACCGATTTGGAATTTTTTTATTTTGTTTCGAAGGGTATACTTCTCAGGTGGTCCCATTATAACTTTATCGAAATCGGTCGAGCGGTTTTAAAAAAATCAATAATAAATTATTTTTTTAAATAAATTGCTTAATCGAATATGTTGTTAAAAAACTTTCTTCTTACAAATTACCTGCTTATTACGTCTACACTAAAAATGGCAAAATAAAAACTTCAAAAAAATTTAAATAAAAACCGACTTCCAGGCGCTATAATGTTAAAACGGGGGTTTTCATTTAGAATAGATACCTAATCAGATATTTTCGAAGTCGGTGCCAGCCGACAATATTTTAAGATATGAATATCTAATAGGTAAATATATATAGGTATGAACTCTAGTTATAGTTAAAATATTATACATCAATTTGTGATGTATTTTACGTATCGAAATATACCTATTAAATTTGCTTTGTATCGGCTATATTTTTTAGTAAATTCTTTTGGGATTAATTTGCGTAATTTGTAAAATAAAGTTTACCTTTACACCTCTAGTAGCATGTCTTTTAAATGGATTTATTTTAGTTCAATTAGATAGCATTACATTTAATATATTTTCTATGATTAATCATTATAATCGACACTTGTTAAGCTTAAATATAACAATCCGACGAACTTTGATTGTGATTATTTGAGGTAATTTAATATCATATCGCAGCTGTTGATATATTTTTAATGCTCTTGAGCAAATATCTCCTAACATGTTCATTAATACGTTGCTAATAATTGATTTCTATGTATTTACAAATATTTTTATGTTTTTATTAATTAGTAATAATAATGCTCACATAAAATTTAAAATATTTTCTTATTATGATCATATTATGGTTTATAGAATTCCGGGTTGTATTCTTAATACAATTACTCGAAGGCGTAGCTATTTTGAAAATTTTAACAAGATTACATAAGTTTATTTATTATGTATTATATGACTTGTTTTACTTCATTTACTGGCATAACATATGTAGTCGTTTCAGAGGAGTATGTTAAAATTTACTATGCAATAATGTAAAATGCAAGCTTCTCATATGAAAGAGCGATTACTGTGAATTGGAGACGCTAGATGTTATGTTGATGTCACAATCATGAACAACCATGTACAATAAACACTAAAACCTCGACCTATGACTATGTCTCCGACCACAGAACGCTAACAAGCATGCTACACAGCTGCGTTGGTCTTAGCCATTAAGCAACTTTCCGCGGGCATTCTAGTCACGCATGAACCTCTTTACAAATTTTAAATGAATTGAGAAAGATCAGGTTTCTTAAACATTTAAGAATCTTGTATGTTTAGGTTGAGTCATATTATTTATGTAACTATGGGAGAAAATATTATATCAAACTGTTCTCTGATGTTATAGAAACTTAGGTTGAGATAAATATTTCTTATAAAGCATCAGGCAATAGTACAAAGTTAGTCTAGACTTCTAGAGGTTACGGCGGCAGATCCGTATCCGGTCCTGGATTCAGCACTGAGATTGGACATATTTAAGTTATTGAGTTTTTATATCAAGAAATTCTCAGTAACGGCTTGGAGTTAGAAAGCTGGCGGTGTTACATCCCTGTGCACCGTAGAGCGCGATACTACGTCAATCCTGTCTTGTTGATCTAAGTTGAATGAATGAATGAATGAATGAATTACTCTTTATTGTACACCCACAAAGAGAAAAAGAAAATATACAATATGATATAGAAGAAGGTACAAGAGGCGGCCTTATCGCTAAAAGAGCGATTTCTTCCAGGCAACCTTTAGGTGTATAGGAAATAGTACTAAGATAGAAGGGTTCATGTTAACCTAGCAACTTGGGTTGTTTAGAATTGTTATCCTCAATAATATAATTTCATAAACAACAACCTACGAATAAATAGACTTATTATTTATTCGTAAACAACAACTCGATTTATGTTCACACCGTATTCATTTAATGTTAAACCGTATTAAGCCCTATAAACAGCTTATGTGTTGCTAAGCACGAATCTCACCATTACCTATATAAGTATAGATAATTAAACTATAGATATAGAAAATTTTATTATATGTAGGTACGTACATATAATAAAATAGTAACTAAGCCGAATCTGTACATTAAATATTTTTTGGAAAATCTTATTGAAATAGATATTATTAGCGATAAGAAGCCGAATCTATAGTTTTTACAATTTTTGTCTGCCTATCTGTCTGTGACCGCTTCATGGAGAAACCACTGGAGGGATATTGACGTTTTATTTTATGATAATAGCTGGTTATCCGGGTCAACATGTAGGATAGTTTTTACTGCGGGAAAATATCTCACCTCTAAGAAATCTATACTAAACATTAAAATGTAAGTAGGGACGAACCCGAGCGAAGCGAAGGTGAGTCGCTAGTAATTTAAATAAGTTTTTAAGTTTGTTTTAATTTTATTGTTTCTACGCAACATTTAAAACACCAATACCAATTACATCGCGTCGGTGTAAAGGTGACCTAATAGTACATTCTGTGTAGGCTTTAAATTAAACGTATTTAGACGATTAGCTGGAATTTGACTATACGTTCTTGCAATTTGTATATGTTTTAAATTATTTAATTTTACTTCTATTAGCAACTTCTATATAATTTTGTATATTTTTAAATACTTTCTATTATGATTTAATGAAAAATGATCCTCTGATTAAAATAAATTAAAGTGTGTTTTTATTTTTATTTGGCATAACATCTAGATTCATTCAACACATTATAAAAAATAAGTTCATACTTCATAATCCCAAAAATATGATTTATTGATGTGATGTAACTACACGGTTTTCGGATTTTTCCATTTATTTGTGTAAGATACTGCTTCATGCTAAATTTCATGAGTCTACATCGACGAGAAGTTTTTTCGAGTTCCCTAGCGAGCGTCAAAATATTCTACTTAAACGGCCGTATCTTTCGATTGCGTTGACTTAGAAGTTTGATTTTTTTACAGCTCCAAGGGATGGCATCATTGCAGACCTCAATATTTGATAGTAATTTCAAAGTTCTGGGAAAAAGGGTCTTGCTTTACAGACAGACATACATACGTTCCTTTTTTTCTTGAAGTTACTACGAACCCTAAAAATGATTGATTGCTTACATTACTTCATTATAAATTAATTACAAATACCTACGCATATATAAAGATTTAAGTAGGTATACTAGTTTCTCATCTTCCCGTTCTCTACATACCTGTCGAATTAATGATAATGTTTGCTTGGTGGGCGGAAAGAGATTGTCTATGTGAACAACAGTGACATTTCCTTCGTACTAAGATGAAAAATAAAAGGCCCAGTGAAGTTGACCCACCTAGATAGCTCGCAACTATCTCAGAAGACCATCAGTTTGTCTGTTTTTCTTCGTTAAATATAAAAAAATACATTTTATCATAGGCTCAATAGAGGCTTACAATAATTAGAATTCAAAAGAAATATTTTCAACAAAAACTTATTACTCAAAGTTAGGCATAAGTATAATAGAGGACCAATCAAGTACTGTAAGGTGCATGTTTGATTCAAGCTGATACGATATTAGTCCCTGGTCTTGTTCTCGTTATAGAGTTTCTCGATGTTAGAAAAAATGGGAAGTCAAGAGCAAACTAAGAAGTAATTGTCATCTTCAAAAATAGTCTCGGGTGATATTTAAAGCATATCAATAATTTTATTATGAACCTGAATGTATAGAATATATGACCGTAAGTCACGGCTGTAATACGACTCAGGGTGAGGACGCTGGGAGCGTTCCGCCCCAGTCGCGCTACAATCGGAGCGCAACACCCAATGGAACGAAACATGCATACCTATAACAGGTTTCCAATACTACATGCTAAAACTAGCTTTCTTATGGCCGATTTCACCAACATCACCTAAGTTTAAGGGATCCCCTAAGCATGGTTAGGGGGCTGTTAGGGGACAGTTTCTGTTTCACCGACAGTTAGGGATCACCTAAATGTTAAAATGCCACCTAAATATAGGTACTAGAAATACGGGCCCTGACGTTGGTAAAATGAAATTTACTTTAGGGGCTAGTTTAGGGGAACTTTTAAGCTAGGGATCCCATACGTAGGTGGTAGCTCTTGGTGTTGGTGATGGTGGTCATGATGTTGGTGAAATCGAGCATTAGACTTTTTTTTAATAGAATTAGTTTCAGAAGGTGACAGGTATCTCAATCTATCTGTTTACAAAATTCAATTGTCGTTCGTTAGTTTCGCTAAAACTCAAAAACTGGACTAATTTGAATAATTTTTAATTTGTTTTATTGGGAGTGTGTCAGGGGTGGTTTAAGAATAAAAAATATATAGGGAAACCCCAAAAAAATTGAAAATTGTAAAGTTCAGAACTGTTTATTTTGTACCTATGTATATATAATATATTATATAGTCTATTATTCCATACTAAGTGTTAAAACGTACCTAGGGACGAACCCGAGCATAGCCAGGGTGTGCCGCTATTACTTAATAAAATGCAAGTCAACTGATTGCTATTAATGATTTAAAAATAAAATATAGATCTATTTTTTTCCTTATGAAGTTAAAGGAGAGTAGTATAGAATTTTACTAGATTTTAGGCATACCAGCAGCTTCTGGTGTAGGTTGCCTACAGGTCAAAGACAAGCAACACCGCACCCGACCTATGATAGGCCAAAGGGTGAATAATTAGGATTAGGATATAATAAGTATTTTTTTATACAACGACGGTGGTAATCAGGCTTGCGGCCCGCCTCATGGTAAGCGGTTACCGCAGCCTATGGAGTATGGACGCCTGCAACACCTGGGGCGTCACATGCGCGTTGCCGACCCTTTAAGGACCTATTTACTCCCCTTTTGAAGTAATTACTTTTAAATGATTTTGTAGTCGACGGAAGGTATATCATTCATTTCGTGTTTCATTCAGAAATGCAAGCGTTAAGTTGTACGTATTTTATTATCTAGGTATGTTATTGTACAAAGTGACTGGAAAATGTGAGGATTTCAGTAAGAGATTGAGTGAAATAAGAATATGTAAATCACTAGGTAATTAACTAACTTAATGATGAAATTATCAGCAGTATTCTAAATTGCCATGTTGTGAAATTTTGAAAAGAAAATGTTCATATTAATAGGTTAATATAAAAAAAATACTTACGTTCACATTACTTGACCGTATGATTATTACCATATTTTATTTAAATAACAAAAGAATATATATGTGCTTTTATTATAGTACACTAATAAGTAAGTATTGCAAATAAACACAATACAACATGGTAAATCTAGAAGCTGCATACTAGTTTGACGACTCGTTTGGCTCAGTTTGTAGTAACCCTACTTGCTGTGCCAGCGATCGCGGGTTCAAGTCTCGCTGAGGGCATTCATTTGTGTGATGAGCACGAATGTTTGTACTCCAGTCATGGGCGTTTATATTTATAATATGTATGTGTTTAAAGTTATATATGTGTAGTGTATCAACTATCTGGTATCCATAACATAGACCTCGTAGCTTACCATGGGCCTAGATGGTGCTGTGTGTTAATGTCCCAACATATTTATTTATTTATTAATACATCTTTAATGAAATAACGTTAATACAAATATTAGTGAATAATTTTGTAACAAATATTATTTAACCTTGTAGGGTATCATGTTTTGAAGGCAACATTCTAATATTCCAGCAAAAAACATCGGTTGCTATGATGATAAAAATGGTTCTGATAAACACTTACAAACGCTACAAAATTCCGCTAAAGGTGATTTTTTTAATATTTGATATTTATTAAATGGTAAACGGAAGGAGTATCAAAATTTACTTAAACTTTCAAAGTCTCCCACAAATCGCCTGATGTGGATACGCGTAAATGACTACATCTACGCTACAACCTTTAAAACTACAAGTAAAGAAATATATACACACTAGCAAAGCCCGCGGCTTCGCTCGCGCTAAAACTACAAAACAATCTCTAAAAAAAGTAGTTTCATACAAACATTCTCATCTATTTTACCCTCTTATAGGATGAGTTTCGAAAAATGCTAAAACACGTACTAATAACGTGTATTATATTAAATTTTATTGAAGAGCGTTCATACCAAGTTTCAAGTAATTCTGATCATAAATATTTTAATTGCATTGTATTATAAAGTGTTTTTAAAGTGGGAATTAGGTAATCTCTCGCGGTAAAAAGTAGCCATGTCACTTTCCAGCCCTTCAACTATCTCCACACAAAAAAATCACGCCAATCCGTCACTCCGTTTTGACGTGAAAGAAGGACAAAAAAAAAAACAAACAAACAAACAAACAAACAAACAAACAAACACACTTTCACATTTATAATATTAGTATGGATATAATAGACGTAATATAAATACATATGTTGAATTTTCGATGTACATTTTAATAAAATCTGAATTCATTTTAAGAGTATGGATGGCTTGAATAAATTTAAAATTCTACGATAGTGTGGATTTTTACCCAACCAATAGTTCTGTTTTTTTTGCCATTAAAGTATCTTTTTTTATTAAGCTCATCAGCAAGTTTTGTTCAAATAAAATAATATCTTCCATTTAGTAATGCGAACATGATTATATAATTTGCTTCCTTCTTGGAATTCGTATATAACAAAAAGTATAGGTTCCCACATAATTAAGGTAAACCCCAATCATTTTCTGTATTCATATAAAACTAAACGTAAGCAATGAAAATTCTTATGTTAGACAGTGTTATGTAATTATTGCACAATAGCATTTGATCGCATCATGTACTGAATCTTTAATTAGGTGAACATGTTATAATGCGCCATAATATTACATAGAAACTTGTGGATGAGTAAATATATAAAATAAATAATATACTAGAATATTATAATACTAGCGACACACCCTCGCTTCGCTCGGGTTCGTCCCTAGGTACGTTTTAACGGTTAGTATGAAATACAAATATTTAAATTTTTCGGCTTTTCTGTACTATAATATGCATGTATTATATAAATAAACCTTCCTCTTGAATTACTATCTGTTGCTGAAAACTGCCTTAAAATCTGTTGAGCAGTTTAAAAGATCTAAGAGTACAGACAACGGAAGCGACTTCACTTTATACTATGTAAAGATAAGAGAACTACTTCGAATTTTCACCTTAACCATAGTAAAATATTATAGAGGGGTTTTATATGCAATGTAAGATGAAAATATGCACGCACAATACATATGTATATAAATAAATATATAATATGAATATGCTACATCGAAAGATACTTGTAGTGTTTAGTTTTATTTCTTTTCTTAAATTAGGGGACAGTTGGTAACTAGTGTTAAAAATATATTTGAATTGGATTGGATATATTTGAAAATTGATTAATAAATTTACATATATTTAAATATCAGCTTATTTCGTATTGCAGCAAAAAGTAATTATTATACTGTGAAGCGCGGGTTTTTTTTTCAAAATTACAAATTTGATTGTTCTGTTTAGTTTCGGATCGTTTGTTTAAGTTTGAGGTATAACTTGCTCATTAAAGACCTTTTTTAATTTTAATTAAATATTTATGAGAAACGTTTTAAAAAATTACAATATATAAAATTATGTACGATAAATACTACATTAGCTATGTAAAATGTGTGTGTAAAATTATGAGATTCACAGTTGGTGATGGTATTGCGTAACATATTTGCAAAAAATACTAGCGACTCACTCTCGCTTCGCTCGGGTTCGTCTCTAGCTTGATTCCCCATACAAACTTTCATCAACATTTTCACCCTTTTAAGGGATATTTCTGGGATAAAAAGTATCCTATGTTCTTCCCAGGGTCTCAAAGTATCTTCTTACCAAATTTCATCTAAGTCGGTTCAGTAGATCCAGAAATTACCCCCTACAACATGACAAACTCACAATATCACGAACTCATAAACTTTACCTCTTTATAATATTAGTATAGACAACTAAACGAAGTACTTCGTTCTTATTGAAGTCGGTCAAACAATGGTAAAAGGAGACTCAAAAGAATAGTCTCTTTTATAAGTGACTTCATTTCGTACGTAAACTCTGAGCAGTACATCCTTTGTTCACAACAGTTTTATTACACACTAGCATTGCCCGCGGCTCCGCCCGCGTTCAGATGCCCAAAAACCAAATTTTTAGGTTTTCCTATTCCTATACTCTTACATTGAAGTGTTTGTATTTTTTCTTAGAAATGAGATATTTTTCCGCTGTAAAAAGTATCCTATATGTTGACCTGAATAACCAGATATCACCACACCAAATTTCATCAAAATCCCTCCAGTGGTTTTTCTGTGATGAGGTAACAGACAGACAGACAGACAGACAAAAATTCTAAAAACTAATTCGGCCTCTGTATCGATAATAATGTTTATTTCAATAAGATTTTCCAAAAAATATTTAATGTACAGATTCGGCTTAGTTACAATTTTTTTATATGTATAGATTTTTTAAAATACTGTATTTAAAATTGAAGATTATCGTGACTTTTATTCTTTCCCTACTTAATTCATATTGTACATGTTAAGTTTTTCAAATTTCAACAAAATATAAGTAGTTTTCAGTATTCCAAATTTGACTATCATTATCGTAAACACTAACGATGATTGATGTTACTAGATGGTCTAATTTAAAAGGGTATTCCATGAAAGCATTTTCGTAAATAAAATCTAACTCAGCTGCTGTTAGCTGCCCGGAAAGAATTTATGAACACTATTTAATTTAAATATACTTATCTTTATTTTATGTATGTCAAGGAATTAATGGTAATAACTATAAGAATAATAACTTCATTCGATTTTATCATTTAAATTTGTAAATACAGCAGTTGTTTAATGAAGCGCACATACGAAGAGTAGTCTCTATTCAATGAACGAATTGGATATTTTTTTTTATATAATTGACCAATGTTATAGTTCTATAGTAAAATCGAGATTATTAATTGATACAAAATCTTATTTATATACATATTATGTATTTATAGCCATTATTTGTAATTACATTATATATATATATATATATATATATATATATATATATATATATATATATATATATATATATATATATATATATATATAAACAAACTAATTTCTTATATTTAATAAAACATCCGATTGCTTAAAACATTAAGCACTTAAAATAATTCAAGACATAATAAAAAAAAAATAAGCTTGTACTATAGTTTAAGAATTAAAAGTAATAAACACTATCTTTAAAATAATTTGATAATATTGCGTTTCATGATTTCTACACTGTTCACGCGAGCACCGAGGTCGAAGTTGAGGGCGACGAGTATATAAGAAGTATATATTATTAAGACAATTATATTTTAATATGGGTTTCCCAAAAATATAATTTGCTTAACTGAAAGTAATTTACTTAACTATGGATCATGGTCAAATTGTGGTTTAGACTTCGAAAATGTCAATGCGATCTCAAACAAGGTAATGTATATATTTACACAATATATTGAATATGAAAATAAAGTTTCTTATACGTTTCTTTATTTGTCTATTGCCGGAGTAATTTAGTAATAAGCACGGCTATTCCGCGCATCCTTTGTTGAGATAAAAGGGGTTGGGAGGTCGTTCGAGAACGTATCATTAGGACAACCGTCTATATCGCATATAGCAAAGCTCTTATAATTATATAAGAAATTTGAAATATATTATGACCCAGTTATCTATATTAATTTGTGGTGATATTATATTCATTGCTGTCATTAGTATTTATAAAAGCAAAAATGTTTATAAAATTTCTTAACAAGTCGCGATAGTAAACGGGTTTAGTATTTATTTGCATCATATTTCAATTAAAATGTCATATAGAAATGTTACTGTCTAATATTATTATGTAAGTAGATCAGGAAAAACGAGATATTTTACCGGCAATGTCGGGTAGAGGGTTAACCTTATGAAGTCACATGACTGAGGGTCACATGATGATCGGGCCATTATTTCTTATTTACATAGGAGTTATATAATGGATGTGCGTCAAGTGGAGCCTCAATGCAAGGCTAGGGCAATATCAAAATAACTGTTATTAGAAAATCATAAATTATTCTTAATATTTTGGCTTATTATTAAGATTCTTATAAAACAAGAAAAAAAGAACTAGTACGGTACGTTTTTTCTAATAGTTTCTAAATACGTTGAAGAACAAGCATATTATTATTAGTAAAGTTGGTAACAGGTAGTAGTATTTTCCTTTTACCTCAATCTATGAATAGTTCGGGATGCCCCTTGAAATTCTAGGGAAGTATTACAATTTTGCACATGTCGCATAGACACTTGTATTTTCCTTATTGATATTGTAAAATAGAAAGTGATTTGCTTATCTATGCCACAGATCATATAACACTATACCTACTAGTCTATACTAATATTATAAAGAGGTAAAGTTTGTGAGTTTGTGACGTTGTAGGGGGTAATCTCTGGATCTACTGAACCGATTTAGATGAAATCTGGTAAGAAGATAGTTTGAAACCCTGGGAAGGATATAGGACTTTTAATCCCGGAAATCATCCCTTAAGGGGGTGAAAATGGGGATGAAAGTTTGTATTGGGAAGCAAGCTAGGGACGAACCCGAGCGAAGCGAGGGTGAGTCGCTAGTTTTTTAATAATCTCATATTAACTAAATAAAAGTTACTTTATGAAAAATAATGTAAACAATATAATTAGATTATTAACAACTACCATATTCAAATCAGTCTTCTTTTGTAGGTCAAAAGGCTCAATAGTTTTGTTGTATGAACCTGATTATTGGATTTCGTACGTTTACTTCAATGCTATATATTTTATCAATTTCCACGTTCATAAAGTTTTGAACAAAACAATAGCTTGTATGTAAATACGTTATAATATGATAAATTATGATTTATTTTATTGAAAGCAATTCACATATCTATAAATGTCTTCCTTATGTAAAGTTTGAACATATAAAATTATAATCTTTATAAATAAAAATTAATCACCGAAATGTATGTACACGCATAACGTCCGATCGACTGCACCAAATTGAATAATTCTTGTTTTTGTGTTTATTATTGTCAGGACAGGTTTTGTATAGAAGAAAATTAAGTTTTTTTTTAAATTAAAATATTTTTTTTTAATTCACAGGATATGTGAAGTGAGTGAAATAGTTTTTATCCCGGAAATCATCCCTTAAGGGGGTGAGAATGGGGATGAAAGTTTGTATTGGGAAGCAAGCTAGAGACGAACCCGAGCGAAGCGAAGATGAGTCTCTAGTAATTAAATAAGATTATATTAAGATAAGAGTATAATAATATTATATATTAATAAAAAGGCCGAATCTATAGTTTTTAGAATTTTTGTCTGTCTGTCTGTTACAGCATCACAGAAAAACCGCTGGAGGAGTTTTGAGGAAATTTGGTATGGTGATAGCTGGTTATCCATATAGGATACTTTTTACCTCGGGAAAATGTCTCATTTCTGAGAAAAAATACAAAAACTGCAATATAAGATACTATTATGTAAAACCTAAGAATTTGACTTTTGATCATCTGAACGTGGGCGAAGCCGCGGGCAATGCTAGTGTAATATAAAAACTGTATGATTTCCTGAATAAAAAAATAAGCAAATAACGTACTATTTTCCTTAAGCTTATTTATCTTGTACCTATAACATTTTAGTTTAAGGTATGACAATAAATTGAAATACTTGTTAAATGTTACCAACGAGACTATTGAAAGATTATGCTGTAATCAGGTAAATATTTAAATAAATATTTAGTTTATTCGGATAATTATTGGTCGAATAGAAATTATTTTACATAATTCATTATAAAAAACACTTTACATCGGTACCTTCTAATTTAGATAAATATAGAAATACGTATTACGTAAATATATTTCAAACTAGCATTGCCCGCGGCTCTGCTCGCGTTCAGATGACCAAAAACCAAATTCTTAGGCTTTACATATTAGTATACTCTTACATTGCAGTTTTTGTATTTTTTCTCAGAAATGAGATATCTTCCCGCGGTAAAAAGTATCGTATATGTTGACCCGGATAACCAGCTATCACCATACCAAATTTCATCAAAATCCCTCCAGTGATTTTTCTGTGATGCGGTAACAGACAGATAGACCGACAAAAATTCTAAAAACAATAGATTCTGCCTCTGTATCGATAATAATGTCTATTTCAATAAGATTTTGCAAAAAATACTTAATGTACAGATTCGGCTTAGTTACAATTTTATTATATGTATAGATATCATTCCAATAAACGAGGTCGTTCATTTAAAAACAAACATATAGTTACTAACAAGATTTAAACGGGGAGCTCTCATGGACCTGAATACTAATATTAGCACAAACAAATAAATACCATAACATAATATCCTACTTGTTAAACAAATGTCAAAAGGTCGACGACCTAATCTAGATAGTTATGCTATTTACGGAGGGTCATTTATCAATTGACAAAACAGAGGAATCAAGCTAAATAAATTGGTTAATATTATACAAATTGTTATGCGCGGTTAAAGTATCGTGACGTAAGTTCATTTAGATAAACTACTAATAATATATTTATATATAATATACTAGTATTGCCCGCGGCTCTGCCCGCGTTCAGATGACCAAAAACCTAATTCTTAGGTTTTACATATTAGTATACTCTTACAATGCAGTTTTTGTATCTTTGTATTTTTTTCTCAGAAATGAGATATTTTCCCGCGGTAAAAAGTAGCCTATATGTTGACCCGGATAACCAGCTGTCACCATACCAAATTTCATCAAAATCCCTTCAGTGGTTTTCTCGTGATGCGGTAACAGACAGACAGACAGACAGACAGACAAAAATTCTAAAAACTATAGATTCAGACTCTGTATCGATAATAATGTCTATTTCAATTAGATTTCCCAAAAAATATTTAATGTACAGATTTGACTTAGTTAGAATTTTATTATATGTATAGATTTATACGTCAAAAGCCTCATCGACCCCACTGTACTATAGTTTTATTGTAATTTATATGCTGTTTATATTACGGTATGACGTCATTAGGAAAAAAATATTTTTTCAAATCGTTAATGCATTTCTTGTTTAGATAATATTTACAATGATTTATAATATAAATAAAAACAACAGAGAAATCTTATATAAATGATACAAATAAAATCCTAAGTATTATAAATTCTCTCTGTAGAACTCTATTTACAGCACTGACATAGTAAAATTGACTCATATGGTTGATAAACAGATTAAAAAAAGGTACTGAGCTGTTTTGTGTTTGCCTAAAAAATGTATATGAACTCATTAGGATCATACTACTGTCTTGATATTTTCTGCGGATTCAAATTCTATATATATTTTATATAATAGAATTCTGATACACGTTCTTATTGATACCTAATAGTTTATTCTAATCAGTTTTTATAAGGTGTAAAGAACAAAAAAACAGACATTACTCTTCTTTATTTAACTCGGCTCCATAGCGACGTAACAATACACCGATATACAATTTCTAGGAAGCATTTAAATTCGACAAAACAGCGCGACTGTGTGACAATATGTAAATTAACAAAAACTTGTAGTTAATAATGCTTTTTTAATTAAGAAAAACCTTTTTAGACGTATTTTACTGATACATAAACCGTATAGGTTTTGCGAATAGTTATATCCTTACAGGTTTTCACACAATAAACCTTCTCTTCTTCTAATTATTGGCTTAAAAATCATAACACAGAACTACAATAATGTCCAAATAGTAATGTTGATGCAGGAGATACAATTTTTTATTAATATTTTATGTTTATCTATTGAAACCGGTGGTAGTGCTGTCGCCGAATACTCTGTTCCGTGGTATTAGACTAATATAACAAGATACGTACAGACAGCATATTTCATAATTTTAATCCCTCCACGACCGCGGACACGCCGGCGTTACAGTTAACAATAGATTTCTTAGAAATTTAATTAAGTTCTTAGAAATTTACCTGGAGGTGATATGTATGTGTTAAACATATGATTTATTGATTGCTGGTAATGAACATAAACTGATTTAATGTACGAGGGTCTGGTCCCTCCCTAGTGGCCTCGAACCTCCCCTACGGCCACCCCGAACCTCGCTAAACTGGTAACTGATCTGATATAATTAACCGATTTAACTGATCTCACATCACTGGTCTGATTTCTCTGATAACATGCTGACACATGTCTATGCTGAATCAAACTACTGTAAGTGCCTCGGTGGTGTAGTGGCTAGCATGTACGGCTGCACACTCGCAGGTCCTGGGTTCGAGTCCCGGGTCGGGCCAAGTTTAGTTATTGAGTCTTTCTGTATAGTAAGTCTCAGTAACAGCCAGGAGTTGGGAAG
Source organism: Brenthis hecate (assembly GCA_951806755.1). Classification (NCBI taxonomy): domain Eukaryota; kingdom Metazoa; phylum Arthropoda; class Insecta; order Lepidoptera; family Nymphalidae; genus Brenthis; species Brenthis hecate. Next base: position 1,532,832 of record OX638267.1, read on the forward strand.
TTGGCGGTGTCTCACCCCCGTGCCTCGGAGAGCACGTAAAGCGGTCGGTCCTGCGCCTTAACTCTCACCGGTCGTGTCGAGAGGTCGTCCCACCAGAGTATGAGAGTGACAGGAATAGAGAGTGCACGTTGTGTCTGCGCGTACTCTTGTGCACTATAATATCTCCTGCGCAGTTGGCTAGTCTCAATGAGATTGGCCGCCGTGGCCGGAATCGGCTAGGAGAACATCATGCTGAATCTAATAATCTGAATCTGATTCTGATAACACTGAATATTCACATACTGGTAAAATAAATTAACTTATTTGACAAAATACGGTGTTCCGCCTGATCTGCCTCGCTCGCGTCTCCGCGTCTATGTCAAATCTCCATCTATCCTATCGAACTCTTTTCGTACTACCCTCACGTAATAACAAATGATAACTTAAATAATTAAACATTTATTTCGCGATTACCCTACGGTATTCGCGACAAGTGCATTGGTAAAGCGCTCGCTTGAAAGATCAAGTGGAGTAGGTTCAAACCCATCTCGCGTCTCTTAGATTTCATGTGAGAATCATTATCAATATGATTACCACTTGTTAATACTATAAAGAATAACATCTTTAAGAAACCAGCATGTCTGAGAGAATCTAAGTAGTTTTTAAAAGATGTGTGAATTACGCTAACTATAGCTTAATCTCCGTCGATCTCTATCGCCGTTAAGGTAAGGTCCAGTAGTGGGACGCTAATGCCCGATTTCACCAACGTCATCTAAGTTTAAGGGATCCCCTAAGCATAGTTAGGGGGCTGTTAGGGGACATTTTCTGGTTCATCGACAGTTAGGGGTCACCTAAATGTTAAAAGGTCCCTAAGTCTCGTTAACAGGAGTGAAATTCATTTTTAAATTATTGAGAAGATTGGCAGAGAGCACCTTATTCTGGGATCGAAAAGGTGCTCATATACCTAACAGAGACAATTTTTTCTTTTTTTTTCAATTTCTCATATAACAGTTGTCAATTATAATATACCTACTTTATGTGATTTAGGAATGTGTTAGATTTATGCAAATATTTCACATTTTAAATAAAGCTCTCTTTTAGGGGGGTTTTTAACGAAATCCGAAAAGATAGACAGACAAGTCGGTATTTCCTTCAATTTTTTTTAAAACATAGCAACAAGTATTACTCTACTATTTTATTTTATTTTTCACTCAGAACAGTTACTATGGAGTAGAAAAATGATTGTATTTATTAAGGTCTCGTTTATTTTACAAGTTAATATTATATACGGAGGAAATTGCAATTTTAAAACAAATTAAGTAAAATAATTGTTAAAGATTTAACATTAAAAAGTTATAAAATATATTCTAACAAGATGCAGAAACAATTACATTTTAAACTTTCATTTTCAACATTTCTTGAAAGTAAAAATGTGTAATTTAGTTATAAGTATACTATAAATATGACGTGCACTCGGGGATGTTAGCACAGTAAAGTTAGTCAAATTATATTTAATATAATTATGAAACTATACGTTGCCTACTGGAGCAATAATAGTAAAGCGGTATAACAATCGAGCAATTAGCTTGAAATGTAAGTGTACTTATGATATATGCAATATGCTTACGCAAGCAATATTGAAATGTCTCTGTGAAGATTTAAAATATACGATGAATGAGTTAGTATTACCAAATAAATGACATAATAAAATTAAGTATGTATATTTGTTATACATCATGTTATATATATATATATATATATATATATATATATATATATATATATATATATATATATATATATATATATTAAATAATCATGGTGTGGACGGTTCTAATATAATACATGTATCATTCTATCGATCTACGAGTAGACTTGTATGTACGCGTATATAAAGGTATGGCCGTTCCAGCAATATTAGGTTATTTACATATATTTTATTGGAATAGAACTAAAAATAGTTTTTAATATCACTACTTTTACTGGAATTTATAAAAAAGGCTTTAAGAAAAGGTCTTAATCAAAAATGTAAAATTAAAAAAAAGGATATGTGTGTAAGTATATATGTATGTGCCTACAAAGGCATTGATGTCAGTTGGCTACTATAAAAATAATGAACGTTTGTGAAACTGAAGGTGAACGCTAGTAAAGCAGCGTAATATGTCAGCCATTAGTTAAAAAAGCAATTATATAGATTAGGCCAAAATAAATGGGAAACTAGTATAATGTTACAATACAGTATTTATGTTAAATTGTTATAATATGAATAATGATTATGTTATGGACCCTTCTTTCATACATAATATGTATATGCAAGATATCTATATATAAATAGGCAAAAACAAAATAATATAGTTCAGTCCAGTACTTTTTTTCTTCTGTTTGTCAACCGATTTTTTTAGTAGCTGTTGACGAGTTTTAGATTGTTATCAATAATAATAAAACAATAATGATTATGATCAAATTCCGACCACTAGGTGATCACCATCTTATATATAAAACTAGCATTGCCCGCGGCTCCGCCCGCGTTCAGATGACCAAAAACTAAATTCTTAGGTGTTACATATTAGTATACTCTTACATTGCAGTTTTTGTATTTTTCCTCAGAAATAGGATGGACTCGCCGTAGCATCTCAATGCTCGCCAAGCATTAAAAATGTTTCGCTACTAATTACTTCTAACAACGATATCTCAAAAACTATTCATCTGATTGATTTAGTGTAAAGAGCAATTTTAATCTGCATTAAATGACTAAGCTAACTAAAATATTCATTTGGATAAGGATTAATACCGAACTAAAGAAAATAACTTTGAAATAACGTAATGTTTTTAATTAAAAATGTTAACATAAAAGTGGTTATTGTAAGTCAACCGTAAGAGATAGAGATATGCTATCGCGGACTTTTTTGTAGCATTTTTATAGATTTTGAATTCTCTAGTACATTACTTAACTGTATCTTTGCTAGTTTACGCGGCGTTCGCGTGGAAAGTTCCCATTTGGCGAGATTTTTTGCGACCTCTTCAACATTTGTCGCCGTATTTCAGCTAATTTACATAAAAGCATAATAAATTATATACCTAAACCTTCCTCAAGAATTACTCTTTCTATTGTTGAAAACCGTATAAAAATCCGTTCAGTAGTTTTCGAGTTTATCGCGTTCAGACAGACAGGAGGACAGACAGGAGGACAGACAGGAGGACAGAAAGACGCGGCCGGGGGACTTATTTTTATAATAAGTATAGATTTCCATGTCACAATGTTTGTTACCGTACTCCTCCGAAACGGCTTTACCGATTTTTACCAAATTTTATATGCGTATTCAGTAGGTCTGAGAATAGGCTACTATCTATTTTTCATACCCCTAAGTGATAAGGATAAGGGTGGTCCTCCAAGACCCCACCCCAGGGACGAACCCGAGCGGAGCGAGGGTGAGTCGCTAGTTTCTTATAAAAATTCTAATACGATTCGTTATTTAATTTAAATCACTATAAACGCGACTCAAATTGTATAGAAATATTTAATTTATAATATCAGATATTGTGTTCAAGTCAGTAACGCTTGTCCAGACTAATTAGTGATTTGAAATTTTGTAACCGAATTTCATTAAAATTATCATTTCAGTTTTGTCTTCAACGAGTACGTTCTAGACACTTGAGTGCAACTTTCTCTAGAAAGTAATGCTCGCACAGCTGTGTTCTAAAATGTTTGCGTTAATCAATTAGTTATCTCAATGCAATTTGTATCCTACGTTCGGCATACGTTCTTGTGGCTTAACCCATAAATCTTTAAATCTCAAAATTTGAGATTTTTGATTTAGTAACTCCTTGTTTTGTAGTTTTAATTACATATCTCTTGGATCTAGCAGTTGTAGGCAGGTTATGATGGTTAGCCCAAAATTCAACGTACATGTAAACTATATAGAAAGTGAAAGTTTTAGTAGAATTCTTAATTTATTAATACATATTACTTGAAATAATTTTAAGGAATTTTTAACCTTATTCGAATTTTTGCTTTATTTTATATGAGTATTTGGTACTGTTTTCAACACAGCTTGGCCACAATATTAAAAATCGGGCAAGTGTAAGCCTGAATAGCTCATGGAGGTTTCCATAGCATGAAATACCAATTTTATGTTAAAATGAAATATCTATCCACCTATAATATTAATTTAATTAATTGAATGCTAAAAGGATAAATAAGTAAATAAAGTAGCTAAACGCGTGGAATCAGAGATATTCTTAAATAAAATTGAAAGACCACTTTAAATGAAGTTTAATTTATTTACAATAAAGAAAATTACAAATATACTTAATCTTTATATATATATATATATATATATATATATATATATATATATATATATATATATATATATATATATAATTCTTCTGTGAGTGTGTATGTCACTGAACTTCTCTCAAACGACTGGACCGATTTTGATGAAATTTTTTGTGTGTGTTCAAGGGGATCTGGGAATGGTTTAGATTCACAATTTTGTCCAAAAAGTTTAATGTACACTTAGTTATTACTGTACAAGTCATGTCAAGACCACTTTTAATATATTTAACTTTTAATATTTTAAATAAAACTATTGGGGAGTCTCTCCCGTGACAATAATTGCTGTAAAGCGTTCGAAACGTCGGGAACCAAAAATCAAAATAAATCTGTAGTGTGATAGTTTTATTAAAGATGTCAAATATTAACGTATATCTAAGAAAGTATTATCTTTAATAGTAAAAAACTACTTACATAAAATAAAAACACTTTTGTGTTTTCATTGAACAACCAACAACGGAACAGATTATAATTTTAAAGCCGCATATTATGCTGTTAAAAAATGTTCCTCCCGACTGGATTCTTGACCGTCTTCACGCACCTTTTCTTGTACCTATTACTTTTATTATTCGCTACTTTTCTTAACAGTATCAAAGCCTTTTAACTTTCAGATACTTCGATAGCAATTATATGTTATAGTTGGTCGAAATCCAGATAATATGGTAATTTTAAGTGCACTAAGCAAATTTAAATGGAAAATGGCCATTTCTAAAAGTGTTTATGTTCGAGCTACATACATACAAGTTAAAGTTGCGTTTTAAAAAAAAGGTGTAGAAAAATATTTTTTCCTACTAACACGTTCTTTAAAGTATTTACTTAAAAGTCATGTTTGAATGATATTCTCCCTTTAGTAAAATAAACAATAAATAAAATGTAAACATTTGTTAATAGTTAAACTACACCGAGATAAGCCACATTTTAATGTATACTTGATACCTATTGTAAAAAGATCATTGTTGGTTCAATGTTATTCAAACAGATAAACAAAAAGACAAAAATTGAGTATGTATCAATATATAGATAAATCTAACAAAGATTCTAAGTTTTAATTTGATATTAGAAGAACAATTACAGACCTCTTTTAACTTACGAGCTTCAATCAGTCAATTGAATAATTAGGAGAGTCTAATTAGCCGTAATACAATCTGATGATGATGAATCTAAAATATGACCTCGTTTATATCAACTTATCTTGCATTGAAAGATTGTGTCTAGTTGTTTAATAATATACTACCGATTTATCCTTGCTTTGCTCGAAGCGAATTTCTACGTACATTTTAAGTAGATATGAATAGTTATTGCGAGTATACCTTAGAAGAAGGACTTATACTATTGTAGATTTTTCTTTAGGTCTTATTAAGACCTACAATTTTCTAGTACATTGATTTGATGTTTGTGTTAAGGTTTATCCAGCGTTAGACAATAGAAATGTCTAGGGACGACTCGATAGAACCAGTTATTTTGCTTGACATGAAAATGAAAATTTTTCCTGTACTAAAAGATATTGTAAATGTTGACCCGACTAATAAGTTACCACTATACAAAATTTAATTAAAATCGGTTCAGTACTTTTTGCCTGAACGCGCACATCGATTTCGCTAAGTTACTGTTTTATTATAGGTATGTACCTAATACCTATAGAAGATACTAGTAGGTACTTTCTTATAATTATTATTAACTAACAAAAATGTTGCTAATTATTAAATATTTATTTATTGTAATTGTATTACAATATAAAAACTATATTTTTTTATACTAATATATATATAGTATTCCTTTAAAAATTCATCCTTATAAAATGGCTGCAATATGTTTAACATTCAGCGTAGCTTTCTATTTGCTTTTAAATTCTGCGTGCCTCATCAGTTAGCACGATTTTTAGAGAAACTTAGTCAAATATTTCGTAAATTCATATTTGTTTTGGCAAAATAACAAAAATATTTTATGTATTTTTAACGGCAAATCGAGTTTAGCACTTCTTTTTAAAGATTTGTGTTCGATGATATTAAAAAAGTCTCATGCATTTTTAACGTCTCATAGCTTTTAACAGGAAGAATTCGAATGGGCAATTCACTGTTCTCAACAATTTGATGGTATTCTGAGTCGGCGTCCACAAAAGGCTGTAAAAACTGGAAGAGTCAGTCGCATGTCTAAGGACCGGCAGCTCGACAGAGAAGATTTTGAAATTGTAGACGTATTGAATGAAAGATTTAGGCATATTTTATATAGAAAATTCTGTTTTTAACTGATATTACCATCTACTTTGTTTTTTACCGTAACGTATATTCACTTTAATTTAAGGTGTTATTTATCGACATACCTAATTTTACTGTCGACGAACGTGTTCGCAAACTCGTTCTCGTGGTGACGTAAAAGAAATTTGCTTATCGCTAAATTATTGCTTCTTCGACCAATTCTGTTTATTAAATCACCTTTTTTTATAAATGCTAGAATAATGTTTTAATTTTTTTTTCATTTTAGTCAACTCGGGCATTTGCTAATTATTTTTTTGTCTAAATACACAAACATAAAATATAAAAAAAATATTATTATCTGTGTAAGTATTTTTATATCAAGATTTGTATTTCAATATTATAGCCTAATACAGTTATTATAGGTAAAATAAATAACTAAATCTCTCTTTCGGAATCGGGTAGACGTACAAAGTTAACCATTACAAGACACGCATCTTTCTAAAGATATACAGACGCTTGAAGTGCAATTAAAATGCAATGAATGATATAGAAACATTTTTATTAAAATAAAATCAATAAAATTTGAAAAGAATAGCAATGAAATAAAAAACCAAGTACTTATGTAAATACATATATAAAAGGCTATGTTACTGATTTACAAAAATATCCATTAAATATGTGAGATTTTTGTTTTAAATATACTGTTATATGAAAATAAATATTAGGAGAATACTAAATATTGAAAAAAACAATAATAAATACATAATTTATTTGAGAGAAAAAGAAAAGATAATAAAAAATCGAATCGAAACCGCGTTTACTAGAGGTGTTAAAGAAATCTTCGATAAGGGACCTACTTTTCCAACCGGCTCTTATTTCTGAGTAACTTTTTTATAGCTTAGCAACCATTCTTATAATGTATAAAAAAATCAAAGTATCAACCCTTTCTAGTTTCCGCTATGGCCGTGTACGAGTTTAACGACCGCCTACTTCGGTCAAAAGCGATTTAATTGAAACACCATAAACGGAATCGAGCCGCACCTGCGTGCTTGTGCGTGAGGATTTCCACAAGTCTTTAATGAACACAGACGATCTGGCAATTACTCGAAGAAATTGTGAAGTTGCCCACACACAGCTCTTATTATATATTATATAGTATAAGAAAAACTTGTTTTGAAGGTCAATTACCTTTATTCAAATTAGGTTTTAAAATTTTGAAGACTCCATAGTTGCAAAGGAAATGAGCATGATATAGATAGTGCTTTATCTGTAATTTCGAATCTTTTATATAGTTTTTTAATTATTTGTATATACTCGTATATCAATTTATTTACTAAATTAATCAATGTGTGATTCTAAAATTTTAAAGTGTAACTCTGAGTTATGATTAGGGAAGAATATTGTTATTGAGGTTCAGGCATTTGTTTTAATAATAAACATTACTTGGCAGGCAGCGATGCATGTGTGTACTGAGCAATTGTGAATAAAATTTTAATATTTAATCATTCGAAATGATATGTTCGTAGATCATAGCAGTTACCACCTTTAGATGTTTACCGTCTTACGTCTTCTATTACTTAAATAAATATAATATTTATTGTCTTAGAAATAATGCGTGTGAATATGCTATATAACATATACCTAGTATATAGAGTTTATAATTAATAAAATATTATAATTCAAGACTCACTCAGCCTACTAAAGTCACAAATTTTTCGTCTTACTTGATTACTACATTTATACATATAACATGTTAATATTTTTCCAGTCAGACATGCTGTATAAATAATATGAATAACCTTCCTTCAAAAAACACAAGGGACCATTAAGTCGCTTCTTGCCCTTGTACGTGGTTCCTCCTTAACGAATGTGTATTTTTCCGTAAACCATTTTCCGAGTTCAATATTGGTTTATTATAGCTTTACCTACTATTAAAATGTCTTTAGATCATGATAAAGAAAATTCATGAAATTTTTAAATAAAATTAATGAAAATTAATTATCTAATGTAATGCTTTAGCCATATATTAAGATAAAAAAATTGTATATGTTGTTTATAGATTTTATTGTAGAAGCCATGTTTTTTTATAGAAGCGATAGTCAAATTTTCTATATCGATTTTATTGATGAAAAAACTAAAAGTACCAATGACTACTTGCAGGTTACAATGTGTATTAACATAATTGCTTTTTATAAACATGCGTTATATGATTTTATCATAATTTCCTTTTAACTTTTTTATTTCAATTTTATTTATTAGACCAAACATTAAAAATGACAATTGAAAGATTGATCTCAAACTTTTGATGTGTATTTTTCGTTACAGATTGATATTCACTAAGGAAGATGATGGTTTTATTTTCTACATTCTATAGTTAGGTACATACGAGTATATGCACCACAGAACGGATAGATTTAATGTACCTACTAAGCGGTCCCTGCATATCTCGTTTGCTAGTTTTATTGTCAGGAGGTCCTCAGATCTGACCTTGTTTGATATACTCGATGACTAAATACATTATATTCCCTTGTCTCCAAACGATAGCAAAGAAAATGGGGAATTCATCAATTTTCATATATTTTTTTCAAATATCTTTTAATTATGCGTCTTAATATTATAAAAATATTTTATACCTTTCATTACGAGCTCTTTAATTTGATATATTATCGTATAACAATACTTTGTATAATAAATTATTATTTCAACGTTGAGCTTCCAGTATTTAATGACCCCGTATAAAGCGCGACGTACAATAGACTGAAAAACTGAAAAAATATCAAAAATGAAAAGATTTTAAATTGGCGAGACATATTTAAATCTTTGTCATCATAAAATTAAGTAACAGTTCTAATTTATAAGTACAAACACAAGCGGACTAGCATTTTTAGATCGAGCTGATGCAGTCCACGTATGGCTTTGTGCTTTGTGGGTACTAATTGTATGCGATCGTGTTCACGAGGACAGTGTGCGGTGAGCACAAAGGTATTGGACCTATTAACATTACTGCGTTAGTTACATTTCCGTCAACATATATAAATGGCAACAAGAATTTAAGTCTTTTATTTGGACATAATAGCATATATTACTTATTATTCTGTAATATCACAACATCGTGTGAAAATAGTAAAATCATGACTTAAAGTTGGCGATAACCTTAAAATAAATATATTTCTTAATTTCCTTATTTTAAGAAGATACGTACTCGTATATGTGAAAATGCAATTGGGTCGTCAATACGTTTTTCATGAAATTTACACGAATTTTAGGTTTGAATTGACTCGATGGTTGTCTAAGTGAGATGTGATCAGTTACGAAAAAAGCATTATTCGTGGTGCAGCGAGGGCCGGAGACACTCGCATGTACAGTATATTATGGCGTATGCAGTTAACACGCGCCGCTCGCTCGAAAGTTTGTCTACAGGTACAGCACTCAGGGTAAGCAGGTGCCTTGGCCTTGGAACATGCATTGCGGATATTTGTTATTTTTCAACTTTTCCGCAAATCAACTCGTCCATCAACCATTTAGTTTTGTATGAATATTACGTCCACTATATATTAGACCATTATATCGATACATCATAATAAGGTAAAATAACTTACCTTACAACCGAACGCATTACACACTGATAGCGTTAATACATTCTCGTCCCTATAAATATATTCTACTATTTGCATACGTATTTGACATAACAGAATGCATTGTAGTTAGATAGCAGGTCATATTGATTAGACAGTTTACGTCAACGTGTTTCTACATTAAGATGATAATGAATGTCGTTGAACGCGGCATTATCCTCCGTAGGACCGCGGATGGTATGATATAGAAGCCAGGTCTGCATCAAGTGCGGGCTGCGGTCGAGGCCGGGAGTCCGGGAGTGGTGGTAGCCGCTCGTATGCCGCACTCAGTGTACTGTCGCGCGCCACAAGTGTTGCGCGCACGCATTGCTCTCTGCAGCTGACCTCGCTTATCGTATTCATCTTATCGATACGCCATTCGCCTTCTTAATACTTAACATTCTTAAGTGATGTGATCTCTTTATATAGTCGGTGCTTCGCCGCTATAAACAAACTGAAGCTATGTTTAAATAGTACCGTGGGCAAGTGTAGCCGCAGTAACAGACTGATCGGCACCGTCTGCTACTGATCCATGTGCGTCAGTCCGGTATTGGTGTCCAAGGAGATAACGTGATGTGACAACGATACGTATTAAAGTGGCAGTGGAATAGTTTGTGAAAGTGTGCAGCGAGCGTGAGTGAACAGACGGCAGCCGGCGCGGCCGGCGCCCGATCACAATGTTGAATTGCACCGACCTGGAATGCATCCTGCATCATCACCATTATTATGCCCATCTACACCACATTCATCACTTACAAAATGCGCAGGATTCAGGTAAGATAATGAAAGATGTTAATAAATGTAAAGTAGTAAAATTACATAGATTTTTCTTCTGATGATAAAAAACAATAGTAGTATTTAACAATGACTGTTTGTTTAAAATCAAACAGTGAGTCGCGTTGATAACAATATGACATACATATTTATCGAATTCTGCCTAGTCTTTTATATTGTTTTAAAAGTCAACGTATAATGCTACAGATAATTCTTTTTAAATTGTTGGCACTTATAATATGAAGGGTAATACAATAAACAACAATTGGCATTTAAAGAAAAAATATATCATTTACTAGCAAGTGATAAAAGTTGTAATCACGAAAGGCGTTGACTGACCAGCGAACGGCAGCTAGCAATCGTTTTCTCTATCAGGCTCGGATGTTGTTCTAAAGAACCGGCCCGGTAATGCGAATCGTGTGTAATATTTGCTAAGCTAATTTTGTTTATTTGATTTTTGTCTTTCATCGAATTTAAAAGTGCACTTAGTTAAGAGAGGTGTTTAAAACGAATAGGTAATTACCATATTTACAGTGTCATTAATTAATGAAACGCAATTTAATTTTATAATTAGCGTTATCCTAATTGCTGATTTTGTTTCTCGTAATTTAACCACAGATTTTGCAACAGAAAATTTAACTGTCAGTACTTTATCGCGAGCTACTTCGTTTTATTTTATTACCAAGTATCATACTTGCGTGAGGCTTTCCACATATGCATTGTTTCTTTGGCCAATTGTGTAAATATGAAATGCAAACTAATATTAATTTATTAAAAAATAATATATTAAGTGTGATTAATAATATATGACGGAAAAATATTCTAAGTAATACTTATTTTATCTTAGCTCATATTTTGTATTAATGGTACCTATATATGTCAGTGGCGAAGGGTCCTTACAAGACGTCTTACCATGAAATTATTTTTCTATAATTTTACATTTATTTTTTTAAATGTATAAATGTTCTATATATATATATATATATATATATATATATATATATATATATATATATATATATATATATATATATATATAATTTTATTTCTTTCTGCATTAATACGTATATAAAAATTGTATATTTTTGGAACGGCTTACTTCTGCTAAAATTTCATCCTTCACCACTGATATATGTAGACCCATTTTTTTGACATTGACTCTTAGGAGTCCAGTTGGGTTATCTATAAAGCCCGTATATTCTTTTAGCAATTTACTTAGTACTAGCGACTTACCTTCGTTTAGTTCTGATGTCTCACAGTAGCCTATGTGTTACATATGATTTTCCATCTGTGTATTAAACATCGAAAACTTTCGAGTCGTTTCAGCGTGAAGAAGTTACTAACATAGACATACATATAACTTTTCTCATATATAATAGCAGCAGGATGATAAAATTATAGTAATATAAAAACGTCTTTACGATATACATAAGACTACTTGTCAGAATAAATGGAAAATATTGTTTATTGACAAAAAACAGTTCTGAAGTAAATGTAACCTACCTATACCTACTGTACCTACTTGGTTCAGTAAATGTAACATAACATACGAAATTTGAATTTATAAACATATGTTTGCTTATATATCTTATTTATTCTTAAATAAATATTGACTCTTGCAGAACCTATACGTAGCACCTACATACTTTTAAGTCGTTCTCAAATTAGTAGAAAAAAAAACGAAAAATATCATGGGAAAGATTTTTGTACTTACCACTTCTTATACGTCCTTAGTAGTTATAAGATCAAAACCAATTAAAAATTATTGTAATTAATAATGGTTCATTTATGGTGGGTACTAGGTATTCATTTCCAGTTATTTGTCTAAAGTTGGAAATATTGAAAAACGTGTAGTTTTGAGTAATGATTGCGCTACAATAGACATTTAATAGGTAGATATGTACATACATATATTGTGTTTTTACTGAGGAAATATTGATAGACATGAAAAAACAGGAACAATTAATGTGAATAGATAAAACTTTAATTTATCTAATTTATGTACAGTTACTTAGAAAACCAATTATTATTTTATTACCTCTTGATAATTAAGTAGTGTAGTTTGAAATTAAGTAATTTATTATAAATCTAAATTAGTTCAAAAGTCATCGTATTTATCAAGACACGCAGTAGCGTGTCCAGCCAAGTTCAAGCCAAAGGAACTGGCGACGCAGTATCGTGTGTATATATACACGAACCATTTGGCACCACTTTTCACCTCATAATAACGCAAAATTTATTTAATTTTATTTTACTTTTTTATTTTATTTATTATTAGGGAAACATACAGCGTTACAACACAAACAACATATAACAATAAAAATAGTACATACACCAATAAAGTTTCCACAAACAAACAAACAATTCATACAGTAAAGGAGTAGAGATTTGACAAAACAACAACACGTGAATTATGTTAGCAAAACATGCATTAATATAAGATATGGAGTTAAATTATTAATTGTTTAGGAGAAGTACATTCCTAATAATAATATAAAGTAATTTACTAATAATATAAAGTAATGATATAAGCTAATGAAATTTGGTTCATTTATTAAATCAAAATTTGACTTGGCTAGTTTTTACATACAAATTATCTTATATTCGGCTAATCACTTATATCTTCTTTATGCTATACGCAAGTTACTGTTTTTATATTGTAAGGTCAATGTATCTCACTCTTCTAAAAACTTGCTTTACTGGTGAAAACTAGTCAAGTCAAAACTTGAACTTCAATTTATCCTAATTTATTTACTCTGTGTAAATAATTCAACTGTTCAAATTTAAGAAGTTCTATTTTAAATAGCAAACACTTTTTTAGCAGAAAAAAAAAACAAGAAATTGCGTTTTTAATTTATTTTAGAATGTTGTATGTTCTTATGAAAAAAATTCAGGATTATCTACACAACTTGACACCCATTTAGAACTCAATTCTTTTGTCAGTGAAGTTGACAATCACGTTTATTCTTAACATTGAACTTGGCTCCCATTTTCACATTTATGTTTTGATGGGATAGACACTTAACTACACGAATGTAACGGTACATCGGTAGTCATAATGATGGCAGAAACATAAGATCAGAATTGAACTGACGACAGAAACAATTAATAATATTTTTTGTAGCTAATATTCATAACTTTTGCCTCCGGCTTCACTCGCATGGTAGGCGTGGCGCGGAAAATTGGTATGTTTTTCGGCCCCTTCCATGATCTCAGTTCTGTTCAACGGTTAAACGTAGCAACAATTAAAAAGTAACATGCAGACAGTTATAGCCACTTTTTTGAAACTTATAACCTCTAAAAAAAGATAAAATTCAAATTTGTTTACTTACTAATTTTTATGTTTTTCCATTGAGTATTCAAATACATCTATACATATAATAAAATTCTGAGTCGAATCTGTACATTAAATATTTTTTGGAAAAACTTATTGAAATATGTAGTCATTATTGAGGCTGAATCTATAGTTTTTAGATTTTTTGTCTGTCTGTGTGTCTGTGACCACATCACGGAAAACTATTGGAGGGATTTTGATGAAATTTGGTATGATTATAGCTGGTTATCCGGGACAACATATAGGATACTTTAATGCGAGAAAATATCTCATCCCTGAGAAATGTATACTTACTAAATGTTAAAGCGTATCTAGGGACGAACCCGAGCGAGGGTAAGGCGCTAGTATATAATATGATGTTAAGGACTAGTGACTCACGTCCCTAGGTACGTTTTAACGGTATAAATTATTCCTGGTATTTTAATTATTTATATGCTTATATTGAAATGATAAGGTGCAATAGCATTTTTTATTCTTGTAATTGTAAAATTTTAACTAAATTTTAGGTTTCAAAATGATAAGACATGCATGAAGTAGTGTGACAAGGCTTTGGAATTTTATGAGCATACTTCAACATAATATAAAGAAAATTTTTATCTATATGTCTTTATATACGTTGCATAAGGTGCTCGTATTTGGAAAGAATATTTATACCTCTAAAGTTTTACTTGTGTAACTGTTGAATTATGTGTTGACTTTTGTTGACTTATGGGCGTGGGTGTTTTGGCATACCTATAAAAGGATTATTTTTAAGATACAATGCAAATTTTATGTCAGTAACGAAATAAAACAGAATATCGGTTTTTGTGACCAAGTTTTCGTTAGTAATAAAAATGATTTAGATTTTATTGTTTTTCAAAAGAAGGGTTTAAATTACAACCTATTTAAATCATTACAGCGTGAAAAAGTAATAAATACGCCATATCGCTCATAAACTTTGGCATTTATAATATTTTACGATTTTCTTATCATCTAAAATTTTAAATCGTGTTACAGTACTAGACTGTTCTAAGCAAGTTACTGGAGAAGCAGTTCCCTCTGGAAAGGGATATTTGTAGAGTCTGTGTTGTTTCATTAACATTTGTTAGACTCGTTACCTTTCCAGGCAGTCTTTATATGTTCTTAAAGTTTTTAGTGAAACCAGATCAGAATGTGGTTAACTTCAATCAATAGAGTACATTTTCAAAATATAAATAAATATTTAATATATTTAATATACAGGTAATATTTAATATTTCTTTCTATGTCAATCCATTACCGAGTTTCTAAAGAACTTTTCCAAATCGATAAAAGGTAGCATCTCTAGTATACTCGTATTAGTATACCTACAGAAAAAAAAACAAATTAATAATATCAGGCCAAATTCATGCGCCATAGGTATCTCATAATAAAAGTGGAATAGTTTTTGAATTCATATAATATGTATAGACGAATAATAGTTTTAGTCATATGTAAAATAATTATAATACATACATATTATAATGTCCTCCGTGAGATTGGCCGCCGTGGCCGGAATCGGCCAGATTCCGGCCATAGCGGCCAATCTCATTGAGACTAGTCCACTGCGCAGGAGATATTATAGTGCACAAATATACGCGCGCACAATTGCACTCTTTATTCCTGCCATTCTCAAATTTCAATGGGATGACAATTCGACACTTTCGGTGAGAGGTGAAGCGCAGGACTGGCTTTACGTGCTCTCTGAGGCACGGGGTTGAAACACTGCCACCCCGACACTGACACTGACACTCCGGGCTGTTACTGAGACTTTCTTAACAGAAAAACCCAGTTACTTAACTTGACCCAAACCGGGATTCAAATCCAGGACCTCCGGGAAACAATTTCTTATTATAAATTACTATTTGTATTTATCGTATTCAATATTTGACTGACAATGAGTGGAGAGCTGAAGAAACTGACATATTGTTACAATATATTAGCTATTGTTCCGCACATGCTTAGTGTCGTATCATCAAAGTGTTAATACGAGTTCCTACTTTTAACTTATAAAATACTGTTAAGGAAAATTAAATTCAATGAGATATAGTGTGTAATTTGAGATAAAGTATGTATATTTTCATTTATAAACGATTTTTTCGAGTATAGCCACCACTTTGATTTCACATATGAGATAATAATGTATGTCATATGATATGTATCTAAAGTACAAATTTATTTTTGCTACCTATAAACATGAATACTGTACACGCGTAAATAAACATAATTTTGCCCAACAGTACACTAGAACACAAGTAAGTCAGTCTCAGTAGATAAACAAAGTACACAGGTGTCTACAAGTAGTTGACCTTTCAATAAACCGATCAAGAGTGCATCGGACTCGTGCTAAGGGTTCCAAGCACTATTTCATATAAAATAAATCTCTATTATTAAATAAATGAATAGATTATCATAAGCGTCGTGTTTGAGATAACTATATTCATTGTACATATAAGTTCCAAGAAAAAAATTAAGGATGAAATAAATATTTAACGCTTAAGTTATTTTTATGTCTCTATACCTTTCAAGTAAAGATTTTAATAAGCACATAACATTAAAAAAATATATATTCAACTCTCGGCGGTTGACTGAGACTCTCACAGGCGTGTTTTAATTAATTACATATTTAAAATATTTCACAAGTTGTTACGTAAGTTGGGCAGTGATAGCCCAATGGTAACGCGCTCCCTTGGAATACCGAGTGAAGCGGGTTCAAATCCGGGTTTCGCACCTCTGATATTTTCATGTGCGAATCATATCTAACATGATTACCACTTTTCTTACGGTGAAGGAAAAACATCGTGAGGAAACCTGCATGTCTGAGAGAACCTAGCAAGTTTTCGAAAGACATGTGAAGTCCGCCAACCCGCACTTGGCCAGCGTGGTGGACTATGGCCTGATCCCCCTTGTACTGAAGGGAGGCCCGTTCCCAGCAGTGGGACGTTAAAAAAGGCTGAATACAATACAATACAAGTTTTTACATCTTTTTTTCATTGATTAAGAAGAAGCGCGGTGACAAATTTAATCTTCATATAAAGTGAGAGACAAACGTCGCAGCACTGTTGAATTAATATGATAAGTAATGAAATAATTGTATAAAGTAAAAGTACTTATATCACGATGTCTCTGAGTTAGATGTAATCTTTTTGTATTATATTAGCATTATATTAATAATAAATATTTTATACTGCATTATTTTTATTTATACATAGTATTAAACGTTTTCTTTCATTTATAATGTATTCTTATTTTAACGAAATTTTTATTATTAAAATTTAATTTAGCCAAATGTCGCGCTACTCGTAGAACTATTTAACCTGATTCATTAAAAATGCATTAAAAATATTTAAAATTAAGCTGAATAAGTCACATTTTTGTGTAGAAGTTGCGTAGTTTATGGGCTGGACAGTGACGTAAACTCCTATATTAACCGACTTCCAAAAAGGAGAAGGTTCTATATTTTTATGTATGTTCACTGATTTCTCGACGACGGCTTGAGTGATTTTATTTGTTTAAATTGTATTTTATTAAGGTAGGTCCCGAGGTAGTCCCATAAAATTTTCTTTGAGATAGAGTATATCGTTTTCGAGAAAATAAGAAATAAACATGAAATACTTTGATTTTCGGCGTATTTTGCTTGATTTGACAATCCCAATACGTTAGACTTGGATTATAGAGCCTGATTTCGAGAGTCTTCGTAATAAAATACGTAGATCAGAAATAAGAGTATATTATAAGCAACCATGAATATTTTAGCTATTTTTAATAGTTTTTGCCTTATTTAGTAAGTTACCTTTTATTTTTACTAGTTTTTGTATCTTTTCTCAGAAATGAGATATTTTTCCGGGGTAAAAAGTGTCCTATATGTTGACCCGGATAACCAGCTATGACCATACCAAATTACATCAAAATCCCCCCAGTAGTTTTTCTGTGATGCGGTAACAGACAGACAGACAAAAATTCTAAAAACTATAGATTCGGCCTCTTTATCGATAATAATGTGTATTTCAATAAGATTTTCCGAAAAATATTTAATGTACAGATTCGACTTAGTTAGAATTCTATTATATGTATAGATTATGCTAAAATGTTGTCTTCAAATCAATAATTCTGTCAGAGTTTTTTTTTAACAGGTATGCTTATAAAAGCACCTGTGATAATACTTAGAAAAACCTGTTTGAAGATTGCGCAAAACAAGTTCGTTTACAACAAACGATCAGAGTTTTAATTAAGGATTAATATACTCTTCAAAGTAATGTCGAACAAATAGCGATTCTCCATTAATAAATGTAATTTAAATGAAAATAATATTAGCGTGTTGACTAAACTTTTTTTTAACGTTGGGAAATGCATTTACACACGAGGTGTGGGACCCACCGGCAAAGCCAGTACTACCCACTAAAACCCAACAAAACCTTCCCCCGTCTTAATGGGGCGTCGCAGGATCGCTTACGCACTCAACCACGACGCCCCGACGGCAGGTCTGCCGAAGCAGACCACAACAACCATGCGGTTGTATATCAACAAATGACACTTTTTATTGTAAAAAATAAATTAAAAAAAAACCTGTGTGTGTACTTATGTACGCACGTAAAAAGTAATACTTCGTTAGCAGAACAGAACAAAAATAGCTAAAGATTTCATCCCGTATGTCACAACTCTCTGTTTGTAAAAGGAACGCAGCTAACTTCATCGTGTCGCTTTCACCTAACTTCATCATGTCAATGTAAAAATTTGACTCTTATATTTTTTGCCAAACGTGCCAAGAGAAGTATAATTTCAAAAATATATTGTCTATATCTCGCAGCAAGGATGAAACGTGTATGTCTCCTCCGACTGCATAATATTAATTCCTTCGTGAACTTGTTTCCATCTTTTTAGTTAGCTTTAATGTAGGCGGGTTTTTTATTTTTATAATATAATTATGTTATTTACAGCTTGTATTTTTTGCCAATTAGACATTTGAAGTTAAATTTGGCAATTTTTTATCCTAAAATACTTTTAAACATATAAGTTACATATGTGTTTGTGATTGCCTTTTAAAAACCTCTATTTTGATACCCCGCTCAATTAGTTCGGAACAATTTTTTTTAAACGACACAAATTATCGCCTGAATCCGCCATTTTGATTTTTAACAATTTTTTTATAGCCACTACATTATACACTCTACTATGAATCATCAAAATCGGCCCACGCGTTTAGTCTGTAAAATGCCATATAGGTACAAACATACACACATAGACTGATAAACATATTACCCGCTTTTGCGTCACGCAGTCGGTTAAAAAGATATCGTCAGTGCGTACTAGCAAACTATCAAACTATACTAAAGTACTTGCTCTATCTCTTTACCCGACTGTGGCAGAAGGAGGGTTATGTTTTTCGAGTGTATGTACTTTTAATTAGTTTTATATTGACTTAATTTGGATATAGCTACATGAAAAATTATAAATAGAATATTTAATTCATTTTGAGTGATTTTAACGAGTCGTATCATTTGTTAATGGGCGTTCAGTCTAACAATCACATTGACACGATTTGCTTAATGTCCGTATAATTGTTCCGTGGTCTATAAGCCTTTTGTTGCGGTTATGATTTGGTTTTGCCCAAATCTCGCTTTCTGACAACATAATCAGTACATCGTTGTGAATATTTATAATATAATAGAAAGTGAGTAGAAACAATTTTATCTAACACGTAAATAAGTTTTTAGAAATTCTTATATCAGACAATATTTATGACAAGTTTTTTTTTCATTTAAATATCGGTCTAATGTAGGTTATTATTCTATTAAATCTTATTATATGTAGTTTTAATTTTATTTTTAACTTCTTGCTCGCCATTCTATTCACGTGATAGGTTAACACGTAAAAAATATCATCTATTACGGATAAATAAAATTGAAGTGTAATGTCAAAATATTTTTTACTAAATGCTTATGAAGTTATCGCGTGCCTTAATCATCCTGTTTTATATGAAGCTTGGCTCATACTCTATGCTAGGATAAAAATCAATTTTAATGGAATCTAACAAATATTAAAATCAGAAAACAAAATTATATAGTAAGTAGCGACTCACCCTCGCTCCGCTCGGGTTCGTCCCGCTTACCTTTTAACGTTTAGTATAGATTTCTTAGAAATGAGATATTTTCCCGCAGTAAAAAGTATTCTATATGTTGACCCGTACAGAATGTACAAATTTGGCTTACAATTTTAAATTAAGTTATATGTATAGATAATAAGTTATCTAACAACTAACTTTGTAGCGCAAAGAAACGAACTGAATGACACACAAAGCCTTCGAAATAAATTGATTTGTTCTTCAAGATTGTAAATAAACACATAACAAAAAATGTTTATTGTTATCTTTTTACATAAAATATAAGTTTTAAAGTAGCTAGAAAAATAAATATACTATAACCAAGTCATTATTATTTATTACCTATTATCAGTAAGAGAAAGAAGGTACTTATTTGTAAAGTTAACACGTTATTTGCTCATAACTAAGTGTTGACAAGTTGGTGTTGATGTAGATCTGCTATTTAAAACTAACATTTCTACTATTACATTAAATTACAAATATGTAAATAAATTATGCCAATCTACATTTCTATATAGGTATATAATAAAATTTTAACTGAGCCGCATCTGTACATTAAATATTTTTTGGGAAATCTTATTGAAATAGACATTATTATAGATACAGAGGCCGAATCTATAGTTTCTAGAATTTTTGTCGGTCTTTCTGTCTGTTACCGCATCACAGAAAAACCACTGGAGGGATTTTAATGAAATTTGGTGATGATAGCTGGTTATCCGGGTCAACATATAGGATACTTTTTACAGCGAGAAAATATCTCAATTCTGAGAAAAAATACAAAAACTGCATTGTAAGAGTATACCTACTTATATGTTAAGAATTTGCTTTTTGGTCATCTGAACGCGGGCGGAGCCGTGGGCAATGCTAGTGTAATATATATTGTAGTATTAGTTGTGATTAAAAACATAAGATATATTTTAGGGGGCCTTGTCTATTAGGTACATAAAGGCCTAATTCATTAATTTTTAATCATTCTGACTTCCCTTCTGTTAATCCGCTACGTTTTTGATTTCATTTAATTCCTTGAAGAATGAACTCTTAACACTCGATAACCCACTAAAGTTTTAAAATCTTAGCTATGATTCTTAATAACAAATATATTTTCTTTTTGTATAATAAATTGTGTATGTACTTTATGTAGTAGTATGTACATAATATGTTATAGTGCATAAGAATAACATCCCATATCTTTAAACGAGCAATTCTTGTATATTTATAAATAGGTATACCTATATATAATCTGAATCTCGGAAACGGTTCCATCGATTTTCATGAAATTTAGAACATGAAATTTAGAATACATGAAGTATACAGGAGTTTTAGGGGTGATAAATCGATCTAGATTAGTCTTTCGTCTGAGAAAACGCCTGTTTTCGAATTTTCATGCAGTTTTCTTTTGCATTATTCCACGCAAAATACCTATGGTCGGTAATTTGCACGCTCTGATGTAAGCATCGTGGCCAAGCGGCTAAGGTGCAAGAACAACAATCACAGGTGTCCAGGTTCGAATCTCGGTCGCATACAAGGTTTTTACTTTTGATTTTTTTTAAATATTTATTCAATGTTTTAGTTTTTTTAAAAAGAAGATAATTGTACTTTAGGCCAAAAACTCCGAGCGAAGCTCGGTAGCCCAGGTACTTTTATTATATATATATATATATATATATATATATATATATATATATATATATATATATATATATATATATATATATGCTTTTAATACGTACTACCTATCTCTCTATCTCACTTAGGTTGACTGGGAGAGATCTCTTCTAGAGATAAGGCCACCTTTGCTAACTCATTTTATTTTATGTCACTTTCTGTATTTGACACATAAGTGCAATAAAGAATAGCAATATTTGATGTAAAATAAGTTTGGAGGAGTACAACTAGTTAAAGATTAATTAATATGTTATTTTATGCACTGCATTCGTTACCATTTGAGTCATTCAATTGTTTTCCCACTATAATAAGATAATAATGTTTAATTGCTATCATCTTTGCAAATAAATAAAAAACGTGTAACATCAACTTTATATAATCGAACGAGAATTTTTAATCATATACATAAATCGACCGTTTGGGATAGATTTCTTTGTACGGGACTACGTGTAAGTATAACTAGAATTTTCCACAATACGCAATGTAAATTTGCATCCATATTATGCAATTAGATTTTTTGATAGTTTACATGATTATATTTTATTAATGGCGTGATATTCAACCTCTATCGACTTACTCACGTTCAAATATAACCATGATACAGTGAAGGAAATGAGAACTAACTTCATCTAACGTATGAACGAGTCAATTGTACGACATCAAATTACATTAGAGTTCAGGCGCACTTGACCCTGTGGATGAATTCATCAATTCATTGTTGGATCGACGTGGGTGGAACAAAACTACTAAAAGATGTTCGCCAAATTTTTTACTCTATCTAAATGTTTACAAAAACTGCTATTCATTTGTAATTAAACACATAAAAAATACTACGATCTACAGGTATGATATATACTTACGTGATAAAATAGGCAAATACGTAATTATATGAACACTTTAGTATACATCTATAACGGTCATGAGCAGAGGAAATTATTTGATTTTATTCTGACAAAAAAACATTTTTAATGTTAAAAAACTCAATGTTGTTCACTATTAAGTTCTATTTTTACAAAGCTCACTTTATGCTTTACAATCAAAATATTTGATCTCCATGTATTTTTTTTTATTTCTGTTTCTCAGCGATTGTATAGTGACATCTTCATCTGTTGACAGATACTAAGGATTTTTATATATACTTAGGAAGACTAGATTTTAGATTTGTCAATTTATTCTAAAGTTGCAGCTTGAGCTGAACATAGTTGATCCCAAAAAAAGCTTCCATAAATTTTATTAAAAAATATTAAAAAAATATACATGCAATAAAAATGTTTGTTTCTTCGATCATCACAGTTGTATAGTCAACGTGTTTAAGGATGCTAATTTGAAGCACAAACGAGAGCATACCAATAAGTTAAAATGCCGTTGGACTAGCTGTATCTACCAGATTTTTTGCTATAAAATATGCCTTGTTTTCCAACAATTATGGAAGTTACATATAAAGTTATAAGGATATTCATAAACAGTATAAAGAACTTATTCAGTAACTTAATTTTCTTTCAATTTATTGTCATCAGACTTGTGTATTTTCAACCGACTTCAAAAAGGAGGAGTTACTTCAGAACTCCGTCATTTATTAACCGATTTGGACAATTTTTATGTTGTTTGAAAGTGTATACTTCCAAAATAATAAAATAGCTAATGATGAATTAAACCTACTTCTAATTGTCACATTGACTTGGAACTTTGCAAGTGTTTCTATTTCCGTTGATAGTACAGTGGTTCGGTATTATTGACCTGATCTGATGGTAAGGCCAGAAGGTGGATAGGTGGAACTCTTCAACGGCTAATAGTAGAGACTTCGAAAACATTTGATTAGGTATGTATAGTAAACAAAAACTACCAATCAGTTATTTGTTACTTTTTAGTGCTTTTGTTTGAAGTCGGTTTTTATTTTTTTGTTATGATAAAGGTAAATTAAGATAATGCAATTTTTAGATTTTCGCATTTATTTTAAAAGCTAATAAGCTTCTTACTAAAACTGACGGTATTTCCAAGTGCAACGTCGAACTATCTAATGTAGGTCATGGGAACACGTGATACGATTGAGTTTAAAATAAGAAATTAGTAGCTTGTTAATTAAATAACCTTGATGTTTATGGTTCACAGACAGCGTACGCATGAAATGCGTTACTTTTGGCATGCCTTTTAATAAACATTAAATTTTGTTTCATATGTTTTGATAGCTATGTGATCATATCGTAAAACATACTTTTAATGAAAATAAATAAGAATGGAGAATGACAAGCTGGAATTTATTTATAAATGAATTTAAATGGTTAGTATATGTTTATGTAATTAATTTAATTATAATTTTATCGCCTATCGTCTTTAAAACGTACAGCGACTTAGTCGATTAAAACTCAATTAGGGGTGGAATTTTCCCTTGTAATATAATACGTCTTTATTCATTAATTAAATAATCATTATCAGTTTTATCCGAAATGATTACGTACTCTTTTTGAAGTTCTTCAAACCTAACTTCCATGTATATGCTACATAGCCATATATATCGTTGAATTATTAACACTTCAGATAGAAATATAAAAATTTGGAAAAAAATAGACACCGACTTCCAGGCACTAAAATGTAAAAAATAACTAAACGGGGGGTTTCATTTAGAATAGATACATAATCAGATATTTTCGAAGTCGGTGCCAGCCGATGCAAAGCAAATCTAATATATTTCGAAACGTAAAATACATATTTACCTATTAGATATTCGTACCTTAAAATATTTTTGGCTGGCACCGACTTCAAAAATATCTGATTAGGTAATTCCAAATGAAATCCCCCGTTTAGTTCTTTTTTACATTTTAGTGCCTGGAAGTCGGTTTTTATTTTTTTTTAAGTTTTTTTTTCCATTTTTATTGTAGACGTAATAAGCAGGTAATTTGTAAGTAGAAAGTTTTTAACTAACATATTCGATTAAACAATTTATTTAAAAAAGTAATTTATTGTTGATTTTTTTAAAAACCACTCGACCTATTTCGATAAAATTTATATGAGACCACCTGGAAAGTATACCTTTGAAACAAAAAAATATATTTCCAAATCGGTTCAGGCCTCGTCGAGTAATCGGTGAACATAAATAAAAAAAAAGATTCCGACGAATTGAGAACCTTCTTTTTGGAAGTCAGTTAAAAATGAGAGAAATAAAAAATATAAATACTAGAACTTAAAAAATCTAATTATGTTAAATTAAAAGTAGAATGAATTAATTATAAAGACTTTTTCTTTATTTTCTCTACTGGTTAAGACACAAAAAGACACAAATCGTTAAGCAAACTCATTCACGTTCGCTTATTTATGCACAATTTCGTAAGTCTATCGAAGGCTCAGTTCAACTCAAATGGCAGTTGCTGTAAGGCTTTGAGTGGAACGTATTCATTTGCCTAATTTACGATGTCACTAATTGAGTTATATAATATTTTAAAGTTTTTTTTAAAGGTTATCAATAATAATAAATAATTGAGTCCATTACTCTTTTATATAAAGAAGATTGCATCATTTATTATGGACATTAGTCTAGGGTCACTGTAGATAGTAGTACTTAGTCGGCTAAGGAAAAACGAAGCCGCAGGAGATGGTATATATATATATATATATATATATATATGTATGTATGTATGTACGTATATAAAACGGTATTTTAATTATTTTTTTTATTACTTTATCACACAATATAATATTTATTTTGATTTGAAAGTTCTGGCGGTGTGACAGACTGAAATTTCTTTTCCTATCCAGGTCAAAAATTAGTTTACAAATTCTAGATAGATTGTTGTAGTATAAATATTAAAATGTATATGTTAAGCAACTTTAAATGTATGGGTAATAAGAAATAAAAAAAGATAAGCTTTAAATCTGATATATAATTGCATTTAAATATATTAAACATAATTTAAATATATTTAAGGAGAAAAACGTGATGTACTTTATAATATTATAATGCGACGCTAATAAATTCAACACCTGATGTCATGAATATTTTAGTACAATTGTTATGTAAAAATCTCTAAAATAGCAACATCTCATTACGATGCAATGGGTGATTCAATACTTCAAAAGTAACAAGTAGCTATTAATAATATATATATTTTAAAATTATCAACATCGATTTTTACGAAGCTTAGTCAATTATTATTATTATAATATTACATAATATGCTTTTAACCAAATGCTTTTAAGTTCAACCATAACGTCAACATAATTTTTATACTTCCTGTTTATTGCAATACAAGATTCTCAAAAGTTTCAAAACTAAACTGGCGCTTCTAAGCTTTATAAAGCTCATTTAAATAACTTGAGATGAAGTTTTATAGATATATAGGTACAAAAATTATCCTGCTCAAGTGCCTAATAAATTACAACTACTACAACCGTTGTCTAAATAAGCACGCTGTTAATATTGTTGTGTAATGGAGAGTGTTTAACGTCATTAAACCAACAATTATAATAAAAAATGGCACGTCTGAAACATACATTACAAGACAGTTGTCCACGTGTGATAATTAACGACAAGAACAATTAATTATAAATTGCCGTGTGTAAGAGAAAGAAAAACAAACACAAAGAAAAACATTTATCATAAAGGAATTGAAATTACTAGAAAAGATTCGAAAATTCCAATACTAGAATGTTCTTTTGCATATAAAAAGGGCGGCAGTGTGTCGAGGGATCAGTTGAATTTTGGAGCCAAGAGAAGCCTGAAAAGAAACACGGAAAAGTGAAAAAGTGAAGAAAATTGGAGTAAAATTTTCTTCACTTTTTCACTTTTCCGTATTTCTTCTCAGTCTTCTCTTTCTTAGGAGGTATTTCTTCTGTCTTATCTTTCTTAGGAGGTATTTGTTCTCAGTCTTCTCTTTCTTTACAGGAGTAAAGTTATAGTAAAAGCGTAACTTTTAGCCAGAACTGTGCACATACTGTGTGTGAACTGACATAAGTTACTTTTGAATCAAATTAGGTAATAGAACATCCGTTTTGCAAAAGACGTGCCTTAATTTCCGATCCCCGAAGTCATAGAACGTAATAATATTTGTAATTGTTGTTAAACAAAACTAACTGTATATATTGCAACACAATAAAAGTATGTGAGTAGAAGGCGTAGTGAATAATTTTATTTTTAATTTATCTCCAGTCAAGTTGGCCTTCGAGAGCCGGTTTATTTTGTGTATTAATTTTATTTTGTTCAATTTAAATGAACTTTCGTTAAGCACTCTGTATAATTTAAGATAATGATTTAGCTACAGTTTTTTTCGTCAGTTCTTCTCAGGTTTGAGGCTTCTTCTTTCTGAACTGGTAGTAAGCTCATGACGTTCAGTAAAAAATTGTTATCACTTAATGCCAAATAAAATATTTTGAATTTGAATCTGAGTGTTGTTAGTCAGAACGATTTATTAATTGAGCTTCCTAATGCTATCTGCACCAATTTAGATGAATTGCTTCCTTTTCCATTTATATTATCAAGTGGACATGCGATGTTAGGATATTTCCAGTTAAAACTTAAAGTCGATCGAAAGATAAATAAAATGTAGGAAATGAGAAGATCAGTTCCCACTTTTTACTTCATAAAATACCAAATATCTCATATTTATAATTATATATTTTAATTTACTTATAAAAACTTTAATATTTTCATTTTATGTTATTTATTATTACGTATTTCTGATAATGATAAGAGGCCGAGAGTTTAAGGACATGCAAAAATCAAACCTTTAGTAGGTTTGATTTTCAAGTGTTTCAAGTGTTGTAGCGCTGTTAATCGTATACACGACTGTGCCACGACGATAACTGACATTTTAACTTTACAACTTTACAGTATAAAAGCTACAGTAATAGTACTGGTATAGTATTATATGATCTGTGGTAATAGTGTATCTATTTGGCCGCCAAACCAAACATCATAAGACTTTCCCGCTTGAATATCTGTATTAAAATTTAATATAAGATCTTTATATCTTTCTAAAAAGAAAAAGCCATCGGCTTACATGTATAGAGAACGTAATTTATCTTCACTAGTATAAATGTATTTATTTAAAATTGTGATAAAAAGTGAGTTAAGTTTAATAATTGGAAACAAAAATTAATTTAGGTACTATTCAGCTGAATTATCTATTGTGTTTAACTGACTTCTAACTGCTATTACAAGTCATTAATGCCAATGATCTAAAAATCCTTGACTTGAAAAGAGAACTCGATAAAAGTAAGTGGCGTTCTAAATAAGTCGAATAAATAGAATGCATTTATTAAAGTCTGTTTGATATATAGTTATAGGATACTTTTTGTACAATTTAGTTACTAAGAATTATTCTACAATTATATACGTATATTGTCGGTACCTATGTATTGTATAATAAACTGCAGGTGGTAATTATTTGAACAAAATAGATATGGACTATAAAAATCTATTTATCATGAAGGTATTTACTAAATTATGTATATTGTATATAAATATGAAACTTTGCCTTATCTATTTTATATACAAGCAAAGTAAGCCGACTAAATATAATTTTGAAATTCAATGAAAATATTTAGTTTATGTTAGAAGAATTCTGTAAATAATGCATGGAAACGTAACAGCATAGTACTCGTACTTGAAAAAACAAAAAAAAACACTTGTCACTTTGTGAGGTATTGGATTCGTTAAATGAACCAAATGAGCCTGAATTCAAAATTAACTTGTAGCCAATCGTTCTACCACCAGAATTATTTTGACATTACACACATACACTTCAATTTTATTTATCTGTATAGATTATACAAGTTTATTATAATCTGTTCATTTTAAATTTTTTATCTCTTATTTTTATTAGACTTGTTTTTCTTGGCCTAGTTTGGATAATCAATTGGCAAAACGATAGAGCATTTTTATTTATGCACTCAAATAATTCCTGAATTGCTACCTTTTCTGACAGTTCATAAATTTTAAATATTACTTTATATACTAGTAATGGTTGCGTTTACATGTATATTTAATATTTATCTATCTATAATATTTATGACCTAATAAATTGTAACGAAAAAATATAAATGAACAATGTTTATTGCTTTGGTTGGAAGCCTTTAAAACATATTAGGAACTTACACTTATTAAGTTAGATATTTTATTTTACTTACCTTACCTTACTATAAGTACAAATATTACCTGGACCAGGTAAGGAATCTAGCACAATTGCCTAGTTCCTTCTCCATTGCACGCTCCCCGCGAATTTCAGAGAATAATCTTTGCAGATGGTTAAAAAAATATCAAAATATATTATGTACGAGCGAAGTACCATCGTTTCGCTCGAGTACATCCCTAGGTACGCCGATTTGTTCATTTCATGGGTTTTAATTTTTTTACACGGAACTCTGATTTTTGTCTAAAATAAAATTAGCCTAAGTTACTCTTCTTAACATCAGCTATCTACTATTAAAAGTCCCGTCAGAATTGGTCGTGCCGTTTCGGAGATTAACGGGAACAAACAGACAGACAGATAAAAATTTTAAAAATAGTTTTTTTTTCTCATAAGGACCATATGTAGTTTTATACGCATTTAGTAAAAACGCTGTTATATTGACATTACAAACAGACATTTACCTGTATAGATGAACATTGTAGGTACTATTACATAATATTTACATCAAATAAGGCGCACTACCCAGAATAACTAAGTGCAGTAAGTACTAAGTAGTATAAAATTTTAAAAACATTCCTTTGTATTTAGATATATACGAGTATATATGCTGCTATGAAAGTAATCTTCCACTTTTGGGATTTGGCATTTTTAGATACCAATGCTAGTGCCTTGTGCAACAAAATATGGACGTATATCTTTCAAGATATGTTAAGGATTGCGTGAAATGTAACTTTAAATCAAATATGGTTTTGATTTTATGCTAATGACTTTTTTAGATGTCGATATTTGACATTTTATAGTTGGAATTATTTTTCTTTGGGCATTGAATTTTATTTACTTTCGTAACTCTTATGATTAATTATTCATGTTTTTATTCTTTCACAGTAATTTTAATGGTACGCAGTGGTAGCGTAGTGGTAACGCGCACGCTTGGGAAACCGAGTGAAGTGGGTTCAAATCCCGCGTCTCGTACCTCTGATATTTTCTTGTGCGAATAATTTTCTAACTTGATTGCTACTTGTCTTAACGGTGAAAGAAACAAGCATGTCTGAGAGAACCTCAAGTTTTCGAAGGACATGTGAAGTCCACCAACCCACATTTGGCCAGCGTGGTGGACTAAGGCTTCATACCCCGTATTACCGTCCGTTCTTATTTAGGGGAGGTCCGAGCCCAGTAGTGGGACGTTAAAAATGGCTAAATACGAATGCCAACGATATTGCCTACAACTTACACGGAAGTTTATCACGTTTTCACGCTGCTAATATACATCTTTGATTATACAGTACATACCTATTTTATTTTTGTTAGGTATTATAGTCTAATTTGTGAAATAAGAGTATGCTACGTCCATTTGCTTACCGGATGCTTAGTTTTAATGGAAACATGGTCAAGTATCAAAACTACCCTAAATTAAAAAAAAAACTTTTTTTATGTAATAATTTTATATAATAATGCAATCAATTTTATATAATAATGCAACCAATGCCCACAGAAGTTACATAGATTGTGCCAAAAAATCGGTCATGAATTAAAGTTGCTTACTGGTCATGCTGTGACATTTTAACTTAGCATACATTATGTAGAATACTTTTTCTGCGGTAAACTGATAAGTGATGAACAGCTTTACGAGTATTTCAGATCTTCTAGTTAATTATTATTAGATTAGTGACACAAATCAAGTCGTTAGATTTTTTCTGTATGTAGGTAGAGAATACAAATGCCTAATTTATTTGTCAACTTTGTTAATAAAAAAAAATATCTATACATCTAATAAAATTCTGTGTCGAATCTGTACATTAAATATTTTTTTTATATCGGTAGTTTTTAATATAATTAATTTGTTCTTTATTATAATTAAAATATTAATTATAATTAATTTGTCTTAAATATAACAAAATTAAACAACGATGACGAGATAAGTGCTTTAAATTTACATTTTATTACTTAATATATTTTAGGCAAAAAAGTACTTATATGTATTTTAATATACAAATTATTATGCAAGTTCTCTCTAAGCTGTTATAATTAAGCATTCATGAATCTAACAGTACAAAAACTTTATATATTATGTGGATAATTAAGAGGACAAGAATCATATCGGTTATACTTCAATATAACTTCTGGTGTTGTGATTTCTTATAAACTCTATATTATGTTCAAACATAAGCAATTTGCTTCCTTTAGATTATGTTCAATGTGGTGTCGTGGGAAAATCAAACACTGATAAAGACGTAGAATGGCTTTAGTCTTCCTCGTTGTCATAATTACATGCCTATATCATGTGCAAATCTTATACCGTATATACTACTTTACTACACAATATTCTCAACAGTTTGAACCTGTATTTTTAATATTAATACTACGATAATTGTTATTTTGACCTTTGTATATTATAAATTTTATTATTATATTAAATTTGTAATAGAATATTTTTATGTTGTCATAATTTTAATTTGAATATGTATAAGTATTATAAATAAGTATTCATATGAGAAAATGTCTTGGTTTCTTGCCTCGGTTTGCACGTCAATTGCACAATTGACATTTTACAAATTTAAATATATCTTGTACTACTTACATACGTTTTATTACAGCGAGACTGCTTGCTTATTGTTTATTGCAATCATAGTAAATATCTTTATTTTTCCATTGTTCAAGTTATTCTTTTTTCAATATTGTAAATGGACAAGCATTTATTTATGTTCATAAAAATCTGCCAACTCATTTTTAAGCAATTTAATTTAATACAGCATAATTTTTTTCTAACAAATTGCCATGTATTTCATAACTCTACTAATCTAACCATATCTAATAGCCACAATAACTAATTCAAATTAGCCATCTTCTATAGTCATCAATAATAATTTTTTCATGTCGCTTAAAAATTAGTCACGCAAGGTAATAAGAAAAGTTTGACAGCAAAAAACGTAAACATTGAACAGACAGTGACATCACTCAGTCGAATACTAGCGGTATGACTTCCGACGAATATCTGCAAACGAGTTTCACGCGGATGAAAGGTATACATATAACTACATAATAACGATAAACTTAAAGTTATTTTCAATTACACGAGTTTGTAATTATATTTCATAGTCACATATCTATGTACATAATTTTTGAAAAATGAAGCTAATGCTTTTGTATTTGTTAAAATACGATAACAACAGATCTTCTATCTTAAAATAATTCCGTTAATTCTAATTATGAATATATATATCATTACATTTTATATTACTTCCTATAAGGACACTTCCTACTAGTATACCTGTGTATGAGTAATCTGATTGGCTCTAACAATAAGTTAAATTGCTTATCTTATACTCTTATTTATCGTATTAAAGACTGTAACTATTTATTTAATATTCATGAACATAAAAGTTATTTTATAAGTTTACTAGCGAATCACTCTCGCTTCGCTCAGGTTCGTCCCTAGGTACGTTTCGACGCTTATGTTAGTATGGAATAGATTTTGTTTTGATTTTTTTTTTCGAGAATTTTTCTGATGTTTTTATAGTTATTCTGCTATTCGGGGTGAACACATATCCAGTAAAACAAATATCATAAAATTGATATCGGTCCAGCAGTTTTTGAATTATAAGTGTTGTAACAAGCCCGACTTTGTTTTATATATATTTTATAAAAAATGTAGGTGCATAGATTTTCTATTGCACATGAAATATCTATTTTCATACTGTGTTTATGGTTAAACTGTCTCAAACTTTTATTTACAAACTTGCAATGCTTTTGATTTCTTCATGATGAATTTTGAAGTAGTTATCCTCAACCGATTGAGTTGAAATTTTGCAATAATTAAAATTAAACGTAAACTAAACTTTGGATAACAATGCGTGGTTAGCTAAGTGACGTCTTTCTAAATTGAATATGGTGGATTCCCAAAAGTTTGTGGACTATGTTTTTTTATGCACCCCCATGATATGGATACCAGATGAAAGGGTATGCTGAGAAGAATACGAATAACTAAAAAATAAAATAATTGTAAAAAAAGTCTCGAGATATACCTGTGTAGATAAACAAGAGTCAAAAGGAGCTAGAAAGTAAGAAATTGTTGAATGAAGTTTGTCATTAATATATAATCAAATATTTTTAGAGTCGGTGCCAGCCGACGCAAGGCTAACAAAAATGTTCAACCCATTTAGATATGAATGAAAAGCATTATCTTTAATTATAATTTGTCATTTTGTGACATTTTAATAAATCTATCTAAATAGATTTGCGTTGACTAAATAGACTTACTCGGTTCATTTACATACTTTTCATTTTATTATTGTTTTATTTTCTCGCAAACGGTTAGTATGCTCTACGTAATTAAGATAACAGTAAACACATATTAAGTACCTACACTATACTACATATATTACATTGTAAGGGTTGAATTTCAGTATTTAAATTAATTTTCTTTTAACATCTCATCATATGGTGTTTCATACCAGTATGGTATTTATTTCATATCCATACGCATGGTAGGTGTCAATATTCATCCAAATATTCTCAATTCAATAATACTTATTTAACAAAATAATAAAAATAAACAGTTAAATAAAGAAAAATGACATGAATTACACCAATCTATAATAAGATGTTACAATATTATATAGGGTTTATTAAAGCCATTCGCGAAAATAATAAGTAGACCGTGACATTTTGTGAGTAATACCTAGTAAGATTCGACGTAAGATAAATTGGATATATAGAATACATTAATCGGAAGCGAGGAACCTATTTGGCAGTTACGTCAAGACAGAGACACCTCCGATGTTCACAATAGCTGTGAAAGTATATTAGAAAGTGCAAGTCGGTGGGTCAGTCTCACGTACAGGTTATATCAGACGGGGTTTACGTAACAAAGTACACTTTTGTAGGTAATCAGAGCGTTGTTATGGCTACCATTTTGTCATAACTTTGAAGGTCAACGTTTTGATTCTTAACAGCTTCGTGAAAAAATCGCTCTATTACTTCAATAGCCTATGCTATTTAGTTGCAATTATAGTAATCTTTGAACACTAGTAATGTTTTAGCAGTCCATGTGGCTGTTCAATAATAAGGCCGTGATCTATAAGAAATATTTGGCGTAGCAGCTAACCAGCCAATATCAATCCAGCTCTCGTTTACCGCCGTTTCGATGGACACTACGGAAACGCCTAAACGGACATCAGTTTCTCCTAAATTTTGTTTAAACTTTAGAATGTTTTGTAATATATGCGAAATGCGTCTGAACGCGTACATCTTGTGCACAGTGTATCATATCAGGCGTATGTAATTTAATAATATTGAATACACGCGACTTGCCCACGCTTTGCTTGGTTGCCTCCATAGATGCCAAACAGTCTCTGTAAGACTTCAATCTAGCTATATACTAATCATCCAGAGCTCAGTTTCAACGTGAAGAAGTAACATACACTATATGTATGAATTATAACAGTGGTCAGGTATTTTAATATATTTTATTCAGAGCTTACATCATGACATAAATGTCATGATGTAAGCTAAAAAATCTGTACTGGCGTAACTTACCGTACTTTCTCACAAAGTTTGATTACCTCAAGTTGATATTTTTTTCCAATTATCTATAGAAATACTAAATGGAATTGACGGCGTGATTGTGTTATTTACATTTCCTTGCAGTCTGTTGAACATGTTTTTTGACGTTTCTTGTTAAGAGTCGATTGGTTCGAGCCAAAAGTCTTGTCATTCTTTTTATAATCTACTTATATTATATTGGGTGCAGATATTGTTATTATGGATGTTTTCATTCATCTATACTAATATTATAAAGAGGTACAGTTTGTGAGTTTGTTATGTGAACCGATTTAGATTTAATTTTTTAAGAAGATAAAATGAAACCCTGGGAAGGACATAGGATACTTTTTATCCCGGAAATCATCCCTTAAGGAGGTGAAAATGGGAGTTTGTATGGGGAATCAAGCTAGGGACGAACCCGAGCGAAGCGAGGGTGAGTCGCTAGTATTGTATAAAGTAAGACAGCGGATTCTTAAAAGAACGACCACTACGACTAATTCATTTACCAATAGATCTTACTTTATAGATATAATTGAAAACAAAACGGTAAGAATGTATACTGGAATATAAACTCGACTGATGTGTCTTGTGTATAGGGACAACACTAATTGATAAAAATAGCTTATACGTTCTATTTACAATCTATTTTACTCCAGGCATAGCAACTCCTCAACGGCTTACAGTTCAGATACGTAAATATGCATTCAATTATAGTGCGTTCTAAAATCTACCAAGTCTTGGCTGCTGCGTCCAGGGTTGACACCATATATGGGATCTCCTCAGCGGTCCGTAGTACAAATATAAAAATTTGTATACATTACGAAATTAATGTTCAATTAATTCATATTTATAATATGTATGTATTTAAAGTTTTATATGTGTAGTGTATCAACTGTCTGGTATCCATAACACAAGCCTTTACCATGGAACTAGATGGTGCTGTGTGTTAATGTCCCAACAAATTATTTAAAAAATATATATAGATATAGCTCGCTCTAAAGTATACCAGGGCTGGCTGCTTAATCCAGGATATAAGAGATCTCCTCAGAAGTTAACGGCATAGACATGAAATTTTGTATACGCATTAAATTATGATTCATTTAACTTAAATAGTGCCTCACCATGACTTGTGAACTAAAAAAATAGATAAGTACACAAAAAATAGATAAATTATAATTCATGGAACAGTTACAGCGTCAAGGAAAGACACACATTTCACAAATAGTCGTTTTATTAGACCATTCGTGTGAATATGTAAAACTTAAAAGTAGCTATTATTCGTGTGAATATGTAAAACTTAAAAGTAGCGATATTTTAACGAAATAAGTGTACGCATTCACCTCGCAAGGCTAGTTTAAATTTTTTCAAGATTATTTTTATAATTGCATCTAATTGCGACTATCGTATATTGCGACTGACCCCAATTGATTAATTTTGCATTTCAACCTGTACCAGGATCAGGCAAAAAGAGATAAATAATGTATGTAGAAAATAAATTTTGTTATATCTATCTAATAGAAAGTAAATTTGGAAAAAAAATGAGATCTTCAATTCTATAAATTTAAATTATGTTGGTCCTTTTAGCAATACATTTGAGAAAAGTATCAAAAAGCAGTAGATTTATAAAAAAATATGTATAAAGAAAAAAAATTATACACGTATCTTGTTCTTATTATTGAGATAATATTTAATATATAGAGTATCTAATAAAGTATAATCAATTTATTTGGAGAAATAATTTTAATAATGAACAAAATTAAAGTATGTAATTAAATCTGTAGATACCGTATAGCAATAATAATAAACAATTTGCCTGCAGGGTCCCTATGATAAACTTTATTATTTATAAATCTTTCGTTCAAGGTCTCTATATCGAGTTAGTGGATTTTATGTCAAGGTAGAAGTAGTTGATGTGCTTCAAAGTTGTAAACAATGTAGTTTGGACAACATATGGCTATTATATATTGAAATGAGACGATTGTTTGCAATTATTTGCTGCTTAGGCGATATTAATATATACAGATTAATAAAATTGAAATGTCTGTTTGTATTTTCTAAATAACGGCTTTTTACTAAACGCATATGAATATAGTCAATGATAGTATTTCCAGTAGTAAGAGTACGAATTTCTTCATATAAAAGGCACCCGTTTTGCTAACATCAGAAAGTACAGAACCTATTTTTTTAACGTTGGGAAATGCATTTACACACGAGGTGTGGGACTCACCGGCAAAGCCAGTCCTACCCACTAAAACCCAACAAAACTTTCCCCCGTCTTAATGGGGCGTCGCAGGATCGCTTACGCATTCAACTACGACGCCCCGACGGCAGGTCTGCCGAAGCAGACCACCACAACCATGGGGTTGCTCCAAGGTCCACTCTGCTATCAGAGAAGTACCAGGAGCAACCCGCATGGTACACCGCCCTCCGAAGAGGGCCGCCTCCCACCGCCCATTGAAGTAGGCCACCTCCCTGTGCGTTTCTTGGCTTCGCGCCCGGCTGTATTGCCGAACCTACTATGTACAGTGTATACTGAAAATATTGTTGAAAGATGTTTATGATACTTATTACTTACATAGTCCTTTTGCCTCTTAACATCCTAGGGATTTTTGTGTAACTGTTAATCAGCGCTGCTAGAGATTTTGATCTTATCAACATCAGCTGAATTGATACTCTTTGCCATAGATTAAGTTAAGTTTTTATTGATTATGTCACTTTTTTACTGTTATTTTTTGGCATTAAATATTTTATTGTTTTTATTTATTTTTTATTTTCCACTCCTAGGCTCTAGAAAAGATTACATTAAGTAGAGTTAGAACATGAAAAAAAAAATAACGAGAATACACATGTAGTTAAGAGTCACCTAAATGGAGCTTAAAAGTTAGGGATGTGTTAAAAGCGCTTCTATGCAATATTTTATATTTAACCTTTTTTGAATGTTATAATAAAAATTACCTAAATTCTCTTTCTCATTTGTTCTCACGTTCTCTTTGTATTTATTCTACTTCTATAATAAAATTATTATTCTAGACTATACCTAAGTACAATCCATCTAGTTAAATTTTCCAGTGATGCGCGATCTAAAACAAAATATTTTTTAAAAAATTAATTGATATTGTCTATTATATTCCAGACATTGCATGAACAATTGAACACATTTTTTTAATATTCAATTAACTCGTTTCAATTTTATAATAGGAATTAATTCATTTATCTACTCATTATTGTTTCCTCATTTTTTTAATCGAAACGTTAATATTACGTTAATTTTTCGCTCTAAATAAGTTTATGTAAAATGTTATATTCAAAAGTTCCAGTTAATCTATACATATAATAAAATTGTAACTAAGCTGAATCTGTACATTAAATATTTTTTGAAAAATCTCATTGAAATAGACATTATTATCGATACAGAGGCCGAATCAATAGTTTTTAGAATTTTTGTCTGTCTGTCTGTCTGTCTGTTACCGCATCACGGAAAAACCACTTGAGGGATTTTGATGAAATTTGGTATGATGATAGTTGGTTATCCGGGTCAACATATAGGATACTTTTGCTGCGGGAAAATGTCTCATTTTTGAGAAAAAATACAACAACTGCAATATGAGAGTATACTAATATATAAAACCTAAGAATTTGGATTTTGTTCATCTGAACGCAAGCGGAGCCGCAGGCAATGCTAGTATTTAGGATAAAAATAGGAGAAAACGAGGTGTAATAATTATTATAACTAAGTATGGTATGTTAACATATGTTTAAATAATGTACAATGTTCAAACATTAATAAGTTAAAACATGAGATAAAATGGACATATTTTATGTATGTTGGAATTATAAAACTATACGTATATTTGCTTGTCACTTGTGATAACGGGTGAACGCGGCTAAATGTTCATTGTTCCGAATCAAAATACATTTGACTCATTAGGTGGCATATTTTTCTTTTAATAACGCTAATCATCCTACATGCTTATGATGACTTATTTATTGAAGTTTTTTACTATGTGTCAACTTTACTATCTAAGAAATATTTTTATTGACGCTTATTATTACATATCTACATATTATGTTTATTTTTATTAATAAAACAAAGTAATGTTTGTTACAACACTTATAATTCGAGAACTGCTGTACCGATTTTTATGATTTTTGTTTTGTTGGATTTGTCTTCATCCCGAATAGCAGAATAACTATTCATCAGAAAAATTCTCGAAAAAAATATCAAAACAAAATCTATTCCACACTAACATAAGCGTCAAAACGTACCTAGGGACGAACCTGACCGAAGCGAGGGTGAGTCGCTAGTGTGGAATAATCTATACATATAATAAAATTGTAACTAAGTCAAATCTGTACATTAAATATTTTTTGGAAAATCTAATTGAAATAGATCCGGGTCAACATATAGGATACTTCTTACCACGGGAAAATATCTCATTTCTGAGAAAAAATACAAAAACTGCATTGTAAGACTACTAATATGTAAAACCTAAGAATTTGGTTTTTAGTCATCTTAACGCGGGCGGAGCCGCGGGTAATGCTAGTTTAAAATAAACTTGTACCGTGATGTTCTATATACGAGTATTACAGTAATGTTATTCTATTTTTATTTTATATATATACATAATATAAAAGTATGTATATACAATATACATATGTACATGTGTTTCTAAATACACAAATTAAAATTATATATAAGTGTTCTACCGATTTGAGCCAAAGTAAAATCTTATATACGCGGGCAAAACTGTACACAGAAGCTTGTTTTTAGGGCAAAATATTTTAAGCGCTTGTAATATGCTAATATTATCTATCCTTGGAATATTTTTGATGCAAACGTGCATTGTGAGGCTAATGAAAGTGTTATTGCAGGTACCTACAGGTGTATTTTTTATTTAATTTCAGTACAGAGTAATCAATTTGCTGTGACTTTATAATAACCTTTTTTCTAAATAATTTATCTCTAACGCATTCGGCGAACACTCATTCAGAATAGTTTTAAAATAAAATAATAAATAAATAAATAAATAAATATGTCAGGACATTAACACACAGCGCCATCTAGTTCCATGGTAAGCTACGAGGCTTGTGTTATGGATACCAGATAGTTGATACATTATACATATATAACTTTAAATACATACATATTATAAATATAAACACCCATGACTGGAGTACAAACATTCGTGCTAATTACACAAACGTATGCCCCCAGCGGGACTCGAACCCGCGACCTCTGGCGCAGCAAGTAGGGTCACTGCAAACTGAGCCAAACGTGTCGTCAAATGATGTTTGTCGTGAAATGATGATTGTTACTTATTTAATAAGACAAAATTTCAAGCAAACGGGCTTGTTAAGGCTCTATTATTGGATTAAAGAGAATAGAATTCGCATTAAGTTCTTTTTTTTTAAGTTTTTTCTTTGGTAAAAATATATTGATAAGGTATAAAAATACAGATGACAAAACAATTTACTTACAGTAAAAAAATAAAAATATTTCGTACACGTTGAGTCGGGTCTGTATACAAGAAATATGTTTTTAGGGTTCATTTTGTTATTTTTCCATTGTAAAACGGTATTATATAAAAGAATTAAAGTTATAGTACAAAGCTTAACGTTTAACAGGGGATAATAACAAGTGTTCAAGTATGAATCGTACTCAGGCTTGAAATTACAACTATTCAATATAAAATCCTACATATTTTGTTGGTATCTACATAACACAAATTATGTAATATGTATACGGAATTTTCAAATTGCGAGACCAATTCGCATTTGGCCATTTTGTTAATTTTTAAATGTTCATTGAAACTTTGTAATTTCTTTAGATTGATAGTAAAGATATTTACAAAATAATTGTCCAGAACCAGCCATCTGCTTCTTATAAACAACTGGTTTTCTTTACAATATTTTATAAATTATCAGTGAATTACTTTTTTGGGTAAGCATAACGGCATCTTTCGACTTCGAAACCGATTAAACCATAATATTACACTGCAGGTTATTTTGATAGACTTGCCCTTGTTTCGCTCAACTTTTATTACTAACAACAGTATGTATTACTTTGCATTTTAGTCTATCTGTGAATTTTCATCCAAAAAAAAATTGAAAATGTCATACAAATATATCCATGAAAGAGTAAGAAGCATACAAAAGTATATATCTATGAATGTACATACACATTTTTGTATTTAATATAGTGATTTTTAATGCAATATTGATGACACTATATCATACAAAAAAAACAGCTACATATTTACAATTTAGTAGTAAGTAACGTTTACGAATTATTATTATTCTTTATTTAATATTAACGAGGTATGCTTAAAACAGAATAGAAGCCGAACGATTTTAGCGGCAGTCTTTCAATTAAAACCTATGGATAAAACAAATCTTGATCTCGTTTTAGTAATAAACTAGTAGCAAAAAATATACACAATTTTTTGTATGCTTATTTAGTTCTGATAAGGATTGTCTCTTCACGGGGGTACATCAAGTTAGCAGAATATATTAATTAATTATTATATTCCCAAGGAGGGTTGACGTCAGGCAGACGGCCAGTCGAAAAATTTTGCCAAATCCTATCCGCAGTATGGAAGATGCACTGCGCCGATCCCAAGTGATTGGGAAATGGGCAGGGAGAAGAAGATTAATTAATGATTACTGTTGATTTTATTATATATTCAAATCTTATATCATAAGACTAAAATGGAAAATATGTAATACTAATAAAAAACATATTCAAAAAGATGCTTTTATTTAATCTATGTATTAAAATTAATAAAATAAGTTATAATTTGCATATTACATGTGAAATTTTTTGATCTCCAAAAAGCTTGTCGAACAAAATATATTGTGTACTAGCATTGCCCGCGGCTCCGCCCGCGTTCAGATGACCAAAAACTAAATTCTTAGGTGTTACATATTAGTATACTCTTACATTGCAGTTTTTGTATTTTTCCTCAGAAATAAGATATTTTCCCGCGGTAAAAAGTATCCTAGGATCGCGCGCTACATCGCCCGGTTTATATAGCTTGAGCAGGCGGTCGAGCGATGCGGGGCAGAGGGGATGGACTCGCCGTAGGCATCTCAATGCTCGCCAAGCATTAAAAATGTTTCGCTACTAATTACTTCTAACAACGATATCTCAAAAACTATTCATCTGATTGATTTAGTGTAAAGAGCAATTTTAATCTGCATTAAATGACTAAGCTAACTAAAATATTCATTTGGATAAGGATTAATACCGAACTAAAGAAAATAACTTTGAAAATAACGTAATGTTTTTAATTAAAAATGTTAACATAAAAGTGGTTATTGTAAGTCAACCGTAAGAGATAGAGATATGCTATCGCGGACTTTTTTGTAGCATTTTTATAGATTTTGAATTCTCTAGTACATTACTTAACTGTATCTTTGCTAGTTTACGCGGCGTTCGCGTGGAAAGTTCCCATTTGGCGAGATTTTTTGCGACCTCTTCAACATTTGTCGCCGTATTTCAGCTAATTTACATAAAAGCATAATAAATTATATACCTAAACCTTCCTCAAGAATTACTCTTTCTATTGTTGAAAACCGTATAAAAATCCGTTCAGTAGTTTTCGAGTTTATCGCGTTCAGACAGACAGGAGGACAGACAGGAGGACAGACAGGAGGACAGAAAGACGCGGCCGGGGGACTTATTTTTATAATAAGTATAGATGTATGCACTCAGCGTTCGACATGCTTTTAGGTAACCAATAAATTCAACATAAAATACAGCACTTTAATAAAAGCTTGTTTTTGTTTTAGTTAGCTTATCATGTAATTATGTTGACGACACATTTGGCTCAGTTTGTAGTGACCCTACTTGCTGCGCCAGCGGTCGTGGGTTCGAGTCCCGCCGGGGGCATTCATTTGTGTGATGAGCACGAATGTTTGCACTCTAGTCATGGGTATTATATTTATAATATGTATGTATTTAAAGTTATATATGTGTAGTGTATCAACTATCTGGTATCCATAACACAAGCCTCGTAGCTTACCATGGAACTAGATGGCGCTGTGTGTTAATGTCCCAACATATTTATATTTATATTATATTAATAATAATCTTTAATTCATATTGATTATAATCACTTCTTTATAATGAAATCTCTGTGACTGAGCTACTTTCCATAAACTTCTATGCTACGAATGACATGGGAAACCTAGAACAATTATCCTTACCACATAGAATGATGTAAATTTAACCAAGCAAGCCGAGAAAACCTCACACGAAAACGCATATTACGAAACACCTTACTTTGCTTTTAAGATTGTGTATGTGACTCGAAAAGTGCATAACGATTTGCATAAATTTCAAACGGACAGCCGTTTGTTATTCTTAAATAGAAGTTTTCCGTGGTCTCACGTCCGAGTAGTTAAATCGACATGGTACTTT
Organism: Brenthis hecate; assembly: GCA_951806755.1. Classification (NCBI taxonomy): domain Eukaryota; kingdom Metazoa; phylum Arthropoda; class Insecta; order Lepidoptera; family Nymphalidae; genus Brenthis; species Brenthis hecate. The sequence continues at coordinate 1,575,910 of OX638267.1, forward strand.
AAATATGCTTACATTATAAAAACGAGCTTTTATTGCATCGTGATAAAACCTGTTGCTCCGCCACCCAGATATCCCCTCAGTTTGCCTGATTATGAGATGAGAGGTCATCTATTAAGCAATGTGATTTTCATCTCCCTCGTATACGAAAATCAACATGGTCACCTCAAGTCGACTTCTACTGCTCTATTACAAAGGTGGACTTTCAGATAGAATACGAGGCCAATAGGCGCCTAGCCTCTCTTGGTTTAACGCCTTTATCATCGAAAATTATAACTACAGATAAATAACTTAGAATATGTTTATATTATGTAGATAGAATGCATAATATTTAAGATACAATATACCCTAATGTAGTTTGTTTGTTGCGGAACCGTAAGGTCTCGATAGTGTAACGTCATAAGATCACTTTTTCGCTGTCCTACAGTAAGCCTACTTTTACTAGAATAAAAATTGCTGTTGTTTGTTGAATATATCAAGATTTAGAATTCACTTTCAAACCTATTTATTACTATCTACGATTCTACATTAAGTATGCGATCAGTATGACGTACGGAAGTGACAAGCGGGTGCGAGTAGAGTTTGCGGATCTGCTTTCGCGATGCAATTGACAATATTGAAAAAGTCAAATAAACAGGGTCGATATTGTAATATTACCTTAACTGAAAGGTCTGCCTAATATATAGCAATCCAAATTGTCCCGAGGCTTTATGATCAGCTCATAAGAGTGGTGTTTGGAACTTTATTGTCTCTATATTATAAATCGAATTTCATAATTTCTTTTTTGAATTGAATGTATACTGTGCTTATACAGAAATCAGTAGTGTAGATAAATGAAGTTTATTTCTACTGCATGCTTAGTTAAAAATTACATTAATTTTTTGAAAATTGCCATTGAAAGTATACAATCGCCTGCTACGTCACGTACCATATTGTCAATTCGCTACGGCACGAGTAGATGCCATTCAGTCTTTAGTTTAGTAATGCGTATTTAATTATTTGTTATTTAATTATGACATAAATGTAATAATTTTTTCTTGTGTACCGTATAGATACATTAATCGTAGGTATCGTAATAACTAACCTATCTTTTTGTAAGGCATTACCAGTTTATTGTATGTATATGTAAAATTTACATATACATACAATAAACTTAATAAATTGTAAATGGAAAAAGTATAAAATCAGGTTATAAAGGAAACCATTTAGTTACGTAGCAATTATTACGAAAATAAAGTAATAAAAATTATTTATATGTAAGTAACAACGAAGCGGAAATAGATACAGATGAATTAAAAATATTAATTGTAGAATTATAGTTTGGATTTTTTATATTCTTAGCTCTATGTTGCTTCATAATATAATAAGTACCTGTGTGAGTTTCGCTCTTTCACTAGGTTATCATCCATTGGCAACAATGCAAGTACCACACTACGAGATAGCGCTATATGATATTGTCAGTATAAGAGCAGATAGAAAAGGCTTTAATAATTATCATTAGTTATACTTACAAGATGTTTTCTCAGAATAGATAAACTTATAAAGCAAAACCCTATATAAATACAAAATTTGATCTAAATTGTTAGCCCCGTTTTCGAGATATACGAACTAAAACATATAAATATATAAGAATTTCTCATTATAAGATAATGCCTATTACTCTATGGCAATAGATATGCTGCAATGTTTATTATAACATTGTACAGGTGTGTAGCGTTGGGCGATACAAATCAATTGACTACTTCAATTAACTAAACTTGATTGGTACTGTTAGACACAGCTACAAATAAGTTTATTAACAATATTTTAGTTATCTAATATAGATAAATAATATTTTATTTTTTTATAATATACCAACCTATTTTATAAACAGTAATATCTAACTATGTTCCTTTTTAATAAGATTACTTATATTCTTTTATACCAGTTTTAATTTTCATCTAACGCGAAAATGCCTTAAGATAATTTGAAAAAAGATATATTTGAAATTGTTATATTTATTGAATATATTTTATTCTTACAATTATATTATTCGTTTAATAACTAGGACATAACCACTAACCAGGCTATTGTGTGGCCTCCAACGTCAGGAAGGCTTTATATGACAACAGTCAACAGATCGTTGCGGGTAAAGCCATTTATGTAATAAATTACGTTATCTACATTCCAAGCATATCAGGAGTATTGAGTTCAGTAAAATAAATGGTTACTGAAACGTAATAACAACTAAAATCACTTAAATTAGATGTAACAACATAATTTACTGTCTTTCTGTATCCATCTGTATTCACAATCATTTATTTAATAAACTCAGTCCTAAGACCATGTTTGTTGTAAAGCATTCGAAATGTTGAGAACAAAAAGACCTAAATAAAACCTCTACAGAATCAAAGAATATAGTTTTATTTAAATAATCATTAACTTTTTAAATGTATAACTTCATTAATAGTTTATTAAATCGTGAAGTCACTATAGATTACGTAATCGCTTTCACTGCTTAAGGCTCGCGAAATATTTTGTTTAAACTCCATTGCGAACTTGTTGCACATGTACGTAGTATGTGTGCCTGCAGTGAAATTTGTAGACCTCATAATCCACTTGTACTTACTTGGACACTTGCTCGAGTGCTGACCAACTAACAGGATTTTTTTATTATATGAAACTGGCTTAACTAAAACCTCAATTCTTTTTAAAACTTTGATTGGTATAGTTTTTAATTCAGAAATAATATTAATAATACCTTTTTGGCAATAAAATTGGCTCTTTAGCATCGAAGAATTATGCTTATGATATAATCATTAGGTAATAACGAATATATATCTTTAAAAAGTAGAACTAGTTTATGTAGACGCCTTTGAAAATAAATTAGCAATTAGATGCTTAGACATGAAAAATTAAAGTTTAAAATTATTAATACAATTTTGTTTCTTATGTTTATTCACTTTCGACAAGTGACAATTGTTATATTAAAAATCAAAAATTCAGGTAATTTAATTATTTTTTTAATAAAAAGATTAGCAAATGCCCATATAATATTATCTATACATATAATAAAGTTGTAACTAAGCCGAATCTGTACATTAAATATCTTTTGGAAAATCTTATGGAAATAAACATTATTATCGATACAGAGGCCGCATCTATCGTTTTAATATTTTTTGTATATTTGTCTGTCTGTCTGTTACCGCATCACAGAAAAACCATTAGAGGGATTTTGATGAAATTCGGTATGGTGATAGCTGGTTATCCGGGTCAACATATAAGATACTTTTTACTATAGGAAAATACCTCATTTCTGAGAAAAAATACAAAAACTGCATTGTAAGAGTATACTAATATGTAAAACCTAAGAATTTGGTTTTTGGTCATCTGAACGCGGTCGCAGCTGCGGGCAATCCTAGTGTTTAAAATATGTACATATTGTATTTAAAAGTAGGTATTACAATAACATAAAACACCAGTTATGTTACGAAGTGTCATATGGTTATGTCATTTATTGCAAAAGAATGTAAATTAAAGAAGCACAAAAAGTTGACACACTTATTCGTGACACATATCACATATGTATGTATTTTTAAACTCCGTCATTGATTAAAGTTTCGTTTAATTAGTTAAGAAATAAATATAACACTAAAATTCAAATGTAGCGAAAACCTTTACAATCTACGTACCTCCCAAATTAGTAATTAGTATTGGGGAATTTGATTATTTAATTTAATATTGAGTAAAAATTGTATCAACTTACATCAACATAATATTATGTACATGCAATAACTTCTGCGAATTATCTATACAGATAAATAAAATTGAAGTGTCTGTTTGTAATGTCAAAATAACAGCTTTTTACTAAAAGCATATTAAATTATATGGTACTTAGTATAAGAAAAACACAATTCTTAAATTTTTTGTCTGTCTGTTTGTTCCGGATAATCTCCGAAATGGCTGGACTGATTTTGACGAGACTTTCACTGGCAGATAGCTAATGCTATAAGGAGTAACATAGGCTACTTTTATTTTAGGAAAAGAATTAGGATTCCGTTCGAAAAAATTAAAACCTACCTAGGGACGCACTCGAGAGAAGCGAGGGTACGTCGCTAGTAGCATATTATTAAATTACCTACATTTGAAATTGTCTTCAGTTGTCTTGTTTCATAAATTGACATCGGTTAGAATGAACTTCACAGTTTCTAGACGCATTTCTGTATTTATACTATAAATATAGGTATTAAGTTTTTTCCATTTTTCAAAATTAGATCTAATTAAGTAAATATAAAAGCTTAAAGGAGTAATACAAATTAAGCATTGTAAATAAAACTGCTTCATTAGATTTAATTTGTAATGCAAAATCCTCTTATGGACGTATCAATCATACTCTATAAAAAAAATTGAAAATATAGAACCTAATCTAGAAAAAAAAATTATAAAATCTACTGAGCCATTTGTTTTTATCAAAATCGGCTCAGTGACTTTTTTGTTATTTCTTTAATATCCTTAATAATATTAGATTTCGATATCCATACTGAAAGTTTAGAATAATGTTTACTTTATAAGGCACTGAAAGATGTCCGGGATTATGACGTTAGGTCCTCTTCAAGAGAAAATTTATATGTACAAGGTACATATTTCTTAGACTTGGAATTTTCGCTGCTTGTGAATGCAGCATTGAATATTAGACTACTCGCTTACACTATTAAATCAACGCTATGTTTGACCTATCCTATTGCTCAATGTAAACTGGGCACGCTCTCTCATTTCCAATGCTAATGACTCCTACTACGAGTACTATGTATAATTGAAAAAACTAAAGATGAAATTGTAGAGATACAAAAATGAAAACATACATATACTTTTAATACTGTTAGCGCTATTTACTCTATTTGCTCAGGTATTTTTGACGATTGGCGATTTGAAAAATTGTATATATTATTATTATATAGACTAGCTTATATTTGTGGGTTTACACCTTACACATGTTAGTGATTCCTTAATTAATGTTTTCTCTAGCTTTTCATTGATCTACAAATATTATTTTCATAATTTTTAACTTTATCATAGGTATGTTACTTATGATGATGATGTTCTCCCGACCGATTCCGGCCACGGCGGCCAATCTCATTGAGACTAGCCAACTGCGCAGGAGATATTATAGTGCACAAGTGTACGCGCAGACACAAGTGCACTCTCTATTCCTATCACTCTCATATTCCGGTGGGACGACTACTCGACACGACCAGTGAGAGTTAAGGCGCAGGACCGACGGCTTTACGTGCTCTCCGAGGCACGGGGGTGAAACACCGCCAACTTCCCAACTCCGGGCTGTTACTGAGGCTTACTTATACAGAAAGACTCAATAACTAAACTTGGCCCGACCCGGGACTCGAACCCAGGACCTCCGGGTGTGCGGCCGTACATGCTAGCCACTACACCACCGAGGCAGTGTGTTATTATAATATGTTACTTATATATATATTAATATTATTAAAACAAAACTGTATTTGGTGGTTTGACTTTCACGATCCCATGGAACAATCAATCGGAATTTTTGCTAATTTAAAAAAAACAGGTATACGATACCTTAGTCAATTATAATATAGATTTTCAAGTTTCTGTAATGATATTTTAAAATAAAACTATCTTTTCGGATTATTTCGCGGATTTATTTTGATTTTTGGTTCCTGGAAATAATTCGAAAAGATAGTTTTATTTAAAATGTCAAATATTCGCATAAATCTAAAAAAGTATTATTTTTTTAATGAATAATAACAAAATCTAAACTATAAAATAATATAGTAATTACTTTTCTATAATTTTTTTGTCGGCTCCACTTTTTAATGATATATTAAAAAATCAAAAAAATAATGATTTTTAAGTACAATCGAAAGAGCGAAATAGGGATCGGAAATGTATTAGTGTATTGCAAAAATGGGATAGGTCATGCCACTAATCTATACTAATATTATAAAAAGGTATCCCTTAAGGGGATGAAAATGAGGATGAAAGTTCTCTACATAATATCAATCTCTACATATAGAGGAGGTTGTAGGAATTTTATTCGAGATCGAGTTAAAGAACAATCGTATTGCGATGCAATTGTTTCGATGTCAGCGCTGTACGCACTATGTTATGTGCTGGCGCATAAACCGAATGGCAATTGGATGAACGGTACAGTTTGATTTTATTCCTGGATTGAAAATCTGATATTAGATAATGTTTTAGATTATCGCCATTTATAAGTCCAGTTTTTAAGTTTTAAGAGATGGTTCTTTTTTTGTCATAATGTTTCATTATCCTACTTCAATAGTTCAATTATAAAGAAATAATGGCTGACACCTATCATTATATTATCTACTATACTTCAAACTCCTTAATTTTAGAATAATAAGTTCTTATCAATAATATATTTTTTCGTTAACATTCATACTTCCATACTTTATAAATGTAAAAGTGTGTTTGTTTGTTTGTCCTTCTTTCACGTGGAAACGGAACAACGAATTGGCGTGATTTTTTGTGTGGAGATATTTGAAGGGCTGGAAAGTGATATAGGCTACTTTTTACCGCGGGAGATTATCTCATTCCCACGGGAAAACACGTTATAATACAACGAAAAAAAATTAATTCTGCTAGTATTTATAATTAATTAATTCTGCTAGTATTTACGAGTATATAATTAAAAATATTTATCTTAAATTATACAAATCGGACTATAAATTCGAACGTTATATGTGTATTGTGTATATGTTGGTTACTCTAATGTACGGATTTTGATGGCTATAATTTGAAGTAACAGATAGGCTACTAGCCTTATCCTCAGTTAGGATACCGAGGATAAGTCCCTAATATTTAAAAATTATGAACACGTGCCTCCAACAATTTTTTAAAAGGAATCTGGAAATAAGTATTTCAAGTTCTTAATGTACACCTATAAAATCAAAAGGATGCGGCAAACGGACATAGAGTTCCAGAGAAATTGACGGATGTGTGCCTAATGCATTTCCATCCGCACTCAATTAAGTACCTACATCCTTGAAAAAATGATAATAAACCGTGTATAACGAATTTGGAATTATTTTGTTGTCGATTAGACAAGGACAGAAAGATATAATTTGGGCTACACAAAACTGATAGGTATTAAAGATTTAATATAGAGATTTATAGATTTTCAAAGCATAAGAAAATAGTACGTTAGTTATACTTTGTTTGTTTTTTTTTAAATTGTACAATTAATTTTTTATCTTATGGTATTTGTATCAAAATATTATTTAATTGACTAGACTATCATATAAATTCCCTAATTTTGGTTCTCTTTAAGCTATGCATATTTTGTTTGAACCATGTTGTTTCTTAACAATATTAAAGCACAATACGTATTCTTTTAGACGACGTGTATTTTAACGACACGTTTGGCTCAGTTTGTAGTGACCCTACTTGCTGTGCCAGCGGTCGCGGGTTCGAGTCCCGCTGGGGGCATTCATTTGTGTGATGAGCACAAATGAATGTACTCCAGTCATGGGTATTTATATTCATAATATGTATATTAAAGTTATATGTGTGTATGTAGTGTATCAACTATCTGGTATCCATAGCACAAGCCTCGTAGCTTACCATGGAACTAGATGGTGTTGTGTGTTAATGTCCCAACATATATAAAAATATATTTATTCTAAATAAAATAGGATATTATTCAAACTTATGTATATTGACGTAGAAGAAACGTTAACAGCTTTTAAAATTTGTAACTAACAATTTAATACTCGTAATCTGTGCTCGCCTTGAGTGCGGCCGACGACGCTCTGCCTCGAACGTTCAAAAGGTTCAAGGATTAAGATTAGAAGTGTCATGTCAAGTTAACTAAAGCTTAAAATTAAACTTATGAAAGCTTATCAAAATTTCTTTCACGATTGATGATAATATTACAATTAAACATTTTTAGATAATCTAGCCAAAGCATATTATAAATATTTTAGCATTTATACTTAAAATGTGAATATGTTGGGACATTAACACACAGCACCATCTAGTTCCATATTTAGTTACGAGGCTCTTGTTATGGATACCGGATAGTTGATACAATACATATATATATATAACTCTAAATACATACATATTATAAATATAAACACCCATGACTGGAGTACAAACATTCATGCTCATCACACAAATGAATGCCACCAGCGGGACTCGAACCCGCGACCGCTGGTACAATAACTAGGGTCACTACAAACTGAGCCAAGCGTGTCGTCAAAATACAATGTGTAATAATACCAATAATATGTGAAGTATGTAAATTGTAGATATTTAACTTTAATAATGACATTACCATAAACATACTCTTTTTCCAATAATAAACATATTAAAACGAATTCATAAAGGAATTGACGCCTAATCATTGATAACAATGTATATATATTTATAACTTATTCAAAGTATGATGGGTATGTACAATGTACATATATGTACATGTAAATTAAATTATGGGACACATTAGAATGCTAGTGTAAATAAACTCGTTATGCAAATACGAAGAAAAGAAACATATCCGGTATTGTTGCAAGGTTGTTCCGTTCGTCGGCGCAATAAAGAGAAGTCGTAGACGGTTACGTTTTATGAGTTTGATCTAATTTTGTGCATAGTTATAATATATCTTTGCAATACTTACAATATACAATTTTTTAATTTTTATTATTATTAAAGTAAAAATTTATTTTGTGTGCAAAAATTGTGTTGGTCTTTGAAGTTGAATCCATTTTTTTTTAATTTTATTTAATAATCATACTATGTCTGTGTTTGTCTGTTATTCCAGTTGTAACGGCTAGATGGATTTAGATGAAATTTAGTACACATATATGACCTGGAGGGCTAACAGGTGGCGCTACCTGTACATAATCTATACATATAATAATATTCTAACTAAGCCGAATCTGTACATTACATATTTTTTGGAAAATCTTATTGAAATAGACATTATTATCGATACAGAGGCCAAATCTTTAGTTTTTAGAATTTTTGTCTGTCTGTCTGTTACCGCATCACAGAAAAACCACTGGAGGGATTTTGATGATATTGGGTATGGTGATAGCTGGTTATCCGGGTCAACATATAGGATACTTTTTACCGCGGGAAAATGTCTCATTTCTGAGCAAAAATACAAAAACTGCGATGTAAGAGTATACTAATATGTAAAACCTAAAAATTTGGTTTTTGGTCATCTAAACGCGGGCGGAGGCGCGGGCAATGCTAGTATTATAAATATAAAAGGTTCCCAAGGACATCCTCGAGCGAAGCGAGGTTAAGTCGCTAGTACTATATATAGATTTTATCATACAGTTAAAAATTTTAAATCATATCATACTTATCTTAAATAATAAATTCTCCTTTAATTTTAATACTAATACATAATGGTGAGCATCACCATGGTCCACTTGTATTTAATATCAATGTCTCATGACTTCTACGAGACAAGAGGAAAATGATACACAATCGGCCACTTCCGAACAGTTATCCTAGGTCAATCTTGTTAAGACGTGTGCACTTACACGGAACAATTTATATGTAAGCGTGTCATATCTACTCGAGCTTTTGACGCGCTTTTGACAAGGTTATCCTTATGTTATTCACTTATGACTAGCGTTAGTCAACTGAAAAGTATATAGATTATTTTAATTACAAATGAGATAAATACACTGTTGTACGTTTACGGATAGCGGCTAGTGCACTGGACAGTTGCAGGTTTGACTCCCGAATAAGGCGAATATTTGTATATTTGTATCATGTACATCTTTATTTTGTTTTATTGCTTCAACTCACAATGTTGACGCTTTTTAGGATAAGATAAAAAGATAAGATAAAGCGTAAGAAACCGATATCAGATATATATATATATATATATATATATATATATATATATATATATATATATATATATATATATATATATATATAATTTAAATAAGTAGCTTTAAGTAACATTTTTTATGTTTGTTGTTTATGGACATTTTATGCAAAAATCATACGATAACAGCTATGATCAATGTCAGTGTTATTTTCTCATTTCTTATACAATATTAATGAATTTTCATTTAACTCATCAATTTGTAGTAATAGTTATTATCATAATTACTGTTGCATACATAGTAAAATACGTGTTTGTGCACGTAACAATTGAGCTGTGACCACGCAAGTTACGAGTGCTGTACGAGCAATATGACGAGCGGAACCTGCCTTAGACAATGCTAGTAGACTTTCTATACATCGTTAATATAACTAAATTATCTTTAGGAATGACATATCCTGATTAAGTAGAATAATAGCCCGAGAGCTGGTGACAAATTTTGGGAATGTTCTTTTGGCAACTTGAAATTGTGAAAAAATATAATTTCATCAATTGGCGAGTAGAGTCCCGCGAGTCTGGTATAGCGTTTGCGGTTATTTCGTTACTGAGCAGTATCAAAAACAATATCCAAAAAAAACATATTTTTGGCAATTTGATTTTCGTATAATCTTTTAATTTTTTTTTGTCTAGGAATTGTTTAAAACCGGTAAATTTGTTTGGCGATTTGCAAGAATTATTGAAAATTACTCAATAAATACGTGATTAAAATTTCAGATTGCCAAAAGTATATTTTTGGGAATTTTAATAAAATATTTTTGAAGAGGTCTGGTAATACTTTATAACCGACAAAAACGTCTGGGGTTCTTTTTTTTTTAATTATATAAAAACTAAATTAAAAGATTAAACAAAAATCAAGTTGCCAAAATTTTTTTTTTTTTGGAAATTTTTTTTGCAAATGTTATATACCAAGCAGTAACAAATAACAGCAAACGCTATACCAGACTCGCGGGACTGGACTCGCCAATTGATGAAATTATATTTTTTCACAACTTCAACTTGCCAAAAGAACCTTCCCAAAATTCGTCGCCATCTCTCGGAAAATAATGTTTTTATAATATGATCTTGATATTTTTTTAATATCTATTAGGCCTTAGAAATAAAAATGTAAAATGTCACCGTGTTTAAGCCTGCTGATAAGCAAACATCAATTACGAATACGTGCTTTAGAAAACGAGGTGAACAGGCCATAGCGTATTTTCCAATAGATCAAATAGGCACGTCTCATACATACATTTTAAAATGCTTACAAGTTTTACAATTTAGCTTTTACATGTTTTCTGTTTTTGCGACTTTGACGACTTCATGATGCTGAAATTTCATTTTAGTTAAAAGGTGTATAAAAAAATTCATTTACCATCTTTGTTTAAGTACCTTCTCCTTAAGTATTTTTTACATGCCAGTCTATTCTTTTGTATATATATGTCTATTTAGTTATACTGGATGTCAAATAAAAATGTAAAGTATGCGCTTTATGAATATAGGAGATCACCAACTCGTTAAAAGTAGATGAAATGAAAAAAAAAGATGAAAAATAGATGAAAACAACAACAAATCCATCTCACGGGAGCCGTACATTTTTCCGGGATAAAAAGTAACCTGTGTGTTGTTCCAGACTATAATCTATCTCTGTGCCAAATTTCATCCAGATCCGTTGAGCCATTCTGGCGTGAAAGAATAACAAACATCGATACTCACAAACTTTCAATCTTTTAAATTCTAGTTAATTTTTGAAATTCTAGTCAAGTATTGTACTTTGTAATTTAGTAATAAAGTTCTTTTAATTTGATTTTGTGTATTAATAAATTTAATTTTAAGTAAAAAAAAACATTTCCAAAAAGATTATGCGTCCTAAACATGCCAGTCGTAGTGGGAGTATCCCAAAAAAAAACATATCAAACAAAATTTTTGATACTATTATGTATTCTTGAATTACGTGCTCAATTTTTAGCTGTAACACTTTTTTATTTAAAGATAATTATTGCTTAAGGATAATATATTTGAGGTTGTATAACAAACAAGTTATAATCCATTTCAAGAGTTTATGCTTCATTGCAGGCATATTTGATTTAATAACTAGCATTGCCCGCGGCTCCGCCCGCGTTCAGATGACTAAAAACCAAATTTTAAGGTTTTAAATATTACTATGCTCTTACCTTGCAGTTTTTGTATTTTTTCTCAGAAATGAGACATTTTCCCGCGGTAAAAAGTATCTTATATACTTACCCGGATCACCAGCTATCACTATACCAAATTTCATCAAAATCTCTTCAGTGGTTTTTCTGTGATGCGGTAACAGACAGGCAGACAGACAGAAATTCTAAAAACTATAAATTTGGCCTCTGTATCGATAATAATGTCTATTTCAATAAGATTTTCCTAAAAATATTTAATGTACAGATTCGGCTTGGTTACAATTTTATTATATGTATAGATTCACCCATTTATTTAATTGGACGATTAATGACTCTACGATGTACACATATGTCAATCTATTTTTAAAATAGTTTTTCACGTTTCTCAAAAGGTTTGCAAATATAAATAATCTTATAGATTTTTAGAATAATTATTGTGTGCAAATTGTAGCATTGATACAATAAAAAGGTGATTAGCTAATGAGAATTTCTACAGGAAATAAGGCGCGACCTAGGTGTCGGAATCAAAGGCGTGAGTTTATACCAAGGTAGATTAAGTATGTCTTCTAAAGTCGCGTTTTATTCTCTTAAAAATATCATAATATATACTAAAACAATAATAGTTGTAGTATTTCGGCCTTTTTAGGCATGCCAACGGAACCCTATTATTAAGCCGCTCTCCATCTCTGTCTGTCAGAGGGCTGTATCTCATGAACCGTAATAGGTAGAGAGTTGAAATTATAGTAACAAATAATAAAAATAAATAAAAATACAAAAAAAAACATTTTTTGTATTTTTATTTATAATTGAAAAGAACTTCGTAATTGATCATCGAAATTAATATATTACATACATAGACTAAAAGTCATCATATTAATAAAAAGTACATGCACGATGGTACGGAACCATTTGTGTGCGAATTCGACTCGCACTTGACCGATTTTTAACTATGCTGGGCATGGATCTCCCTAAATATCAGTAGGATCAGGGCATAGTCCCCACTGGACAAGTGCGGCTAGGTGGAAATTCACATCTTTCAAAAGCTGCTTTCCTCAGACATGCAGTTTTCACGATGTTTTCCTTCCGCGTCAGACCAATAATGTAGACCGTTACCATGACGACAATGATTTGCACATGAAAGTATCATGATGGTTATAATTTTGTTTATCTAAAGAAATTTTAATTTCTCGAATAAAGAATATATTTATACAAAACATTACTAAAAGTAGTTTTAGCATTTTTGCTAATATAATAGGAAAATATTGTTTAAAACTTTTAACAGATGGCGTTAGTTATCTTGATTTGTCATTTATTTTTATGAACGGAAAAGTAAATCCCGTAAATTTTAATAATAAGTCGTCCTGCGATGCCCCATTAAGACGGAGGAGACGGTTCTGTCGGGTTTTAATAGGTAGTACTGGCTTTACCGATGAGTCCCACACCTCGTGCCTAAATGCATTTACAACGTTAAAAAAATCCTTACTAAGCTACGTACATATTCATAAATGACGTTTGTATTTTTTATACCTTTATATTATAACTAGCGGTTCACCCTCGCTCGGATTCGTCCCTGTACTATATATTATATTACTGCTACACTCCCTTTGGTAGTAACATGTTGATATATTCTTCTTCAATAAATTGACTATCTAATGCAAAAAGTATTTTTCAAAACGGATTAGTAGTTCCTGAGATTAGCACGTTCAAACAAACAAACTCGGCCGCTTCATAACATTAAGTATAGATTTTTTTGCTAGTTGTTTTATGTGCATTCGTACAGTATAATCTATTTAGAACAAAAATAGTACAGCAATAAAGATTAGTTCGGTAAAAGTAGTATTTAAAGTATACAACTGGTGGTAGAGTGTTTCCTTTATTTATTTTTAATTATTAAATATCAAACATTTTAGAAACAACAGATCACTGGGCTTATTTTTAGTTAAGGAATATTTTTTTTTTATGTTGGTATAGCGCCCCTATAAAAAATAATGTCGTGTTAATACACACAGCACCATCTAGTTCCATGGTAAGCTACAAGGCCTGTGTTTTGGATACCAGAAAGTTGATACACTACCTACATATATATAACTTAAAATACATACATATTACAAATATAAACACCCATGATTGGAGTACCAGCAGTCGTGCTCATCACACAAATGAATGCCTCCAGCGGGACTGGAACCCGCGATCGTTGGCAAGCAGGGTCACTACAAACTGAGCCAAACGTGTCGTCAATAAAATATTTCTATATAAAGTATACATATCATGAGTAAATGAGTATAAATATCATTTTGTCTCTGATTATATAAGATACATGAGAGTAATGAGATACTGCTAATCATCACCCATTAATTAAAGTGTCTGTTTAATTCAAGTGAATTTATATGAATAGTGACGTATCTTCTGGAAACAGCTTACTTTATGGCCACGCAGAGGACAGGAAAAATATATTAAAACTACTATTGCAACTGTAGGGGAAAATTGCACCTATTTGAAATTTAGAATAGAATATTCATGACAGAAAATTACAAATGTCCAAGTTATTTACTCTTACGGCTTTAATAAAAGCAATAGCCTTGTTAATTACCATAACGAAATTGTTCAATACTACTAAAAGTTAACCTAACTATAAATATATGTAGGTCTCAGCAGGTGTACCGAGTCATTTAATAATAGATTTTAGGGCTATATATTAATTAATATTTGTATTTGTGTGTGTACGTTTGTTACTCTTTTACGCTGAAACGGCTGGACGGATTGCGATGAAATTTAGGACACAGATGATCTAGAGTACACGTAGGTTAGTAATTTTTTTTAGTAAAGTTGGTTAAAAGATGGCGCTGCCTTTATATACTCGTAATATTATAAATAATAGTAATATTAAAAAATATAATTATAAATAAAAAAGGCTAAAGACGCAGCCAATCGAAAAAACAAGGGTAAATCGCTAGTTTTATAATATAATTGAGATAATTTATTCTTATACCTTAATTTCCATTTATTCGAGATATCTATTAATAAACCATATAATTTAAAATTTCTTAAATCAAACTTAACTTTTATTTAAGAAACATCAAATTAGTTCGACTTTTTATCATCATCATCTTCCTGCCCATATCCCAAATTACTTGGGTTCGGTGCAGTACGTATAGACATACTGCTTATTGGTTTTGACTTTTGGCAAAAAATTCCGACCGGCCGCCTCCCTGACGTCGACCGTCTTTGGGAATGCTGTTGTTCGCCCGCCATCGAGCAAGGAACTTAAGGTGCGATGTCGCTAGAACCTTGAGTCGTCTTCTACGACACCTACAGGAGGAGGTGGGATAGCCGTATTCTAAACCGGACGCTACACGGCTATTAATAATATTAATTCGATTTTTTATATAAGGCACAAAAAAATCTACATATAGTTACCGGTCTTACCAAAGTTCAAGGCTCGAAGTGATTTATGTTTTAAGAAAATATTTAAATTATAATAATGTATACATTTTATTATAATAATTTATTAGGTATATGATGTAAAAATATAAATTTACTTTTATAGACCGGAAAGTAGGTCACTTTTGTTTTAATAATCATTTTTTTCTTGTGATGACAATTGTAATTCTTAATTATTTGCAGAGTGAAACACCAGGCTGTTTTTGTTATTTAATAGGTAGAATAATAAATAGAGTTTCTCCGCAGCTCCGCCCGCGCATCTTATTTATATTTCACTTGATCCCCTATTTTTCATCTCCTGAGATATACTTCCTCAAACTTTATTGTAGTGAGACACTGATAAGAGCTGTGTTATACTATGCAATATACATACATACATCATTACATATAATAAAATTGTCACTAAGCCGAATCTGTACATAATTTTTTTTTTGGAAAATCTTATTGAAACAAACATTATAATCGATACAGATGCCGAATCGATAGTTTTTAGAATTTTTGTCTGTCTGTCTGTCTGTCTGTCTGTCTGTCTGTCTGTCTGTCTGTCTGTCTGTCTGTCTGTCTGTCTGTCTGTCTGTCTGTCTGTCTGTCTGTTACCGTATCACGGAAAAACTACTGAAGGGATTTTGAAGAAATTTGGTATGGTGGTAGCTGGTTATCCGGGTCAACATATAGGATACTTTTTACCGCGGGAAAATTTCTCATTTCTCAGAAAAAATACAAAAACTGCAATCTAAAACCTAAGAATTTGGTTTTTTGTTATCTGAACGCGGGCGAAGCCGCGGGCAATGCTAGTCTTATTATAATATCTATGATGCGTAGAATACTAGAATATAGATGCCTGTTAACATGCAAGTATTAATAATTTGGCAGATCGTTGCTAATATAAATTAAAACAACAGTGAATCACGATTCTGTATCGAAAAATGATAGTTAAAAGAATAAACACATTGGCAGAAACCTGATCGCTTCATTTATAATCTTAAATATAAAATCACACACAAACTTATAAAATATGCTAATGAGAAAAAATGCGTCAAATATCATATACATATGAACATCTTTTCAATTGAATTATTACCATATTCCTAATAAATAAATATGTATTATTTGTAAACTAAATACAACATTATACCTTCCATAAAATACACAATAATATTTTTGATTTCTTTACGTACAATTTATTAACAAAATAGTTTTTGCCCACGGTCCACTCGCTTATTTTGTATTCGGCCCTTTTTAACGTCCATCTGCTGGGCATGGGCCTCCCTTCATCACGAAGGAGATCAGGTCATAATCCACCATGCTAGCTGAGTGCAGGTTGGCAGACTTCACATATCCAAAACTTGCTGGCTTTTCTCAGACATGCAGGTTTCCTCACGATGTTTTAGAAGCAAAAAGATTTTAATAAAAAAACAATGTTTGCAGCATTATATAATGAATTAAATCAATTTAATTTATATTTGTTTAGGAGGGATGTGTTAATAATTCAATTAAAAAGAGGTTCATATGTAATACTTAATTTATGTACATATTATTTAAAATGGTACCATAAAAACATGACAGCACTAATCTAACTACAAAGTAAGCTAGTTCGTGCGAGCCGTTATGTCATAATATATAATTGGGATCATCTATAGATGATTCTAATTATTGAAAATTAAGATAGATAACTGTGAATGTGCTCATGAATGTGAATGTGCTCAAATAAACATACGTAATTAAACTCTACTTAGCGGTATATACGTCAAGCTGTGAGAAAAATTCGTGATTTTGCTCCCATGCTTAGATAGTCGTTGAGGAATAGAAATTAAAAAAAAATGTATTGACTTTATAAATGGTTATGTCATAGACTAATGATATTTCGTTCAGAAACAATTTTTAGATTTCTTTCTATTCTTCAGTTGTTGAATGATATCTAATTCAAGCCCCTATGAATAAGTACATCGTAATACAGTAATTGCAATAAAACCTTGTAATTGTTCCTGGAAACGAATAATACGACGTATTTTATTTAATTGTAAAATAATTAAGGTGTTAGATCAGATTGACATGATACATGTTATTGATCTATTCTGATCTTATTTATAGCAAACAAAAACACTAGTAAATACGCTTAACCCTTTTTTATTTGAATTAGATTTTAATTGTTTCTTAGAATTTAATACCTCTACTGTCTAGATTTCCATTAAAACCTATTGGAAAATTACTAACAACGAAAAACATCTCATGGCTAAGCATGTATGACAGAACTATAGTTACATATACTTATGTAGCATATATGAGCAGATAAACAATATTTTTAAAGAAAGAAAAAAAAGGAAATTTCTTGGGTTAGTTTTGTGTATATAGACATATTAATATTATTATTGTTAAGATTCAATATGAAATTGAAATAATATTTTTAGTTTTTGTGTAGAGGTTTTTTTTTATTTATACATAATTTAATATGTTTTTATAATATTTAAATACAAACATTTACAATAATAATCTTCCTTCTTTTTTCAGGTATACAAAGAATATTATACTGTATGTAAGTAGTACCTACATCTATACTACGAAATGGAGAGCCGATTTTTTGTTCGGTTATACTGCGATAACTACTGAACCGATCGGAATAATACTCATACCATAAGATGCAGCGTGTTTCGGAGAAGGTTTTAGTATATGATATGTTGGTAATTAATATGCTATGTGGGCGGCGCCGCAGGAAAACGCTAGTGTTATATAATACATAATGCATTATTTGGTCATTTAAATACTTAGACTAGCGCCTTACCGTCGCTTCGCTCGGACACGTTCCTAGGTGCGTTTTAAATATGTAGATAAAAATAATTAATATGCTTAAATTCAACTATTAAGATATTTTAAGGCTATTAAGATATTCAGTGGGTTTATTTTTAAAGATTGAAACGAAATATAATATGACATTCAAATTTGTTTTCTGTCGCTTTATCTTTATTATCCATTTATTATCACACAATGTAAACCGTGACTGGAATTGTACACAAGTAGTCAATCTCTACTTAGCGATATATACGTCAAGCTTTGAGGAAAATTCGTGATTTAGCATTTAGTATATCGTGTCTTTGAACTGAAGTACTTTGATATTGATTTACTTTATTCTTGTATGATAAGAATTGAAATATTTTTTAAATCATTTCAAAATGGCGAAATAAAAACTTTATATGCCACGTTTATTTATAGTAGCGTAGCTCAATATATTATAATTCTAAATAAGACATCATTTTTATCTAAAACTAGCGTCTAACTCTTGCTTTGCTCGGGTTCGTCCTTAGATCTTATGTCCTTTCCATGGTCTCAATCTTCTTACCAAAGTTCATCTAAATCGATTTAGTAGTTCTTAGCCTATTCAGTACAAACAAAGAAACAAAAAATCAAATCGCTTCTCTTTATAATATTAGTACCTATAGATAAATATGGTGCATGACGATTTTGATATCTACGAGTATCTATACTGTATGAATGTTTATGTATACAATTCGAAAGATGAATCTGCGACCATTTTGAAGTACGTCCCTAGATTATAAATATTGACAAAAAAGTACTAGGTACAAAGTAAGCAGCAGTAAATCAAGTTACGGAAACTTATAGAATTGTAACGAATGTCTTTTTTTACATATCTTCTGTTAAAAACGTGCATGACTATAATTTCAGACTTACTAAAATTTTATCGATTAAAATCAATGTTAAACATCGATATACATATACTCAGCTATAACATAATAGTATAAAAATAAGTCCAACTACTTTCATATTGCGCTAATAAACAAACCAATAAAATATCTAAGAAACTCTTACGCCAATTTTCTACGCAAATGAGGTTTCTTCTGTAATTGGCCGTAAATTATATCTTTAGCGAGTGTTGTCATTGACTTTAATTATAGATTTATAGACAAAAATTCATTACATTTTTGATCTTCAACATTATTTATACCTTAGAATGTTAAGGGGCACACCTACACACCTACCTCATACACATTTCTTCTATTTCTTATACCTATTTATGTATATAAATATGATAACATTTTTATGTTTTATATACCTGTTACATATTTATTTATCTTATTAAATAAGCTCTTAGATGTATTTTTATTTTTTACCTTACAACTGCCTAACATAACTCTCGTTTTGTAAAAGAAAACCGTGGTTTAAGCTATAATGAAATAATAGATGTCATTTTTATTCATATTTTTACCTGCACAGTAAAACAAATAATGTGAAATTACACATAATATAAACTTTTTTGAAGGAATTCTGATTGAATTGATGAACAGGCAACAAAAATATCAAAAAATTGTTAATTTAGCTTCTGTTAAATGTATAAACATCTCTCAAGCACATTTCTTTCGAAATAATAAAAAATATTTGAATTTGGTCATTTACTCACAGCAATATAACTTATTAATTTACTTAAGTCTCTAAGTAAGAAAGATTATTGCCTTTACGGCATAATTCATGTAAAAATATTCAATTTGCGACTTTAAAATATAAACGAACGTAATGGTAATACGGAGAATAAATGGTTTTGCATAAATAACGAGACCATTGTGTACATAACTAAATATTAACTAAATATTATGTGTGATTTTTAAATAAATAAGGCAAATGAAAAGTTCTTTAACAAATATTCGGAAGAGTTTACAATTTGGTAAAAATATTATCGATATTTTGTATTATTTCTTATATTATAACTCTAATGAACAATGGCACTTTCTGCGAGGCAATAGGATGTTTTTTAACACTGAACGTGTTATATGTATTTTTATATATAAATTCAAGCTTTGAAAAATACGGTCTTTAGAGTAATATAATTGAGCTAAAAATTATACAAACTAAAAACTAAAGGAGGTTTTTGTTAGTTACATATAAAACATGAAGAAATTCGTATCTTTTCGATTATTCATTATTTAAATTTGTATATAATATCTTAAAAATAAAAAATAAATAAAAAAAACTTATTTCTTGATATTATATTCGGTATACGAGTACATAACTATTATCCATTAGGTTTTATGTTACTTGGAATTTAAATGAAATGATCTTCATTTTCTTTTATATACTTGTCAAAACCGCAAGCAAATAATTCTTAGGAACAAAGACAATTTTATTGCCACTTTTTCGACAAACTCGAGTATAATATGTATTTATATTTCGTAGAGTTCCCAAGTCTAAAGTAAAGCTTGGCTTACCATTCAAAATAAAACGATAAATATTTGCATTTACGAGTATGTAACACATTATGTTACTCATTTCAGGGGGAGTTACCGATAAAATAATTCATGGTCACTATTTAAGTATGTTACCTTCATTGTCATTGTAATTCTAAGCATCTAAGAATTAGCTAATTTAAAATTAAAATATTTTCCTTATATTATATTTTACTGAAACGAAAACACTGTTATTTAATGAATAAAATAAAACGCTACAAATACGGTGCTTTAATCATATTTTAACACATTAAAATAGGTTTCTATTATAGATCAATTTTTACAGGTCATTATTGTGGAAATTACTAAATAGTAGAAAATTAAACTTTACTATGTTCGGCACACTTTTTGTTTACTTATTTTTATGATATTTTTATCGTAGTAGGTATTAAGAGATGATTGATCCGCCTTTGATCATGACGGAAATGCTGACAACGTCTAGACAGTTGTTTTTAGGCTAGGAATGTTAAAAAAAATATTTTTATTTTAGATTACATTATTGTGATAAAAATAATAAGTACCTGGGCGACCGAGCTTCGCTCGGAGTTTTTGTTGTATCGTATTTATTTTTATACTAAGGAAATATTGATAAAAGGTGACATGTGGACACTAAGAAGGAGAATTATAATGATTCCTTTAAGTGAAAGAATTTTAAGAATCGGATCTGTAGTTTCAGAGATTTTAGAAACATATAAACTTACAAACTTAAAACTTTACATCCTTATAATATTAGTGTCAATAAAAAATCATTATTGCCCACAAAAAGCTTTATGACCAAACCAGCAACTGCTAAATGGCACTCAATCTTATACTTGTTTAGTCGGACTTACTTAATGGATTTTTCGGGTAGTTTGTAATTTGCTTTGCATCACCCTGTCTGTAAATCTTCGTGTTATAATGGCCGAATTAAAATAGCCGCGATAATACTAACAGATATGATGTCTTTCTCTATAGTAAGTCTCAGTAACAGCCCGGAGTTGGGAAGTTGGCGGTGTTTCACCCCCGTGCCTCGGAGAGCACGTAAAGCCGTCGGTCCTGCGCCTTAACTCTCACCGGTCTTGTCGAGAGGTCGTCCCACCGGAGTATGAGAGTGACAGGAATAGAGAGTGCACGTTGTGTCTGCGCGTACACTTGTGCACTATAATATCTCCTGCGCAGTTGGCTAGTCTCAAAGAGATTGGCCGCCGTGGCCGGAATCGGCCAGGAGAACGTCATCATCAGATATGATGTGATATGTGAATTAAGTAAGAAGATATAGCCCCTTTTAAGAGCTTCCGTAATATTATAATGTGAAAGGTATTTAAGAATTAGGGACGCTAAAATGAAATAAATAAATTTTTAATGAAATAGCATCAGTAATATCCTATACAATAAGTACTAAAATAAAACTATTATTTTATATGAATATAAATTAATTATATAAACACATTGTTATTTTATTTGTATTTACTAAAAACATGAATTTGTTAGAAACGTATTAAGATTCGGATTTTCAAACAAAAGTCTTAAAATGTATAGAATTCGTCAAAACAACCTGGATAAGCATGAACTTGAAGGGGTTTATAGTAGCTATCAAAGAATCCGTACACTACATAAGTTTGAAGAAGTTCAAATAAGCTCGATGATACCCAATTAAGGTAGGTACTTTTATCAAAAATACATTTTCAGTCCAATATGTAATAAGAGATATGTTAAAATTGCATCACAAGATTTGTGTACATACTTTAATTTCGTAGATTTTCTTGATTTTCTCGAAAATGGTATGATCGCGTATATTATTTTTGTTAGCTCTATACATACAAATATGATGTACGCGACCACCTCGGTACTACTTTAGGATAAGACAATTGAATCAAGCCAAAGTAAGCCGTTTCCGAGAATAGAGTTCTCAAGAACTTTCGCGAAAAAAATATAGCGTTGAAAGTAGTAGTCCTCCTTTTTTTGGAGTTGGTTAATAAAATATACAGCTAGTCTTTGTTATGAGGCATTTGTAATATTATAAGGATCATTTACATTATTTGTAATACATAAGGATAAATGTCATTATTGTCGTCAATTGTTATATTATACATAGTAATATTACGTATGGGAAATTACTGATTACATTTTCGACTCACTTTATAAAGCTACCTACTCGATTCGTCCATATATTTTTATCTGTACTAATATAATAAAGAGGTAAAGTTTGTGAATTGTAAGTTTGTGACGTTGTAAGGGGTAATCTCAGGTCTTACTGAACCGATTTATATGAAATTTGGTAAGAAGATAGTTTGAGACCTTGGGAAGCACATAGGATACTTTCTATCCTGGAAAATTTTGAAAATTTTGTATGGGGAATCAACCTAGGGACGAATCCGAGCGAAGCGTGGTTGAGCCGCTAGTAGGTATACAATTCGATACCTTTACTAAATATGAATAGGTTTTTATAATTGTCTTTTTTCTCTGGAATAGATTTTCAAAACCATAGAAAACTAAATTTGCATTAGCAAAGACAAATATTTTGCTTAAGTTAGTCTAAAGCTACTTATGTACCTGCTTAGTATCAATATGTTGTTTAATTCTAATTAAAAAATATAAAGAAGAAAACAAATATTTATAGAAACATTAAAGGTTATTTGCCTCAAAATGTCTTGCCTTTTCTAAACGTTGTTTTAGTGATTCAGTGTTGCGTATATGCCACTATTTATAGTTGCAGTCTGCATGTTCTTTTGCATCCTCAGACTAATCGTACTAAGTATTAAAAGCAAATGAGTGTTGATATATGACTCATTTCCTCGCTATTAGTCAGTTAACTCCCAAATAAATATAACTTCAGAATGAAATCATGAGAAAACGAGAAGAAAGAATAACATATTATACATATATTGAAATATATGTAAAGATGAGATGACCGTCATAATGAAGTGGGCCTCGAGTCCATTTCGAATTAGAAACAAACAAATTCGTTTATTAAATTAAAATTTTATGACGTATGACGTACGCTTTAATATAAAAAAAATTTACAAAATGTGCGATGCATATTTTATTCGCATGTCGAAGAAAAGCCTCCATTATGTATCTTCTGCCGCTTTGGCATTGTTTCAGCTAAAGAAACAAAGTAGTTCCTACTATCCTACACAGTATTATTTCTATTTATATATCAGGTGAAATTGGGTGGATAAACTTACATGTGTGTGCTTGTATCATATAGTTTAGTAGTACCTAAATCCTAAATAAAAAAAAATTATTTAATTCATTCGTAGTATATAAACAATAATATTTACTACAGCAAGAGTAATAAATAATTACAGATTTACATATGTATGTCATTCATATACTTAATTGATAACTACTTTATTATTGAAATGGGACTTAGATAAATCTTAATATAAATAAGATAAATTACATTAAACTAAAAAAAAAAACTTAAGTATATATACATAATATAATAACTAAAAAATATTATTAAAAGGAGTCCCTTTAGGCAAAGGTTTATTATTTGTATGTACTACCAACACAACCTGATAGAGCTGAAATATTTAATAGCGGACCCACTTTTAGAATGGCAAAGGTTGTTGTTACGTTTCAACAAAATTCACCTTTTAAGGTTTTCATCGTTCCTTTATGTATCCATTTTATATTTATGTAATGTTTTTAAGGTACTCGAAGCAAGAAAAGTGAAACAAACATAAATTTACCTATTAAAACTCAATATTATTCTAACGAAATATCTTTTTTTTATTTATCAAAAAACTATCTAATTATTATTTATATATACGATACTAAAATTTTCCTTGTTCTCGAAATTCCATCCTTTAGGGAGAGTAAAAAATAGCTTTATAAAATAATAAAACATTACGGGTCTATATATATTATATAAGTAGGTATATAATATAAAAATAGCCACACAAAAATTAATAAAATGCAGTATCACTTTAACTTATTAAAAAGATGAGCACTTAATAGTATCTACTTATGTAAATAGGATATTATAATCAACTAAGTAGTAACCAAGAGAGTTACTCAGAAGTAATATTTTTGAATGTTACACATATACCTATAAATATGTATATAATTATTCTCATATAATTAATAACATTTATATATTTAAATCCAAATTTTCACTTTAAATTTTGAATTTAAAAATAAGTTAAAACAGTCTACACTAACAAATTAAGGCACAATAACGTAGGTTTAAAACAGTTCTCATTAAACAAAAAAAAAAAGTTCGCATGCCTACAGCCGTAGCTATATGTGACGTGCTGGACACCGGCCAGATTTTCCGGTAGAGTCTAAGACCGGTGAAGTCGATCGAGTCGAAAATGTAATTAGCGTTGTAAACAATGATTGGGACGCAAGACGGCATTCGTGTGACGAACACCGCGGCTGCCGCACGCGTCTGTACCAGCCCAGGTACTTTTGTCGGCAATCACATACGTATCTTATCGTTTACTCTACTTTTTACATTGCCCAAGAATGAAAAGTTAAATCGACGTTGTAGCAAAGAAAGTGATAAAGACCCTTATCAGCATCTACTGCTCTTGACATTGCATCGCGCGTTCCCGCGGAAAACTTTGGAAATTGTCGTGTTTCAGTTCGCCATTTCGGATATTTCAATTCAGTTTTTGTTGATCGCTGTTTAAAATTCATGTTTTTGAATAGGTATATACAGAAATCACGTCATTTCCAATTTTTTGTTCTGTGATCATTATTATGGTAATATAAGTGAAGTGGTCAGCAGGTTGTATTTATTTAAAGTAAATGTGAAGAGATTAACGAACATAACGATTCAATTAGCCTGTCATATACCATAAATCGACGCGGGTAAGGACCTCGTATGCTATAATTACCTAACAGATAAAATTTACACCAATTTTTAAACCTAATATAAATTTATTATGATTTAATGTAGTAGCCTTAGAAGTAGAGATATTTTTTTCTATCACTTCAAGGAGAGACTGACAATGATTCTCTGTCGGTCACATGCTATCGAAGTATTCGCGGCTCATTGCATTAGTTATTGAAAATGTAATTTTCGATAAAAAATGATTACAAATAATATTTATAAAATACATAAGTTATGATACCATTATACTATAGTTTCTGTTTTTTTCTATTTACATACTATGCATTGCTTTTCTCGAATACCAAAAGCCTACTTTATCAAATAAACTAAATAAATATGTAAGAATAGGAGAAAAATGAAGTCATTAAATATTTCATATAATTTTTCTTAAGCGCTATCATGTGACGCGAGTCACGCGGTTTACAAGTTAGAGGATCATAACGAGTATATGATTCGAGGACAATTGCGTACTTATATTTTCTTTTTCAATATAATTTAATATTTTAATTCGTATTGTGTCTAGGCTCTTCCGCCTCGATAGTTTTATTTTAATTTGTAATGTACATAATACTCGTATTTAAAATTGATCTATGTCGATATTACGTTAATACTTTTAAATGTTTCAAAATATTTAAAAACGAAATATAATTTTGGAATACTAACCAAACTATTTCATTTTAGTACATATCATATACGATAGTATAGTATTAAAACTTGGACGTGACGTTTTTGTAAAAAAAGTTAAATAGTCGGAAGAGGAAAATCAAGATCCGTAATAACTAATTTTTTTTTTGTTCGTACGAAGAGTGTAAAAATAAGAAGTGATCATAAGCGAAGTGATTGTAATGCTAGTGCTCTTGTGAGTTTGTGGACCCGGTGGTAAAGAAAACTGGAGGTCGACACGTATGAGGCGTCAGTTGCCGCTCAGCTGACAACAGATGTTATTCCGGTTGAAGGCGGTAAGATTTTATCAATCACTCGTCATATGAATTAATCTATACTAATATTATAAAGAGGTAAAGTTTGTGAAGTTGTAGGGGTTATTGTGATATTTGAGTTAGTTTGCCGTTACATTGCTTATAATGAGAGTTATTAGTTCTAAACGCGGGAATATAAATCAATATTCTTACTTTTAGTTATTTATAATTTTGTATTACGGAAATTCCTGACTATTTTTCCTTAAATATAAGAATTAATACAACAGATTAAGATACATTTTATTTTCTAGAATTTCCGCTCTAATATGTGCGCTCTCTTTGGGAAATGTAGAGTCGGAATTTTAAAGTTACAATCAATTCGTTGTTTTATGTTACTTAGTTAATTTATATATATTGAAATATGGTTCATTTACTCCTTATAGTTGTTATAAAACATTTTTGTACATAAAAAGATTAGAAAAAAATCATTTTCATTACCTTTAGGATACAAATAATTAACGCAAACAATAGCTGTAACTTTTTAATAGTTTATAAAAATTGCTTAAATGCGCTCTAAGTTCGTAATATGCATACATTAAAATCAACAATTGAACGAAAGATTATCTTTTCTTTCGGTAAATGTATTTATTTAATGGGTAGAGTATTACCACAAGAATTTAAAGCAATAACATCACTAGCATATTTTACATTTACAGTAGATACTTGGATACATTATTTAATAATAGAAATCAACTTAGTCAAGATACTTAGTTAATTACTTAGTAACATGAGCAGACGTGCGGATAATATAACTCCACACAATATGTTAATTCAAATCAAATAATGATAACTTATTATATTTTAATGCTGTTTATTTGCTTCCCAATATAAGCTTTCATCCCCATTTTCACCCCTTTAAGGAATGATTTCCGGGATACAAAGTATTTTATGTCCTTCCCAGGGTCTCAAACTATCTTCCTACCAAATTTCATCTAAATCGGTCCAGTAGATCCAGAGATTACCTCCTACAACGTCACAAACTCACAACCCCACAAACTCAAACTCACAAACTTTACCTCTTTATAAAATTAGTAAAGATGAGGGTTTCAATATTTTTTTAAATTTATTATTAGTTTTCTTTTTCCAGAGCTTCAATAAAATTAATCACATCATCGTATTAGAAAACATTTTAATAAAAAACAGTGGTGGTGATTCCACATAATTTATTTTCGATTATATGAGAAATTATTTATACGCATTGGTTGTACAGATTAATTCTATTTCATGGAGTAACTAAACTATTGATAACATTATAAACAAAGGTAATATAGTGTTTTCATTTCACGTCTATAAATATTTCCTATTTATAAATAAATATTTTTCTCTTGTTAAAGATAACGCAAAATTTTATTTGTAGCTTTTTATATCAGGCACTCATAACTGATATTTATCAATTTCGAGTGAAATTACATTTTCACACCAAATTTAACGTCATTGTAGTTGTCAGTTTAATCAGTGCAAAAAACAAACTCAGCTTCCAATATATTAGACCAGCCACTCACCCTCACTTCGCTTCGGGTTCGTTCCTAGACAAAAACAAATCTATCCCACGGGAACATTTTTATGGCATAAACTTATATCTATATATCTCTATATTATTTCTGTACCACATCTAGATCTGTTCAGCCGTTCTGGCATGAAAGAGTAACAAACATCCTTCCATCCTCACAAACTTTCAGATTTATAATTCTAGCGACTTTTTTAACTTACCTACGACATTCTTTTTTATTCTGAAATTTTATCCATCTCAAATAAAATAACAACAATACATAAAAATACTCGTAGCTCAAAAAAGGCACGGACGTATGCCTGTGGGTGTTAGACTTGCTCAAATAAAAAAAAACTAGCGACTCAACCTCGCTTCGCTCGGGTTCGTCCCTGGACAGAAATCTATCCTACGTAAACCGTACATTCGATTCAATCCGATTTGAAAAAAACTTTTTGCATTAGATAGCCCGTTTATTAAGGAAGGCTATATGCTATATAAATCATCATGCTACTACCCAAGAGAGCGGAGCAGTAATCATAAATGTCAACAAATCGGGCAGACTTCCATACATTACTATAAAACTGATGTTTATAATCAAACAAATTTAACGCGAGTGAAACCGCAGGACACAGCTAGTTTAGCTATTAGTATGGATAATGCTAGTAAACCCAATAATAAAATTGTATATTCCATATAATTGTGCTATTAAAGGTTAAGTCGAACAAATGTGTTTTCACGCTGTAGCCTTTACTTGACAAATAAGTCGTAAATAAATTACAAATGATTTTCTTTTAAATAAAATAAATTCTTAAGAGAAATTGTCGTGTAATATACAACGATTTTGAATAGTTCGAATGGATTAGCTATCCGATCGCAGGTGCAACGCATCCTTGTTATAGCAACTACTGTGAGGCTGAATGTTAATAAAATAACGAGTACATTGAGTTATTACAATATGCATAACGTTAAAATATGTATAGTTATAACCATTTCTTTAAGCTGCCTATCATTTGTTTTTATAAATATTAATTTAAATTTTATTTCTTCGTATACAGTAAAATAGCATTTAACAGGTATGGATTTTATTTTTAAACTAGCGACTCACTCTCGCTTCGCTCGGGTTCGTCCGTATTTACGTTTTAACATTTAGTGTAGATTTCTCAGAAATGAGATATTTTCTCACAGTAAAAAGTATCCTATATGTTGACCCGGATAACTAGCTATCATCATACCAAATTTCATCAAAATCCATCCTGCGGTTTTCCCGTGATGCGGTAACAGACAGACAAAAATTCTAAAATCTATAGATTCGGCCTATGTATCGATAATATAAATAATACTGTTTATTTCAATATGATTTTCCAAAAAATATTTAATGTACAGATTCGACTTAGTTACAATTTCATAATATTTATAGATTTACTTATATACAGTATACACTATACATATATGCATTTTGTATCCTTTTAAAGGAATTTGTAAGAAATATGCCCCCAAGTTTTAATCTTCTAGATCTAGTTGACAGGAATTTCGGTACATCACTAAACGATTACCCGTTGCATAGGTATATGTAAACATATATATACATTGCAGATAATAATTATTTTTATTTTATGCATTTAAGTATAAATAAATGTAAAACGTAATTACCAACGAGTCAAGAGACTTAACCAAACTAATCCTTGTATAGGGAATAAGACTTTAGAATTATCATTACGAGTATTCTATCAATTAATTTTTATAACGATTTCCATTATGTTTATTACAAATTGAACGTTTACATTTAATTAAATTTCGTATTAGGTTACTTATGTTATTTATTTTTTATTACCAAATTATAAAAAAAATATTTAAGATTTTTTTACTTCAAACATCATTCCAAAAACACAAAAAACACATTTCATATAAACAGATTATTGATAAAAAAAATAATAGGCAAAAACAATAATAATATACTTATTTAAGCTATTATCTACAGCTCCAGCTACAATATATTTATATAAGTCCAAGAAAGTAGGTACTTTACTTTAAATATCTCTAATGCCCGATTTCACCAACATCCCATAAGCTACCACCTACGAGTATGTATGGGATCCCTAGCTTAAAAGTTCCCTAAACTAACCAGAGTCCGTATTTCTAGTACCTATATTTAGGTGGCATTTTAATATTTAGGTGAACCCTAACTGTCGGTGAAACAGAAACTGTCCCCTAACAGCCCCCTAACCATGCTTAGGGGATCCCTTAAACTTAGGTGACGATGGTGAAATCGGGCATAAGTGTCGCTAATAACTAGAGTAACATTTTTAATGTTACCTAGTATTGCCATTCAGGTTGAACCATAGATACGGTTTAGATTTTCCTTATTAAACGCCGACTAGAGAGGCTTTTGCTATAAACAGTTAACACTAGCCTTGTTCGAATTAAATGTTTACGATCGCAATTGAGAGCGACGCAGTAACCTTGTCAATACGTCTGAGTGAAGAATAAAGATAAAACTGGATTAAAGAATACATAAATGTTATATAATATCTTTAATCGCGTTCTTTTTAACCTACTTCCAAGAAGGAAGAGGTTCTCAATTCGTCGGAATCTTTTTTTATGTATGTTCACCGATTACTCGAAAACGCCTGAACCGATTTGGCATTTTCGACGATTTCGAAAATATCTGATTAGGTATCTGATTAGGTATTCTAAATGAAAACCCCCGTTTAGATATTTTTTACATTTTAGTGCCTGGAAGTCGGTTTTTTTTTATTTTTATTCTGAATTTAATGCTATGTCGGTTTTAATTCTACAATTTTTTATTTATATTTTATTAAAACATCTTCTATATAAACCTAAATTGGCTTTCTAATTTAATTAATAATTTCATATAATTTGTAAATTTCATACAATATAATCTTTCCTAATTGGAAGAAATCGTTAAACGTGTTCTCATTCTAATATATTTTCACGCCCTAAAAACAATGCTTTTAATGACGGCGCCGCCCACGACCTATTACATGGGCGACCTTGATTCTTTATTCTTTGTGTCAGTGCCTTCCCCAATTCGCCAACAAACCTTATAAATCAAGTGAATATCATACATATCCGTATAGTAAATGAGCTCCCTTAATATTATTTGTGGCAACTATAAACATGAAAACTAAATTCTAAATAGAAATATATAAGATCAGATATCGCTACATAGTATAAAACAAAGTTGCTTCCCGCTGTCTGTCTGTCCCTATGTATGCTTAGATCTTTAAAACTACTCAACGGATTTTAATTCAGTTTTCAGCAATAGATAGAGTGATTTAAGAGGCACGTTTATATGTATAATACATGCATATTATAGTACAGAAAGCCGATAAATTCAAAGATTTGTATTTCATACTATCCGTTAAAACGTAACTAGGGACGAACCCAAGCGAAGCGAGGGTGAGTCGCTAGTATTAAATTAGCAAATATTATGTAAATGAAACCTATAGTAATAATATAATAATACCTAAGTATAAAAACAAAAACATCTTTGATCATGATTAATAGATCCACAGTAATATAAAAAATCATATAATTAAAGTATATACTAATTACACATCAAAATATTGAACTATTGAATATAATTGTAAAGATCTTTCTGTGCATGAATATTAACAAATTTTTTTCTGGAAAATATTACTCAAGTCATGCTGACTTGGGTAATATTCTTCCAAAAATATTTAGTGTATTGTTACTCTTAATACCGGTTTTTTTAATATTACTACTAATATTTTAAATTATACAAAAATCTTTAAATCTGATGTATATTATTATAGTATTAGAAAAGGAAATATTAGCATTACGAAATTTAAGCATATTTAAAAATCTTATAGCTTAAGTGTTAGAATTTACACGGCGAGGAAGTTGTGTTGAGTTTTAGTAGGAAGCACTCCCTTTCCTAGCCGTTGAATTTTCACATAACCACCTGTGTGTGTATGCAGGTGTTTTGCGTAAATGCATATTCTAGCGTTATAAATAACGCGTTCAGATAACCAAAAACCAAATTCTTAAGTTTTTCATATTAGTTTCTGCAATGTTACTCTTACATTGCAGTTTTTGTATTTTTCTCAGAAATGAGATATTTTCCCAGGGTAAAAAATATCCTTTATGTTGACCCGGATAACCAGCTATCACCATACCAAATTTCATAAAAATCCCTCCAGTGGTTTTCCTGTGATGCGGTAACAGACAGACAGACAGACAGAAAAAAATTCTAAAAACTATAGATTTGGCTTCTGGATAGATAAAAATGTTTATTGCAATAAAATTTTCCAAAAAATATTTAATGTACAGATTCGGCTTAGTTACAATTTTATTATATGTATAGATAAACAAAACCGAAATTTAAAAGCATAATTGATTAAGTCGAACTGATTTAATTCAGTTAGCAGAGACTCATACTCGAAAGTCTCCCACATTGATTTATTGTAACTACCTTATATCTAAAGATTTTTTTAAGATTGATATAACAAATTTCAATCTTCAATCAATCTTATCTTTAATATATAAAATGTTTTATAAATAAACATAACTCGTATCAAACACCACGTTTACAAATCTCTAATAAAATTATCTTGTATTCAGCCCTTTTTAACGTCCCACTGCTGAGCACGGGCGTCCCTTCAGTACGGGATCAGGCCATAGTCCACCACGCTGGCCAAGTGCGGGTTGGCCTAAAATTATCTCATACAAAAGTTATTATTTGAAAAATAACATATATCTAACTTACGTCTTTCATAAAAGAAAAACGAATACCACATAATTATTGAAGGAATTAGTTTTTATTGGTATTCTTTTTTAGTATTTGCGATAAAGATAAGGACCAATGAGACGTCTTTGCGAATTACGGGTATTACGTGTTATTTTATGGTGAAGGCTAAATGTGCAGCCACAATGGC
Source organism: Brenthis hecate (assembly GCA_951806755.1). Lineage (NCBI taxonomy): Eukaryota > Metazoa > Arthropoda > Insecta > Lepidoptera > Nymphalidae > Brenthis > Brenthis hecate. Next base: position 1,608,810 of record OX638267.1, read on the forward strand.
GTTGATACAATGTAGGTAAAATAACGTAACAAGTGCAAAATCCATGATTTTATCATTACTTAATCTAAAATGAGTGCTTCCGTGGAAAACGAATGAATTGCGCGCTTCCGAAATAATAAGTGATAAAAGAAAATCTAACAAATTATTATTTTTCAAGCGTAATTTTCCTCATATTATAATATTCATTGTGTAAAGGGTATTGTGTAGCAACTTTACCGATTTACGTCTGCAAGTATAGAGAAGTCAAGCATACATGATGGATTACAAGGTGTTTACCTTTTTGCAAATGATAGTAAGGAAATTTCCAACAAACCTTATCGTTATGTGCTGAAAATATGATTATAATATACTGTCTTCCGTGTTATTCTAGTTAAAGCCTTACTAGTATCGGATTTTCTTCGAATTAGCGTCCAAGCTTTAGATCCTTTACGTTTCATTCTCATTAAGTGATTAACATAAGATCACTACTTCTCATAACATTCCTTTTGTCATACATAATATGAATTATTAATATTATATCTTAAATACATAATTAGTGCTTTTGGAGCTATATTTATCGTGAAGAAACATTCTCTCCCGTGACCATGGATGCTGTAAAGGCATTCGAAACGTCGGGAACCAAAAATCAAAATAAATCTGCGAAATAATCCGAAAAGATAGTTTTATTTAAAATGAAACATAGTTACTATAACGCTAACTGAAAACTCTTAACGTTGTCAATACATACGATATGAATCATTTCTTTATGCGTGTGGAAACGAATTATTCGTTGATTGCTATAAATTCGATACGTGTCCAGCATCGGAAGCATTCAGCAAGGTCCCATAGCATTATTACAGGCAATTTTATACGATTTTTTCATTTATTGCTATAGTAATAGATACGAGAATCCTATGTGTTTGTTTCAGACTAACTGCGACCGATTTTATCCCGTTTTCGTCCCTGTAAGGATAAACAGGATGGTTTCTATTGAACAAGTCATTTATTTGTTGAACTTGAACCAACAGTTATGAATCATGCCACAGGTGTAAAGGTCGCATCGCGAGTGTCTGTACATGTTTAATTTGTATTTATATTTTCGTATATGGAGTGCTATTATATTGTTTTATATACTAACTACAAGCTCACCCTCGCTTCGCTCGGATGCTTCGCGTGATGCTTCCCAATGTACGTTTCATATAAATGGAAATGTTATGACGTGTGCGTACCTTAGGAGGTAGACACATGCTATCGCAGACTTTTCTGTAGGTTTTTTTTAAGATTTACAATTTTCTCGTATATAATATTAATTATTGCGTATATAATATAAATATATAAGATTAATTATTTTAAATCTGTGATAACTTCTAAAATATTAATTTAAATGATATACTGTAAAGGGCGATTTTGATCTACATTAAATGCAACATATTTGTAAGGATTAATACTGTATGGTATAAAATAGCTTCGTAAAAACTCATTACTTTTTAGTAATATTTAAAATATAAATATGGTTACTGCAGGTTATTCTTAGGATATAGACATATATTATCAAAGACTTTTCTTTAGACCTTTTTAAGATATAAAATTCCGTAGTACATTATTTTGATATATCTAGTAATGTTTAGCTAGTGTTAGCAATGTTTAGAAGAAGATACCGGAGAAACAGACAGACAAAAACAGCAACTTTGCTTTATACTATGTATAGATATTATGGTACTATTATGGCTGTTTTTCACGCCCACCAGTGACCAGAGCAAAGGGACGTCATCTGTATTAATATTAAAAAACTGAAAAAATGGCTTTTTTCTTTGTTTGAACGCGTTAATCTCTGGAACTAGCTGTCAGATTTAAAAGAAATCTTTGTATTTTATAGACTATTTCCTGAGAAAGGTTAGAGACTACCTACCGTCACGTTATAGCCCTTAAAAGGAGAGTAATTATGCATAAAAAATACACGGGCGAAACCGCGGTCAAAAGTATTTATTTATAGATAGTTTATGGTTTTTGTAAAATCGATGAAAAGTAACCTTCGGCAATCCAGCATATTGTAAACCAACCCTATTTTAATCCTCACCGAACTCAATATTAATCGAACAGCTGTTTTCGAACCAAAAGTAAAATTGTGTTTGTAAAACGGCAATATTATAATTAAATCAGCGAAACCAACGAAAATAGTTCTAAAGCTTTTTGAGAAAAAAAATATTCTCATGTAAATATAATGAAGTAACCTTTTGAAGAGACGACACGTTGACGAAAAAACAGACAATGTCATGCAATTTTTATTAAAAATATAACTGTTTATAAATAACTGTGTATAAGAAAATGAATATACGGAATATAACATAAAATACAAATGCGATTCGGTGGTGAAACGTCAAACAGAAGAAGCAGTGGCTCGGAACTAATTAGGAGGCCAACGTCCATCTGAGTTATTCTTTGACATAAGATTTTATTTTTAATGTCATGAAATTTAAAATCACAGAATAATTTCATTGTTCTACAAATACATTGTTTTTATTAGTTTTAGTTTTTTTTAAATTCACTATTAACTATACAGGAAAGGTTTATATCAATCTGGGACAGAAGATAGCGCTATCACTCAAACTGTACTCTTATGTCTATATCACATTATTTGCGTATAACTAAATAAAAACTGCATATTAGATACATTATTTTTTTTTACAGTACTTCAGTTACTAAGATTCGTACGATTTTTAGTTTTTACAGGAATAAATTATGTAATTTTTTTCACATAGTATTTATTCTACGTGTAATATATATAATAGTCAATAAATAATACAAAATAAGCAAGCTTTTAAAAAAATTTAGCACGTAATGTTTGGTAACACAATATGTAAACTCAACCTTGCGTAGACACCTGAGAGTAATACATCAAAACTTCCTAAAATCATTTAGGTACAATGTTGACAGTTGACATAAGATAACAATGTTTATAAAAATTAACTTGTTTTTCAGTGATTCACGTACATGATGACATGTAATTGAAAGTGCCTTGTGAAATCGTAATATATTTTTACTATTTGCTTAGAAATAATCTCTTTACTTTTAAAAGATTTAGATATTGGTTATATATATATATATATATATATATATATATATATATATATATATATATATATATATATATATATATATATATATATATATATCGTTTTTATATAACAAAATACTTTGGAACACTTATTCTTGATATAAAAAAAATCTTAGTAAAAATAAATTTCAATATACCTAAAACGCTTTGTAAAGCTTTATACAAGACGAATCTAACAACGTTTAATTCATTAAAATCGGTTCATTCCGTTAAAGGTTATGAACATAAGATCGAATATACAAACTTATGTACATACAAACCACAACCATCCTTCGGACTTCGCCACAGTTGGTTAAAAAAATTGTAGATATATATGTAGATTTATAAATTACCGTACCAAAACCCGCTATAAAGTTATCATTGTGTATAAAAAGTTGAAGTGCAAACAATTGTAATACGTGTAGTCATTCAACCTGTGATTTTTGAGCTGTTGCGGAATTTAAACATACAACTAAACATTGTTCTCTTTATACATAGTTTACAATAACTGCCTCACATTGTTAGCTTTGACGTCATTACAGAACAATAAAAAGAAAGAAAACGTTTTTAAAATATTAATTTTGTCCGTTTGTATTTTGGCAGGCTGCCTATAAAATTAAATTAAGTGTTAGATCATTTTATAGCAATGGTAAATAAGTGCACGTTTTAATAATATTATGTAAGTATACGACACGTTTGGCTCAGTTTGTAGTAACCCTGCTTGCTGTGCCAGCGGTCGTGGGTTCGAGTCCCGCTGGGGGCATTCATTTGTGTGATGGACACGAATGTTTGTACTCCAGTCATGGGTACAAACATTATTTATTTATTGGTATATTTATAATATGTATGTATGTATTTAAAATTATATATATATATATATATATATATATATATATATATTATATATATATATATATATATATATATATATATATATATATATCAATCAACTATCTGGTATCCATAACACAGGCCTCGTAGCTTACCATGGAACTAGATGGTGGTGTGTGTTACTGTCCCAACATATTTTTTTTAAGTATTTTTTTTTCAAACGACAATATAAGCCTTTAGAGTGATAAAGTTGCATTTTCATTATTTTGGCAGCTTTTAATAGCTGCTAAGTAAATTATACGTATGATGTTAATTGAAGTTAATGAAACACAGACGTGTAATGTGTACACAAAGATCGCGTAAAACTTAAATGCGCTTGTGGAGTTTGCCGCAAGTACATACGAGTAAATGTGCACGACTCAACTGTGTGTATGATAATGAAAATATAGTACAATAAAAATTTCTATAAGTATTATCTATTTGTTATCATAACTAATAGTAATATTTTCATGTATCTACACTCAAAGGCACTATCTAGTATCTATAATATAATAAAGAGGTGAATTGTGAGTTTGTGGTGTTGTAGGGGATAATCTCTGGTACATCTAAACCGATTTAGATGAAATTTGGTTAGAACATAGTTTGAGACCCTGGGAAGGACATAGGATACTTTTTATCCTAGAAATCATCCCTAAAGGGGGTGAAAATGGAGATGAAAGTTTGTATGGGGAATCAACCTGGAGACGAACCCGAGCGAAGCGAGAGTGAGTCGCTAGTAACTCTATAAAGGGAGAGTCTAATAGCAACACAGTGTTAAAAGTGGATAATGGATGATACATTATGTAAATGACACTTATTCTTAACAAGATAGTTTCATGAATAAAAATATTCCCAACAGCATTCATATACCTATATTCATTCAAGATCTATCTCAATAACTAAAAACTAGATATATATTACAGAGCTATACAACTGTAAAGTTTTATTAAAATCCGTTCAGTAGCCATACATTCATACAAACATACATCCTCACATACTTTTGTGTTTATAATAGAAGTAAGATCAGAGCTGGCAAAGAGAACTATGATTGCTCTTTATGCACGAAACCACTCATACGAGTATATGACCAATAAATACTACGTTCATTTACATTTTACGAGAATCGATTTGGTAAACATTGACTCGTTCAGATTCATTTCTAATTCATTATTATTAATGTTAGAAACTTCGAAAGTTGATTCGGTAAAATGCATTCCTTATTTCTGCGATTTGGAAAGGTTTTTTTGATTTTGACCACTGATCATATTTTTGGCATTAGATTCAATTAATATATTTTTACATTTTTTTATATAGAGTTATAAAAAGTTAATTACAGTAAGCATGCTTATCACTATTTGCTCAATAACGGAGTTTTAATACTTAACAATTTTTAAAGTAGAAATACTTATCACTTTTACAAATATACTACACTATTAAAAAATAAATTATAAAAAACTGCCAGTAGCTAAATTCTTTTAATAATAATTATTTTTTATGAAAATTAAAGGCATCAGGTTACATTTCCAAGAAAAAGTATTCATATCGAGACTATGAGTATTCTCTTTTAATCTATATCAATATATATTTCTAACTAAAACCCGTTTTTACTACTATATTACAATCTCCAAAAGCAAAAAATCAGATAATTGTTTTAGCGTGATTGAATTTGGTTTAGAGTCATCATCGATATCTATAATTACTAGTGAGTAGCAGTCATTAACCGCAGCAGGCTTTGCCGTCTGCTTTTTTTTTGAACACTCGATATTATGTCGAATTATTCTTCGTCATCTTCTTAATATTATAAGGGGCTGAAATTTGAAAAAAAAATATTTCAGCTCATTATGTACTCTTGAAAGATTTTTTTGCCTTGGTTTCGTCGTAGGACAAACTGTAAACATATATACGGATATGTAAAGGTAACTGTTTTATCGCAAACCTAACTTGTGTCGAACAACATTTTGATTTATAAATTGGAACTAAATTACACAATTTAGTATCAATCTATAAAATTAATTACTTAAAAGTTCTTTCACTCTTTCATTTGGGAATTATGTATAATATAGAAGCTGTTAAGCGTAAGCATTATTATACTCGTATTTCATTGAAAGATCGCAGAGCACAAGTTAATTATAGAGTAAGATAGAGTTGATCTAACCGGTTTTTGGCAAGTTTTAGCAAATGATAACTATACAGTAATTTTAATTTATATTAAACTAGCTGTACCCGGCCACGTGTTACTACGACTCGGTACCGGTTGAAAGGTGTTGAAGTTTATGCGCAGCTACATCTTTTATTAAGTTATATCAGACTGGATAAAATTAAAAGCTTTCATGTAAAAAAACATACTTATATGTGTCATAGGTTTGAAGGGATGAGGAACTTTCAGAAATATTAGGTTTTGCACAAACGAACATTTAGACGTTTGTTTATATATGAAATTGAAAAAAATATTTATCATTATGTTTTTTGTTTAACACAAAAAAATATTATTGATGATAGGTACTAAATGAATAAAAAAACCAAGGCCACTGACATATTCATCTTTTGTATTTATGTGACATATGAGTTTATATATATTTGTTTGTTTGTACCTTTCCTAATTATTTATTCCATTGATATGGAACTTAAGTAAAATATTGTGTAGTGTGTACACTAACAGCACCATTAATTTAGTTTGTCTGGTCTGAATAAAACTAGTAACTAATTAAAGTATATGTGCGTTATTGTATGTGTATCGTATAATACATATTATTACCCTACTGCAAGGAAAGGGTTATGTTTTTCGCGCCTATATTTGTATGTTTGTTTGTAATATTTTTTATTCCCTCATATCTTCGAAACCACTCAATGGTTTTCTTTAATTAATGTATCGTTTGATTCGTCTCATTAGTCCAAGTGTTCTTAGATAGGTGACTTAAAATTAAGGTGATTTTTTTATCTTCTTTTTCTGCAACATGGGCATCAAATTAAAGGGCTCATAACAAGGATTCCAAAAAGGTATAACATCGCTGTATTATTCATTTTAAATAACAGTTTAGGTCATATAATGATTTAAAGTTGGTTAACAACCATTCTCGCTACTTTTCCTACTTAAAAATACTTAAAAGGCTGTAAATAAATAAATATATTATAAAAATAAAAACCTGACTGCGTAAGAGCTAACTAAAATATGAAAACAAATTCACGAAGGAATATAGTATTATGCATTCGGAGACATACATAAGAGTATGTACATTGTACATCTCGCGGCAAGGATGAAACGTGTATGTCTCCAACTGCATAATACAGAATACTATCATATTCCTTCGTGAATTTGTTTTAATCTTTTTAGTTAGCTTTTATGTAGTCGGGTTTTTTATTTTTATAATATATTGATTTTGTCATTCGTATTTATTTCAAAGACATTATTATTATTAGATACTATGTTTTTTGTAGCAGAAATCCGTTACTTCTACTACAAAGCTTTGACCCAATCTTGAGTGTTATGTGAGATATTGAATATAAATAACAATCAAAATGGATGCATGGCTGTAAAAAAGTAATATTATGTAAATAAAGTAAAATAATTTATAATAAGAATAAAGTTGTAAAAAAAACCTGTTTTATAACTGAATTAAAATATTATACTTCCTCTAAAGTTACCTCCATTGGGTTCTTATATGCGAGTTTATATTTTACTAAATATTATTCAGATACATTATTACCTATATTCAGATTGAATAAAATGGCTACAATTTTAAGCTGATAATAAATATATTTGGTAATTTACAATTTCATATTATTAATATGTACGTATAATATATAATTATTATATTATTATTTTATAATATACATAATTATGTACCTTTATAAGTTTACCTGTAAAAAGTTTGAGAAAATAATTCAAATACGTCAAATGATATATTAAGTATGATTAATTAAAGAAATTCACGTACAGAATTATAATATACATAAATTAATAGATATTGAGTTAGTGTTTTTTTAGCGAGTAAAATATACCGAACCCAAACAAATTCACTTCTCGTCTTCTCTTACTCTTCAAAATGGCTAAACTGATTTTAACATATATACCTTCACTTACAGATAGAAGATTTGGTCCAACTCCGTTAGCTTTATTTTTGTTAAACTGGTGAAAGCTAGAATGTTTAAATTATGTTTTTATACAATACTTCTAAGCTTCTAGTAAATAGTACAAAAGTTGTTAACATTGACCTTTGCAGCGGTCTGCGATTATACTATGCTATTAATCACGAAAAGATTTTATCTAAAAAATAACGTTAAGAAATCTCATTAAGTAGGGTTTTTGTCTCTAATTAAAATTACGCCCCCGAATAACTATTTTTTTTTATGTTGCGTACTTTAGATTTTATTATATTTTATACATAATATTTTTGGACAAATACTTGGTTTCTAGATTCTACTGAGAGTTGTATAAAGTTACCTTTATCTGGCTAAAGGAATATAATAGAAAGAAATTTATTTAAATATCATCATACATGATACTTAAAATGAATCACGTTTCGCTATCGCTAAATATTTTAAGTGTGCCCATCTCAATTAATTACAATAATTAATTAATTAATAGATATATATATTTATATATATATATATATATATATATATATATATATATATATATATATATATATAGGTACCTACTAGTAGGAAATGTAGCCATTTATTTCACGTCTTGATACGTGTCGAGTCTCGGTTATAAATTTATTATTAGACTTCAATCAACACTCAATTATCTACTGTTAGCCCTGAAGATAAATCGGAATAAAATTAAGATAACATTTTATAAAGTTTTCCATGAAATGTATATACTTGTTGCAATATTCTAAACCGGTTGCTAAAGTGATGTATTTTTACATTATACCAAGTCTAAGTAATCTTACGTAAAATTGCAAAAAATATACATTTTATAATTATTATGAATCAATAATGTCAGCTTATTACACAAATCAATAAAACAAAAATAAATCTCTTTAAGACTCTTTACAACCCGAAACACGTAGGGCAGAATTGCAATGTTAATTGGTTTTATAATTCTTTTTACCAATAAATCTCCTTCAAGAAGGTTCCATTCTATCGGATTGGCGAAGTGAACTGGACTTGCATGCTTAAAAGTCATTAATTAAAAAAAAACTAAATATTTTCTGTTGTTAAGACAATTCTCTGTTCACTGTGTAGTACTTAAATTAAAAATTGATTTATAGAAATTTAAAAACCATAAAAAGGCGTTATTTGTCGCTAATTTATGTAAAAAATTAGTATTTAGTACACCGATAATGTTCTCAGTTCCAATTATTGAAATAATTAAATATCATCCCTAAGATACCAAATTACTATGCTATTATCAAAATTACAAACACTTGTAAACTGTCAAGTCGATATGACAATTAGAAATACGTAAAAAAGTCTAGTAAATTTATGACTTTTCCTGATTTTCTATCTATGTTAATATATATATATATATATATATATATATATATATATATATATATATATATATATATATATATGTCAAATAAACTCTTATGGGCCCACCTCGGGACCTCCTTTTTGGAAGTTAATTGATAAAAAACTAATAGTGATACATAAGTGAAACTGGAAGTCTAAACAAGTTTTAAAATTAAATAGAAAAATTCGTTAAAATCAGGTTCATAGCACTTAATCAAATGATAATGTAGAAGCTAAGTTAATAGTATTAGTTACAGATGTCAACTCACACCCACGCAGTTTACCAAGTCTATTCGAAGTATTATTTTTTTCTAAATGTTTACTAATATGCCTCAGTAATAAAGCAGTGGTAGCCCAGTGGTAATGCGCTCGCTTGGGAAACCGAGTGAAGCGGGTTCAAATCCCGGGTCTCGCACCTCTGATATTTTCATGTGCGAATCATTTCTAACATGATTACCACTTGCCTTACGGTGAAGGAACACATCGTGATGAAACCTGCATATTTGAGAGAACCTAGCAAGTTTTCGAAAGACATGTGAAGTCCGCCAACCCGCACTTGCCCAGCGTGGTGGGCTATGGCCTGATCCCCCTCGTACTGAAGGGAGGCCCGTGCCCAGCAGTGGGACGTTAAAAAGGGCTGAATACATACATACATGCCTCAGTAAACATTAATGCAGTTTTTTAAAAATATCTGAACAAATATCTGAACTTTAATATGTATGTATATATTATATGTATGTATATGTGTATATAGTATGTATAATATGTAAGTATATTTATCGTTATATGTGTCTTTTTTATCTTATTTAATTGTATAATTATTTATAATTTTATCTTAAATCAATTGCACTCATTTAGTCCCGTCATATAACACTATTTCTCACTTCCATAGGTTGGCTGGAAGAGATCTCTCCTAGAGATGATTCCACTGTCCACATCTGTGTTACTCTGTTAATATGCAATAAAGAATATATATTCTTGTGGTGTTAAGTATAGTTACTCAATCACTCAGAGAATCATGAATAGAATAAATATCAGATATCATACACACTTATTTTTAAAGTGTAATTAATTACACATACATATTTTTAAAGTGGTCTAAAAGTGGTTTTAAAAGACGGTGACTTTGTCTTTGCAAAAGTAAACTCTGAAAGTACTGAACCGAATAAATTCTTTCACTAGTAGGAAGCTACTTTATCTCTAAGTTATATATTAACCGATACACCAACAAAATAGACAATATATAGTAATCTACAAAATATATGATTTTTATTCGATTGCTTGTATAATTTTTCTTTTATATATTTCTAATACTAGAATTATAATATTAGAAGTGATAATACTTTTTAGATTTATTTATTTAAAATATTAGAAACAACGTAAATATGTATAAATATAACTCCCAAAATTATGAAAATTTATTAAAACCGGTATAATTTAGACAACCACTTAAGTTTACGGTATTCTGAATGTTAATGACAGGTTTCCCAGACTACAAAAATCTAAATATATAATTCGTTTTTTGCATGTTTTGAAGATAATTGCTTATGAAATTACATTATATGTGCTCACATTTTGTTGATATATCAAAAAACATAGTACATCAGTTTTAAATAGTAGAGATTATTGACTAATAACTAAAATATACATACATATATTATAGGCATTAAAAAGTAACAGACTAAAAGTGTTTATTCAATTCTACGTAAAATATTATAAAACTAACTCACGTATATTAATGAATTGTATTTAACATTAAGAGATAAATTTACGTGTACATACATTCTCGTAACTACCTAGATATTGATACCGATTTCTTATACAAAAAAGCTACGAAAATAGATTTTTAAAACATGGATTTGATATATCTCTATTTAGTTTCATGAACATTTTATGTCTATACATATAGTGAAACCGTAACTTAGCGAAATCTGTACATTTTTTTTTAAACAATGACTGTAACGTATTGTATACAAAATATAGACCCCAAATAATAGTTAATAAAAATGTGTCTGTTTGTGTGTGCGAGTTTCACACAAAAAGTAATGGACCGATTATAACTTTTGTGAAGTAATAACTTATTACTCGGGTCAAAATTTAAGATACTTTTTATTATAGAAAAATCTTTTGCTTCCACGGAAAAACACAAAAATTGATTCGAGATGAATCTATCTCCTAAAGTACACTCGCAATAACTATTTATATTTAAGACGTACCTAGGAAGTAGAGACGCATCCGAGCAAAGCGAGGTGAAGTCGCTAGCATTGAATGTCATCATAAATAATAGTACAATGGGTTTACAATTAAACTTATAATTAGTTATCAAACGTAACTTTAATAACATTTGATAGAAAAATATGATCTATTGTATTCTTAACGTCCTCGATATAATGCTTTAAACTAAATTTATTTGCTCAGGTGCTTGCTGTTATTGTTTGCCTTAAATTTTTTGGTTTAAAAATATAAATAGCGTTCATTAATTATTAAAATCAATATCATCAAGGCTATACTTAAACCTTTTTCATGTTAAATGCATCTTGGCATAAATACTTAAAGATGTACTACTATTCTGCTAAAAAATAAGAAATAATCACATTTAAGATGTCTCGTTGAAGCGATTAATATTTTTAGATTTTCTTTAGAGCACTTGTTTAATTGTGAGACATTTTAATACATACATAATAATAAACACATTTTTATTATGTCCATTGTATATATTTATAAATTATTATTTTTTCTATTTACAGGTAAGATCATTTAATAGATGTCCGTAAACTCAATAAATGAATGAAAAAAAGGTAACATATTTGAAAAAGGTAATATATTTCACAGAAAATTACATATAAAGCATTTTCAACTAAATAAACTTAGATTTGCCACGTTATTATAAAATAGGAAATACGGAGGAGTAAATTGTTGAAAACTACACGAGCACGATATCATGGTTGTAAACAAGTTGTATTATCGAAGGCATTAACTACGTATCTCCACTAATGATATCTGATCATAATAACAATGCTGGTGGTGGAGAGCCACGTGACGAACTCATTGGACTGGACTTGATAGAATTGTAAAAATTTAAATATATCTATTATTATACTCATTACTCGTATAACTAGTTTTTTCTCGCAGTTATGCTCACATGGTAAGTCAAAAAATAGGTTTTACCACAGACTTTTATTCTTTTAAAAGGTTTTCTAATAGTTTTTTTTTCAGAATCGATTCTATAGTTCAAATATAGTGTGATAAGCAAATAACTTTATTATAAAACATTTTATATGTTCAAATAATATTAAGTATAAACTGTCTAAAATTGTCTGGTTGAATACGCATACACATATATAAATACGGACTCTTATAAATCCATATGGATTTAATACATTAACTATAAGAAATAGACCGTAAGTAATAACAATAAATTGAACAATTTTAACAGCTTTATATCAAATATCCAACCAATGGAATCGTTAAGCCCTCCAACGCGCACTTGGCCAAATCCCGTATTAAATTCTCGTATTAAAGAGAGGGGTATATACACATCAAATTTTAAGATTCTCATGTGAATTTTGTGCCAGGCCCATAAAAACATATACTTCTCATAGACCTAAAATGACCTAAAAAGACACAATGAAATTCCGAATTTGAAACTCCAATGTCACGTATAAATCACGATTTAGATGGACTACTACTATTTAGTTAATAAATAGCCAATTTGCCAAAAAGCATATGAAGGACAAAGGTCATGTCATTGAGACTGACTGTAACTTAGAAAAAAATGGCGCATTTCATAAGAGATAGCTTTTTAAATAACTTATTTTTCTTCTTAAATATAGTTTTGAATTTAAAAAAAGGTATATAATATTCTTTAATATAACTCTATCACTCTATTCATTCGCTTTCTAACTAAATATTATTTTTTAATACAAATCTTATTGTTAGAGATTTGGGTTATCGTTTTTAATATATACATAATATATTATATGAATTTCTAAACAAATTATTACAGTTTATATACGTTAAAATAAAAATGTCAAATAGTAATCTCTATACGATATAATAAAATTGTAACTAAGCCGAATTTGTACATTAAATGTTTTTTGGAAAATCTTATTGAAATAAACATTATGATCGATACAGAGGCCGAATCTATAGTTTTTACAATTTTTGTGTCTGTCTGTCTATTACCGCATCACAGAAAAACCACTAGAGGGATTTTCATGAAATTTGGTATGGTGATAGCTGATCATCCGGGTCAACATATAGGATACTTTTTACCGCCAGAAAATATCTCATTTCTGAGAAAAAAGTACACAAACTGTGTTGTAAGAGTGTACTAAATGTAAAACCTAAAAATTTGGTTTTTCGTCATCTGAACGCGGGCGAAGCCGCGGGCAATTATAGTTACTAAATAATTATTTGACATTTATATTTTAATAGGATTAAATATATAAGTCTATATGTAAATAAGTACCTAATGCACAACAAAGGCATACCGCACCAAACACTTGTGGTTATAACAAATATTTATCTATTGAATATGTAGTACATTATGTATCTACGCGAGCATTATAGGATGACAATGATATTGCATAAAATAATTCTCACAAATACAACATTTATAGTCTATAGTTTTTGTCCGCAGCTTCGATCGCGTGACGAGGTTTAAGGATAGCTTATATATGTATATCCGATCCCAGGATGTTAACTATGTCCTAGCCAAATTTTATTGAAATCTATTCAGTTGTTAAACGTGCAAACAGACAACTCTACTTTCACATTTATAATATTAGGATGAATAGTATTTTTTTTTATTTGTTCTTCTTTCAAACAAAAAACCTAACATAGTATTGACACGACGTTTGACGTACTCGTAGTATATAGGCTGGAGAGTGATGGAAGTTACATCTAATATCGGTACACTAAAGTTACCAAGTATTAAATAGTCTGACTTATGTATAAAATTAAGTATAATTTGAATAATATTTTAAAGGTTTTTAAAAATTAAATTTTATGATCGTTGGTTTTTTTTAATCATTTTTTTAAATATATTTATATAATAATTATAAAAAAATAGTAATATAGAGACAGACAAGGTCAGACAGGTAACTAACGCTTAAAATATAAATAAGAATAAAGTATAAGGTTTATTACTTATTATTATTCACATTTTCTTTCCAAGAACTACAACACTGGCGGCTCGCCCTCGCTTCCCTCGGGTTCGTTGCTACTGAAAAACAATAACAAATCGAACCCATTGGAACCGTACATTTTTTCGAGATTAAAAGTAGCTTATGTGCTATTCCAGTCTGGAATCATATATAATCTTCTATCTCTATGCCAAATTTCATACAAACCATCCATCTATCCATCCACTCAAACCTTTGCAATTATATGGTAGTAATCAAAAAAAATCTCTAATTTTCTGAAGAAAGTTAATAGTAGAAGAAAGATGACATTTTTTTACTGACTTCGTCCATACAATTCTTTTGGCTGAGTCAATAGATATGCGAAAACACTTATGTTCAAAGTTCGTTAAAGCAAACCGCTTTAAGCTTTTCGTAAATATGTAAATATGAGTGACAGGACTGCAAATAGACAAGATATCGTTTATTTTTAATTTCTATTCATGTAAACATATATAGATGAATTCAAATGATCACTATAACAATTTACCTGCTTTAATTTTTTTTTATACACAGAAAATAAATCACTTAAGCCTGTACATTGGAATCAAAGTAGAAGCTTTCGTGAAATGGCCACATTTTTGTACGGTTGAGCTATTTAGTTTAGGTTTTTTTACAAATTATTTTTTTATCTGATTAAAACGTACAGTGAACTTAAATGACTAACGGTTATAAAAAAAGAAATATGATATTATATAAGAGTTATACCTACCATTAATACCAAAATTGAAATATCTATAATAATATTACAAGGAGGTAGGTAAAGTTTATGAGTTTGTGAGATTGTGAGTTTATGACTGTGGTGGTAATCTCTGGATCTACTGAACCGATTTAGATAAAATTTGGTAAGAAGATAGTTTGAAACCCTGGAAAGGACATAGAATTCTTTTTATCCCGGAAATCATCCCTTAACACCTCCAGGTAAATTTCTAAGAAATTAATTAAAATTCTAAGAAATCTATTGTTAACTGACACGCTTCCGTGTCCGCGGTCGTGGAGGGATTAAGGGGGTGAAAATGGGAATGAAAGTTCGCATTCGAAAGCAAGCTATGGACGAACCCAAGCGAAGCGAGGGTGAGTCGCTAGCGCTAAAATAAAAGACTAAAAACAAACAATTTGCCTATATGTAAATTAATATTTTTAGTTCAATTATTATTTTATTTTTACAAACATACCTAGTATAGTTAGTTCTATGTACTTATGTCCTACTTAGCATATTATAATGCGTGTGCGTCCTACTGTACGCATTATCCCCTTGTAATTCACCGCGTACTTACCATGCCTCTCTAGTAGACATATTCTAAACATAAAATCACTCGGTATTTCCTGATAAGAAAGCGGAATATATTCTCAGTATGAAGTAGCTTGTTAATTTTAATACTGTCTAGAATGTAGTTAGAATATACATTTTGAAAATAAATCTTATAGTAAAGATGTATTAGATTTCAAATTGTTTTAAATATAAATTAACTTAACGTTTAGTTTAGGTACTTTTTAGTTTCTTTTTTTTAGTTTTTCTGATATTATTTAAATGCATATATATTTAATAACTTAAACAAAACAGTTAATTTTTAATGAAAATAATCAGTTTAATATAAATACACACATACATACTTTTACCATTTAAGATAGCAGAGTCATTGGAAGGGTTTGTCTTGGGAATAACCCATTTCGTAGGCACCGTTCATTGATTTTAGATTGTTATTTATTGTTTATTTAGGTCTTAAAGCATACCCCTTTGAAAACTCTAGTTTACTTGAAGAGAACAAAGATAATACGTAGATAGTGTGATTAAACTAATAGGATTAGTTTCAAGTGGTATGACGGTTGTGACTGTAAATGAGATCTTAGACAATCCTGGCTAGCTCAAATGTAATAAATGTAGGTACATATATTCAATTTCATTCATTCTATATTTACATAACATTTTTTTCTATATCTTTTATATCTGAATACACTTTTTATTGCTTTAGAATATAAAATCTAAACCTGTTTATGATTTTATGTAATTTCGTAAAAAATATGCATAAATTTAAATAAATTACTTATTTCCTTTGACTTGGTATAAAAGTGTTGCAATGAGATTTGTTTTGCAAAAGCTCATAAAGCTGCTTATACGAGAAAGTAGAGTGAAACGTAGCCATATTATTTTCTATTGACATTTCCCCTCCGTCTGGAGGGAACAACCCCTCAATTATTCAACCCTGCTATGACTGCGGTAAAAATCTATTATACGCTTTATTAAAGAACAACTTGTCAAAATATTTGTTGAAAGCTCTTGTTACTAAGAAAAGAAAAAAACTTCATAATCAAATTGTGTATCAATTTGAAATTAAAAAAAAAACGAAATTAATTAAAATACTCTTGATATTAATCCAATTTTACTTTGTAACTTATTTATGTTTTATATAAACAAAATTATATTTTATATAAAGAAAATTGAAAAATTAAATAAAACACAAGTAGATACATACACAAGTTACAACCATGTTTTTGTTATTATGATATGACAGTAATTTACTAGCTATTTGAAACTTTTCAGTCAATTAAAAATTACATAGAAATATAATATAATTAAAATATTTCATATAGAAATTGATGTCTCTTATTAAAATCTTTTGAAGGAAAGTCATTTGAATAGCGACAGGTTGCACACAAAAACTGGCGTAGTGCGAGTTTGACTCGTGCATTAAGGGTTCCGTACCACGTCACATTACATTTGTGTTACGTATTAGAGGATATTAAATAGAAGCTAAAATTAAAATCGACAGTACAATTGAATATTTTATATTCAATTGAGTTTTTTGTATTTAGTCAATTATTTATTAAATAATAATTTTAAAAGAGTACAAGTTACCAGCTTTTTGCTTACGTAAATGTTAATTTGAAACATTTATTTATGATTTTAAACACGTTTTAAGCATACCCGCCATTTTTGTCATTAGTTACGGAACCCTGAAAATGACTTGCATATTATTGCTATAATTATCCTTAATATTCATTTAGGTGTATCAGTGAAGCGTCAGCAAAGAAAATACGTTTAGTCATAAGTATTTTACGCTACAGTTGAATCAAACTCCCTGTAACTATACATATACTTTGATTCTTAAGACCACAATAATCTCAAGCAACTATAGAATCTACGTTTTGTTTCCTTATCAATCGTCTGTATCTTTTTCTTATCAAGAACTCACTGACAATACAAGCTTCTCGCAACAAGGTCACTATCGTTAAATTATAATTTTTTATACTGAAATAAAATTGAAACGTATACATTTTTATCACTTGATGAATTGACCAAGAATGGACATGTCGCCGCTTTTTCATAACATTAATTTTATGATAAAACGTAAGGACCCATAAATAATCCTATTATTCTCCACCAAACATGCAATATCTACAAAAATGAGACAATTCCAATTCATCTTACCTAATATATATTACTAATATTATAAAGTTTATATAATATTATTATAGCTTTATATTGTTATTGTTTTTGTGTTTGTTTGCTAAGCTCTGAAAGTACCATTATGAATTAAGAATTTTTTTTAACATTTAATTAACAATACTATGTTTTTTGAGGAAAGTTAAAAGCTCTCTTACATAAAACTATGTATTTATACATAAATTAAGTACCTATTGGAAACGCGGTCATAAACTAGTACAGTGGAACCTCGATAATTTGAACCTCATAAAGTCGTAATGCTCAGTAAAACGAAAAAAATTGCCATTAACTTCCGGTGAAACACTAAATACGCGGCATCTCGAATTATTTAGAATCTGTAATTTAAACAAAATGTATATCGTAAATTTTATTATAAAATATACTAAATTACAACAGTTCAATTAAATAATATCTGTATAAATCATATATTTTTATTGGTTGAATGTGGTGATTTCAGTCACGACTTGTAAAGTTAATATCATGCAATGACTTGCAGGACTACAGTCTATAAATCTACCATTTTTAAAGGTTCCAACGCTAATTGCGTCATGCATTCATATGTATCTCATGCACCCCGAATGTCATAAAGGCAAATAGTACCCATACTTTAATTAATATTATAAATGTGAAAATGTGTTCGTTTGTTTGTTTGTCCTTAGTTCACGTCACAACATAAGGGTTGAATAATATTGGTGTAATATTTTAATTTAAATAAATAGTGATAACATTTTTATACAGATAACTTTTTAAGAACGCGTGATAAAACACATTATAATTTTTAGCACATTGGCAATATGTTAATAACAATATATGTAGAGATAAATTATTACATTTTATTCGAAAAAGTTTTAAAGATAAGAATAAAATTTGTTCTGTCATACGTCCTTTTAGCTGGTGTGGGTACATTGAATTTTGAAATACCAAATCAATATTAAATAACTAAAAACTTTGTATTGTAATTCTAAGCACTTCATTTTTGTCACGAGTCTTCGCCCTTCTATGTTAAACAAGTATCTTAAAGGCTGTACAATAGGATCCTTAATGATTTATTAATTCATGGGTATAAAAAAAGGAATATTTTAATATTAAATTTATAATTTTTAACCGATGACCTCAATATTGTATATATTCATTTATTGGCTTTATAAAAGTTAATATATATTATAATAAAAAAAGCTTTATGTTCTTATGTCTATCTATCTTCTATATAAATAAAAATGAATCACCGAAATGTATGTACACGCATAACTTCCGATTGACTGCACCAAATTGGATTATTGTTTTTTTTGTGTTTGTTAGAACAATACAAGCTTTATAATATAGAAAAAAATTAAAAGATTTTTTTTACTAAAATATTTTTTTTAAATCTCACGATCCGATTTAAATGAAATTTGGTAACAAGATAGTTTGAGCCCCTGGGAAGGACATAGGATAGTTTTTATCCCGGAAATCGACCCTTAAGGGGTTGAAAATGGGGATGAAAGTTTGTATTGGGAAGCCAGCTAGAGACGAACCCGAGCGAAGCGAGGGTGAGTCGATAGTTTAAGATAAACCTTATTTTTTACTATTAGCGTAAATATTGGAGTCATGAAAAATTTTGTCAGTCATGAAAATTTGAAACATTTTTGACATTTAAAAATAGTGAATAATAAAATGAGTCTAAACAACAATGTACATCGTTTAAATCATAATAAGTTATGCACCACAGCACAAACTAATTGATTAGAATAAAAATTCCGATCAAGTTGTTGATTACCTACGTATTTATATATCACTGTAATCCTTATAGAACTTAAGAACTCCGTTCTATATTATTCTATGACTGGGTAAAGTTATTTGGTTAGGCAACAGTAGAGCATATACATTGAACTCAGGAAAGCCGTGGTGCAACTGTCAATTATCAAGATTTATACTCAAGATTATTTAAATTATTAAGATTATTTCGAAATATTCGAGAAACTAGAGCGCAAATAACATTAAAATTTGATATTTTAAAATAAAAATCATCCTGTATTGTTAATAAGGCCTGATTGAACGTCACAAGTATTTTTATTTAAGTTTATTTTATTACAGAGCTTTTTTTTTAAATTATTATGTACAATTAACATTTTATAGGAGAGCTTATTGGAATATTTAGCTTTCGTCTAATTCACAAATTCACAAACGAAACATTTTGATTGCTAAGTCCTAACCTAAAATATATCATGTCATCGGAATAAATAATCTGCTTCATAATTGGCCTAAATTACCGCCCTCTCGTCATGCAATAAAATTAATACGAGATGTAATTATACTATCTCTGACAGAGCTAACTTGAGTAGGATACTAGGTAGGATATAGTTAGCGAATCATTTTTGCATGATAGTTATAACTGATAATATCGGCAGGCACTTTATATGAATGTTGATTTTCAAGATTTACACTTTTATTGAATGCTGGAGATAAAAAAGATTTTTTATACTATAAAACAGAAACATATTTTATAGTATATAATAATATATGGAGTTTTATATACTTAAAACTAGCATTGCCCGCGGCTCCGCCCGCGTTCAGATGACCAAAAACCAAATTCATAGGTTTTACATTATTAGTATACTCTTACATTGTAGTTTTTGTATTTTTTCTCAGAAATGAGACATGTTCCCGCGGTAAAAAGTATCCTATATGTTGATCCGGATAACCTGCTATCACCATACCAAATTTCATCAAAATCCCTCCAGCGGTTTTTCTGTGATGCGGTGACAGACATACAGATAGACAGACAGACAAAATTCTAAAAATTATAGATTCAGCCTCTGTATCGATAATAATGTTTATTTCAATAAGATTTTCCAAAAAATATTTAATGTACAGATTCGACTCAGTTTTGAATTTTATTATATGTAGGAATAAATGTAAGGTAGTTATTACCAACTTTTATCCGTTAAATTGCAGAAACTTTTTATATGTTATATCGGGATAAATAATATTCCAAATCGTAATAGCCAACTTCATTAAAATATATCAAGTTTATATACACTAATATGGTTTTGTAAATAATTCTATTAAGAGTTCCACGAAAACCTTTATTTTCCGGGGTAATTATATGTCACTCACGGTCTAAACTGATTTATGTACCTATAACAAACAGCCAATTTAATGAGTATATCAGGATAAAATTACGATATTAATTTTATACGTCAGTATATATTTAGTACTGTGTAATATATGTATATATATATACTTAGTAAATGGTTATTGCGTGCTTGTTTTAAACGCTTTTAACTAGGATTATTATTCTGGTATACCCATTTCTATAAACCTATAAAGACAACTTACTTTGCTTTGTTAATTAGATCACAGTAGGTACGTATTATACTGAGCAATACAGTAACAGTTTTTTTTTTAATTCAGTTTTCCTGTCCCCAATTTCCTTCTTTCATTGTTCTTGAGTATTTGTGAAGACGTTATTACAAGAAATTTTTATCTTGTAAATAGCCTTACTTATAAAAGCACTAAAGAACAATTACTATATAGTTTATACTAAAATTAACAGGATCATCTGAAGATTACCTGAAAACTTCATCGAAATCGCTCCAGCTGTTTTGGAGACATAGGAAACATACATAGACACATCGATTTTTATTTTATTTAATCAACAATTTTTTATTTATTGCTCGGAAAATGGAGTCTTTTATGAAAATTTTGTGACAAAACGACTGCAGCGCCTCTACTGGATCCATTTTTGATTTCAAACCTTGCAGAGACCCACTCGAACAAACACAAAAAATATCATTAAAATCGTCCCCGCCGTTTAGGAGATGATCAGTAGCACACCGACTGCAGCGCCACCTACTGGGTCCATTTGTGTTTTCAAACCATCCAGGAGCTCATTTAAATATGCACACAAAATTTCAGGCCTTTAGGAGGGGTAGGCTAACAAACACACTCACAGAAGAATTATAGGTAATATATTAAGAAGATATCACATGTTTACATTTCATTGTTTTTTTAACTAAACAATATTATGAACGCCATTACATGTAGGTAGGTACAGGTAATAAGTAATTTACTTACAAAGTTGCAGTCAAGTTTGCTTATTGCTGTATATTTTATTATTAACATAATAAATATGTTTCAACTCTCAAAATCAATTAAAAATAATCGATGTATTTCCCCAATCATTTTCTTCTTCTAGATACAATTTTGTAATTTTTTATGATATAACTAGCATTGCCCGCGGCTTCGCCCGCGTTCAGATGACCAAAAACCTAATTCTTAGGTTTTACATATTAGTATACTCTTGCAATGCAGTTTTTGTGTTTTTGTATTTTTTCTCAGAAATGAAATATTTTCCCGCGGTAAAAAGTATCCTCTATGTTGACCCGGATAACTAGCTATCATCATACCAAATTTCATCAAAATCTGTCCAGTGGTTTTCTCGTGATGCGGTAACAGACAGACAGACAGACAGAAAGACAGACAGACAAAAATTCTAAAAACTATAGTTTCGGACTCTGTATCGATAATAATGTCTATTTTAATTAGATTTCCCACAAAATATTTAATGTACAGATTTGACTTAGAATTTTATTATATGTATGGATTATTGTTAAAAAGTACACTGATTCATATCTGTGTTAAATACGTACTAATACAATAGTAGGTACTGACCTCACAGGGCGTTGTTATTGCCGGTGACACTTCTTTATTTGGCGACATGGTCTATGACACCGACTGAATACAAATTCTTATAATTAACCTTTGCATTGTTTGTGCTTCACTTCCGATTTATCTTTCCCCAAATCCTTCCTCGTTGAACTTGAACACTTATGTACCTAAAATATACATTCACACTTTATTGTTATAATCAAAAACTCTTATTTGTCACTCTCACTTTTGTAATAGTCTAAGATCCCGAACTATGTGGTGGGCCCCTCATTCTTTTTCCAGAAGAAATATATTTTTTAAACCATAAAACATATTAACAAACACGACCCAAGAGGGTTGTCACCACAAATTTGTTAAATTCTATTTTTAATAAAAAAACCTGTAGTCTGGAGATGTTTCAATATGACAACCCTATATCATTCATTTATAAAATTACCTACATTTTGGTACTCGGTTAGTACCGGAAAACGATACGAGCAATTAACTACTTCAATTTACCTGTTTATAACTAGATCACAAGTAAAGTGTTCGAAAGAGGCCGCAACGTAATATGGGATTTTCGACAAGTCTTTTACTTTCGATTGATACTAGTTTGTCACAGGAAAAGAGTTCTTGTATTAAAAAAAACATTTTTTAAAAATTAAAATAGCCTAGACATCCCCTGAGTTGTTTGTTAATATGTTTTATGGTTTAAAAAAAATCGGCTGGAAAAAGAGTGATAAGTCCACCACATAAATCGGGACTTCCTACTATAAGGTTTTATGTTTCATTCATTCGTTGTTTTTCATTCATTCAGTAGTTGCGTCTTCGCGTATCAGTATCCTATGTGTTACTTCAGGTAAAGTCGGTACGTTTTAATGGTTAGCATGAAATACAAATCTTTGAATGTCTCGGCTTTGCTGTACTATAATATGCATATATTATACATATAAACCTTCCTCTTGAATCACTCTATCTATTGCTGTGAACTGCATTAAAAATCCGTTGAATAGTTTAAAAGATCTAAGCGAATAGACAGCGGGAGCGATTCATTTTATACTATGTAAAGATTTCATCCAAATCTGTCAAATCATTCAGCGTGGAGTAACCATACACACTTGTAAATTATTATTATTATATATTATTGTTGTAATTTAGTAGACTTATTATTTCTTTATCTATTATTGTCAGTTTCTGCGGGTAGCTATGTGAAAACATAGAGATTCACTGAAACTCCACCTACCTCAAATGTATAAATATATAATAAATATATGTGACGACCCGTTTGGCTCAGTTTGTAATGACCCTACTTGCTGTTCCAGCAGTCGCGGGTTCGAGTCCCGCTGGGGGCATTCATTTGTGTGACGAGCACGAATGTTTGTACTTCAGTCATGGGTGTTTATATTTATAATAATATGTATGTATCTAAAGTTATATATTTGTAGTGTATCAACTATCTGGTATCAATAACACAGGCCTCGTAGCTTACCATGGAACTAGATGGTGCTGTGTGTTAATGTCCCAACATATTTATTTATTTATACTATTGTTATATATCTATACGTTCGTATGTGAAAATTAATGATATCCTGTTTGTAACGTATTCTGATACCATATATTCACACGATTGCAATTTAAATTTGATAAGTACTTTATGAATGCCTACGAGGGATCTCGATATACATAATACTATCCAAGTACCTACGATCGGCGACGCACGATTCGTATAAAATACTTAGTTTTTTGTACTTTAATTAAAATTTATTACTCTACAACACATGCAAATAGAAAGTAATTAAGATGTAGGTACATATATGTAAGTTTGGGCGTATCTATGTATCGGTGTAACTTTACATCTGGCGAATCCATGGAGAATTACACGTTTTAAACAACAAGAGAGACAAGTGTTAAATAAAATAGTCATAATATTCAGCCGTGCGTAATAATAGCGTTGAAGCCTCGCAACCCATCATGTATTGTGTTAAACAATGACCAACTGGAAATGGAGGCGATTTAAAACATCAAGTTCAAGGTTACAGCAGTGATTGTATTTATTAAAAAACTACTAAATTTTACTTTAAGCATTTACTATTTGAGCCCTTTTCCTTTTAGCGTGCAAATTACCGACCATATTTTGCGTAAAATAATGCAAAAGAAAACTGCATGAAAACTCGAAAACACGCGTTTTCTCAGACATAAGACTAATCTAGTTCGATTTATCGCCTCCGAAACCCCCTGTCTACTAAATTTCATGAAAATCGTTAAAGCCGTTTCCGAGATTCAGATTATACTTATATATATTTATATATTGCCATTATTATATATATTAACCATAAAGAAAAATATTAGTAATAAAAATATTATATTATATTTTTCTTTATGGTTATAAATATAATAATGGCAACACTAAATATAGATTACTAATTAAAAATTTAAAATTTTAATAATTATAATAATAACAGCAAAATTAAATAAACAATATTCCATATTCAATTATAAAACTAATTAAAATTATAAAAATGTTTTAAAGTTAAAAAATATTGTAAGGTAATTGGTGAAATTTTCATTTTGTTAATTGTGGGTAGGCTGTCTGTAACAACTATACCTTCGAGACATGTAACACCTCAGTCAGGAAACAAAAATCCAAATAAATCCGCGACAAAATCCGAAAAAATAGTTTTATTTAAAATGTCAAATATTCGCATAAATCTAAGAAAGTATTATATATAATCCTATGTGTTAGCGTAATTTTCGAAAGCCTTCTTTAATAAATCTATACATATAATAAAAATCTGAGTCGAATGTGTACATAAAATATTTTTTGGAAAATCTGATTGAAATAGTCATTATTATCGATACAGAGGCTGAATCTACAGTTTTCAGAATTTTTGTCTGTCTGTCTGAGAACGCATCACGAGAAGACCACTAAACAGATTGTGATGAAATTTGGTATGATGATAGCTGGTTATCCGGGTCAACATGTAGGATACTTTTTACTGCGGGAAAATATCTCATCTCTGAGAAATTTATACTGCTATAAAATGCAAATATTTTACTGGTAATATTTCCACAGAGAGACCAACGCATTTAAATAAAAAAAACACAAACTCTTGAACTCTATAATAATATTTGCATAGATATTTTTCTAGTTTCTGTGAAATGCGTACCATATACATACATATGTTACCCGATCATTCATGGATATTATAAAGATATTAGTATAATTATCTTAAGAAACTTTAATATCATACGCTTTTTCTTATCCTATGTCGTTGTAATTTTGCATATACATAATAGTCTCGGTCGCATACAAAGTTTTTACTTTTGTTTTTTTTTTTTAAATATTTATTCAAGTTTTTTTTAAACTAAAAAGTTTAAAAAAAAAAAGGAAAATTGTACTTTAGGCCAAAAACTCCGAGCGAAGCTCGGTAGCTCAGGTACTATACAAGAATTGATCGTTTAAATATATTACATAGATAGATGTAATTATACTCATTATTGTGAAAAGATGATATTATTTGTTTATTCTTGTACACATGTAATTAAATTTTTAAATATAGCATTACATTTATTTATGTATAATACAATACGTAATTCTTTATGTTAATAATGATTTAATAATAAGCTATTATTTTTTTCGTTCTTCCATTTCAAACCAGATTTGAACGGATCCTTACGATTGGAGCAAGTAAACTTGACTTTAATACAACCGGTTGAATATACATACATTTAATATTTATTAGGGGCTAAAAACGAAAATTTATATCAGGTTTCATGCAAAATAAGTTAATATGATTTAAAATAAATTAATACCTTGAGGTAACAGTTGGTAATTTTCCAAAACACAGAACAATGTTCACTTACATTTAAGAAATTCTAATATTACAATATTATAAATATTTAGTCTACACTTTAAGCAGTGGTGATTTTATACAAAATCTGGTTTTGGATGTTTTTGACTCCTTTACATTTTGGCAAAGAATAATTAGAAAGATGTGCTACTTCAAATGTTGTAAGTCCTTCTTACCATACTTTTTGTATAAATAAAATAAAATGCTGCTCGTTAGTAAGCCACTTGAGAACATCGACGAAACACCTACCTACATAGTAAGTCTCTTCGTCGATGCTTGAGAACGACTGGAGTGCCAAATGGTTATAATTGGTCAAATAAAACCTTATTACTACGAATAAAAATTGAAAAATTTGCCAATAAAAAATTAAATAATCGAGAAAACTGACAGTGTTGTATTCTATAGCATTTTGTATAACTCAATAAACTGGAATTTAGACAGGGCAGTGTCCGTCGGATCAGACAACACCTACCTGATGATTTTAAAACTGAATTAAGGCCCTTGCATCAAAATTCTTAATTTGTTTTCAATGTCTTTAGATACCTGTATATTTAGCAAACGTCAAACAGAATTTGACATAATAAATATATTAAGGCATTAAAATCAAATTTAGAATTTGGTGCAAGTGTCCCTTAAGGTTGTATAGATGAATGATGAATTCTGGCTTGTTACAATGTATTTTTATTAGTTGAAGTTAAAAAAAATAATCAAATAAAAATTTAATTTAATATATTTTTTTACTTTAGAAAATGGTCAAGTTTTTGCAAAATAACTAAAAAATATTTAATTCAATTTTCTTGTTAATCGCTTCAAAGCACTCCAGTTGAGCACAAATTACTTCTACAATATCACGTGTACTGATGGGGAGGATACGAACTGAAAGAAGATATAAATTTCTTTACATAACAAAAAAAACTTTTTACTTTTTGACGTTTGCTAAACAATAAATAAAGAATATTGAACAGTGCAAATAGTATTCAATATACGACTAATTTGTATGATTGTAGTGACCTTAACCATTGCTGTGTGAATCGAGAACATCCTGATTTGTAGCTCGTATGGTTCGGGCCGGTCGCAAATGTAGTGTGTGCGCAAACGATTCTGCAACGCCCCATTGCATTACGGCGACGGATTCCGCTGTAGATTTTAATGCGCAGGAGTCTCACAGTCCCCTGCCTGCTGTCGGCCGGCAGGGACCCCGTTATGGTTTCCCCAGTGATATAAAAAACCACCTTAACCATAATCCAAATATTATTTAATACTTTCTTAGATTTACGTAAATATTTAACATTTTAAATAAAACTATCTTTTCGGAAGAGACTAAGGTATTAGACGTCTCAAAGTCTATATAATGCCTTTGAGATGTCTAACACCTTAGTTTCTCACCTGACCATGATTGCTGTAAAGCATTCGAAACATTGGGAACAAAAAATCAAAAAAATTAAAGATAGTTTATTTAAGATGCCAAAATATTCGTATTATCTTTATAGTTAAGGTGGGTGGGATGACCTTTAAATTTCTTATGGAAATGTTCACGTAAAGAACACATATCAACAACATTCATTTCTTTGAATATCATTAGGAAGAACATAAAAACTCTAATAGCTCTATAATATTCTATAAGAACTTTATTTGCCGATTATCAAAAAAAAAACAAATATTTTAGGTTCATTGTGGTGATAAATTACAAAAATTGCGGAGGTTGGTTAAAAACTGTTGACATCAGACCAATGATGTTTAGCTGTCGTGTTATTATGGCCTTTGCTCTCAATGATCCATGTAATGATGACTTTGAATTTGAAATTTACGTAAAAACAATCTTTCCGGAGCAAACTTGATCTCAACAAGCGATAATAGAACTTAATGAATGAAAGCTATAGGACAAAAATCACATAGCACGTATGTAACTGTACATTTTAAATTATTACAAATCCTAGTAGCTCTATACAATTTTTCTGACATGTTGCTTACAATTTTTAATATATAGATTTTATATAACTTCTAAAAGTTTCCTGTAAAAATACCGTTATCAATTAATACCAAAGAAATCTTTGATAAATACATAATTATAATTATTTGATGATATGATATTTTTGCTCAAATTGACTGGGAGTGGTGTTTTATATTCTTTCAAATCTTGAATGTTTTTTTTAACTTAATATGACATCTTTATCGTTTAAAATACATAATTTTAAAAAAGTTATTGATTAAACAGGTTTAGTGTGAATTCTGAAATATTATTCTTATTTAGAGAGGAAAACAGAACATTATATATATATATATATATATATATATATATATATATATATATATATATATAGGTTAAACTTATTTTTCAATATTTTCTCCGTACATTTCTTATGATATTCAAATTTAGTGTTTTTTTTTATTAAAATCTAATTCTTTACAACGTTCATTCGGCATAGCCTCTTTATTACAATACAATAACACTTATTATAGACGAATTATACATAACTGTATATGATACAGAGGACAGACATACATACATATTACATATATAATCTACATATCGTCGTCGTGGTCTTTTTGCGGTTAGCCGCGATGTTGTCTTAGATGCAATTATGATAAATACTAACGGCTCGGCCGTCCACTATATCTTTATTATGGTGCCTGTAATTTAGAACGAATTTAAAACCAATAATGCTTTTCAAGACAATTTTGTTAATGCTCGTGGAATCGGATCAAGAAGTTGGACTTTAAAAAGTCAGCACACCCCAATCTTAGATAGAAAGTACAAAAAACGATACTTTGACGACCAGTTATTTAACTATCACTCTAATGCTTAGCCTACCAATAACCTATCTATCTCTGGTTTTCCTTACTAGAGAAAAGGATTTGATATTAAATTCATACAAATTATGTCAAAATACAAATCGGTTATTATCTGCCCTAACTTTTAAAGGTTCTTTCTACGCTAATATTATAAAAATGTAAAATTTGTTAGTTTATATGTAGGGAGATATCTGAAACTACTGGTTCGATTCTGAAAATTCTATCACTAATAGGAGGCTTCATTACCGCCGACTGTTGTTTTTATTGTGATAAAAATGTGTTTACTGCATAATAGTGTGTTTCTTTATCAACTTGTTCCCAACTTTTTAGTTCGGTTTTAACACGTTTTTTTTTTTTACTTGGTTCGTTCGTTTTTTTTTCTAGGTTTTAATTATTTTTTTTGAAGTTTTTTTGTCAGCTGTCAAACTTTGCTTTGAATAAAAGAACATTAATATATTTATTTAACATTTTTATCCACAAGATAATAACAAGTTTAACAAAAAATGAAACTATATTAATTATCATTTTATATCTACGTTAACGCCAACGCCTTTGTTCTTAACAATGATTGTCTTCCTTCGCAGTAAAACATATTGTAGATTGTGACGCACTTAACTTGAGCGGTATAAAATATCAATGTAAATAGAAATAAATACAAATGCAAGATAATGTTGAAGATGAATTCGATGAATTCTAATATTTTTTTATACAAAATATATCGAATATTATAATACTTAACAGTCGTTTCCCTAGGAATCAAACGTTGATTGAAAAAGTTGTCAAATGTATAAAAAGGCAGAGTTTGTTTGTTTGAACGCGCTAAACTCAGGAACTACTAATCCGATTTGAAAAATTCTGTTTGCATTAGATAGCCCGTTTATTGAGAAAGGATAAAGGCTATATATCATCTATATATATATATATAATAAAATTGTAACTGAGCCGAAACTGTGCATTAAATATTTTTTTGGAAAAAATTATTGAAATAAACCTTATTATAGATACAGAGACCGGATCTATAGTATTTAAAATTTTTGTCTGTCTTTCTGTTACCGCATCACAGAAAAACCACAGGAGGGGTTTTGATGAAATTTGGTATGATGATAGCTGGTTATCCGGATCAACATATAAGATACTTTTTACCGCGCGAAAATATCTCATTTCTGAGAAAAATGTAAAAATTGCAATACTTATATGTAAAACATAAGAATTTGGTTTTTGGTCATCTGAATCTGGCTGATCTGAAATCTGGCGGAGCCGCAGGCAAGGCTAGTATAATATGTAGCCTATCTATTCCATACTAACCGTTGAAACGTACTTAGGGACGAACTCGAGCGAATATAGTATTTAGATAATCCAGGAATAGCCGCGTAGGTATCTCTTTACAATTTGAGGGCTCAAATTGTCGCAACTTGTATATCTTACTTGTAAACATTTCGGTGGATCGTGGACCTTCACAAAATTGTACCTGGACGGAACGTCACCGTATTCGCTGTTCAGCTAAGAATGTTTTAGGCTCGTAAATGGGCTTATCTGTTATTGTGTAGATTGAACATTTCAACTGTTTCAAGTAGTTAGCTCTTGACTCTACAAAGAAGGCAAGCCAGAGGAGAGAGATAAATTGTTTTTTTCCTCTGGAATCTTAGGTCCATAGCACACCAATAACTCAAAAACATAAACTGCACTGTGAGGCTCCTATTATTGTACTAGGAGACTGCTCAAATATGAACTGCCGCCTACGCCGCTATGCCGGCATTTGTATTTAACCCAACACAATGTACCTATTACATAAACTAGAAGCAGGAGCTATATCTTTGGATCTGTTCGAAAAATATGTAGATATTAAAATATAAAACCTGAGCAACTCTGTTCTTAAATCAAACCATTAATATGTCCTAATGAAATCCTTTCAGCAGCTTATAAGAAATCATGATCAAGTGGATATGGCATCAGCAAAAAAACGTTCTTTAGACAAATTTAAAAAACACTAAAATATATTAATAGTCAGATAGGTCATTAAAATAAACTATTGTGATAAATATAGCCATTAAATTTAGACAACTTGTTTATGCCTCTCGAATGAATAAGATTGTATAATATATAGAAGTTGTATATTATAATCATGCCTCTCCTTTTTAGGGTTCCGTACCCAAAGGGTAAAACGGGACCCTATTACTAAGACTCCGCGGTCCGTCTGCCTGTCTGTCTGTCTGTCACCAGGCTGTACCTCATGAATCGTGATAGTTAGACAGTTGAAATTCTCAAAGAAAATGTATTTCGGTTGCCGGCTATAACAACAAATACTAACATATAGAATAAAATATTTAAGGGGGTCCGCATATAACAGATATGGATTTTTTGCCGTTTTTATAGATAATGATACGAAACCCTTCGTGCGTGAGTCCGACTCGCATTAGGCCGGTTTTCACAAGTTTATATTTACACAATATTTAAGCTAACGTAGGAACTAAATCATGACTGCGCCTGCGCATATTAATACCAAATCGAATAAAACAACTGGTGATTTTCATAACGATGATTACGAATTTTTTAGCCTAAGGTCTGATCCAGCCATCGCTCCAGCAGCATGTCACCACGGCAGTGGTCACGCTCACTTTGCTCTGGCCTTCGCCGCAGACCGCAGATATGACGTAATCGTTATATAACGGATAAACAGATACACGAGTAATTGAATGTACAGATTGTATAATATATATAATCATTGTTAACGGAGATAAGCGTCATCTTTATGTGAAAGTAATTACATTACCTTTAAGAATCTGGTGCGCATAAAAGTTATGTTGCTTAAAAATTTGCCTGTTTCAATATAATTAGGTACAGTAGATTGACTGGCTAATAAGTCTACATAGTAACAAGGTATTGCATATTCCTCTCGTTTGGTAATACTTGATACCGAAAGACATCAATAAAATCCCAGACCAGAAACCGGATACCAGACCAGACCAGATACCAGACCAGTTTATCAAGACGTTTTTCTTACAAAAATGACGTTTCTTAATAAAATTATTTCCACAATTTCCCTCAAAATTGAGTTGTAGGAAGAATGGGATGTATTGATAATCACTCGTTCTTATAAACTAAATATTTTGTGAGTTATCATTAGATACATAAATAAATTAATATCCTAGAATATATAAAATTAGAAATAAGTAAATGAGTTTATTTTTTACTTTTTAAATATACCTTTTTTAACTTTCTTATAAAAACAGCTATTAAAGGTATTTTTACATTTAAAAACTACCGGCAATTTGTTCGTTAAAACTGTTTACATGAGAAAATTATGAGTTCCGTTTAAGAAAACCCGAGGCACAACATTATCCATAATCACGTAATTATTTTATACGTGACTAGCGACTTACCGTCGCTTTGCTTGGGTGCGTGTTTAGGTATGTTTTAAATAAATAAAAATAGTTATATCCAGTCAATGTACCTTATTATATATATATATATATATATATATATATATATATATATATATATATATATATATATATATATATATATATATATATATATATATATATATATATATATATATGCTATTGCGTTAAGGGCGTTCCTGTAGGCTTTTTAAAATCTACAATTTTCTAGAACATTTTTTTGATGTCTCTTATAGCTTAGCCAGCGTTAGCCATGTTAAGGGACGACTCAATAATTATATTTTACTAACGACTCACCCTCGGTCTACTCGGATTCGTCCCTAGATACGTTTTAACGGTTAGTATAGATGTCTCAGAGATGACATGTTTTCTCCTAGTAAAAAGTATCCTAAATGTTGACCCGTATAACCAGCTATCATCATACCAAATTTTATCAAAATCTGTCCAGTGGTTTTCTCGTGATGCGTTCCCAGACAAACAGACGGATAGGCAGAGAAAAAATCTAAGAACTAGATTCGACATCTGTATTGATAATATTGACTATTTCAATAAGATTTTCCAAAAAATATTTAATGTACGGCTTCTACTCAGTTAGAATTTTGTTATATGTATAAATTGTGATTTTCATTTGGTTGCTATGTACAACTAGTACCTATAATATTATGTCAGCTATTTTAATATGTACAGTGGAGCTTTGAAGGCCTTATTTCAAATGCATGAACATCACAGAGAAAGGTTTTTAGAAGAAAAACAAAGAGATTTCCTATGTCTCTGTTTAGATTCTACGAGAACAAACGAAATGAAAATATCCAGTATCCTACATCGTTCATGTTCCCCTCAGTTACAAGAGTCCTGAAGATAAATTTTAACAGGAACCCCCATTATTGGGGTTGTAATTGGATGGTTTTTAAATGCCTTTATATTTTTTAACTTTTCCTTAACTATTTATACTTATATATAACTATAGCTTATATGTATATGCTTTTAAAGGAATTTGACAATTATTATAGTAAAAAACAAGATAATATATGTTAATATATTCACAAAGGTTAAATTAAAATAATATCATAAGTTACAGATGTCTTTAATTTCCGTATTTTTTTTGTTGCAGCGATGTCGGCCGACAGGTCGACGACAGACATCCATGGCTTACTTAACGACACTGGTGAGTTATTTTATTACTATCTATTTATGTTAATTTTCCTTACTTTATAATTAATTTTTAATATCTTAAAATTACAA
The DNA here is from genome assembly GCA_951806755.1 of Brenthis hecate. Taxonomy (NCBI): domain Eukaryota; kingdom Metazoa; phylum Arthropoda; class Insecta; order Lepidoptera; family Nymphalidae; genus Brenthis; species Brenthis hecate. Next base: position 1,642,760 of record OX638267.1, read on the forward strand.
ATGTACAAGTACATTCTTTAAACATCATATATTTATTATTTATTCGGGCAAACTATTCTTCGATAAAGTATATAAATTCATACATGAAATGAATTAAGTAAAATCTTGTTTTATATTTTGGGTACAACGCCATCTAGTGAGCACTTTTGTAAGTATTTTTAATTTGCATGGTATATACGCTAGATGGCACTGTATATACTACTAGCGTCCTATCTGGCGGTAAAGATTAAATACTAAGTAACTTTGGTAACGACATCTAGTTTACATTACGTTAACTATTTCGTGTTTTCATGTTGATAGCGCCATCTATATAAAATATGCAGCATTCATTATAAGTTTATAGTTTAACAAACTAGATGTCGCTACTTATACCAATGTAGTGTTTGTTATATGAGACATTAGATGGCGTTAGTGTATCTTATAAAGTTAAGCTTACTAATAACTCAGTATATTTTACATGAATATATAAACATTATTTAATATTATATTTTCCATTAAAAGCATTTAATTAATTATTAAAAATCAATGTAATAAAAACTAAAAATATATTTTTAAACTTATAACATCATAACGGACTTCATAACTTACAGCAAGAATACCGATCCTTCATTTGTGACGTCAACAAAATAATAGTTACCTATGACTAACAACTACATCTTTTTATCATAAAACGGTTTTGTAAAATTTCAGTCATTTCATTAAACCTAGATACTTGTTTTATTACCTACTGGATTATAGGTAGTTTACAAACGTGTTTATTTAAGTATACTTTCTACTCACTTTACTGATTGACTCTACCTCCTATATTTATCTAAGCTGCCTCTGCTACAAGACGATATAATACTAAATGAAACAACATATTTCAACTCTATGGATTGTTACACAACTTCATATTGATGTTTTGTAATATCACGTCAATGTAAGTCTAACAACCCATAGAAATGTAACGACTTTGTTACAGCTGTTTACTGGTTTTAGTGAGTTGAACAAGTACCTACCTAGGATTTCACCTGATATTTAACTGAGAATATTTTCATACAAAAATTAAAAAGTATTTTTTTTATTATACCTACTGTATAACTTTCTAAAGACTTTACGACGACAAGAAGAAGTCACGGTAAATAAGTAGGTATAACATAACCGTGCTAAGTTGTTATAGAAATTTTTATAATCTATACATATAATAAAAATGTGACAGATCGCTGTCTGTACATAGAAGATATATGAGAAAATATATAAATATTATTGGTACCTTTATCAACGCAAATAGCACCTAAAACAATAATTGTTAGAATTTTTGTCTGTTTGTCTGTTTATTTGTGTGTTTGTGCACGCTAATCTCAAAAACGGCTTAACCGATTTAGATGTGGTTTTGTGGTAAGCTTCACTTAACATTTATTGTTTGTTTCATGTCAATCGGTTCATAAATAAAAAAGTTTTGCCAATTTAAGGAATCACGTCAAACACTATTGTTCACTTGAATCAGTGTTGTGTGAGTATGGATGTGTGGATGTTTGTTACTCTTTCACGCAAGAACGGCTAAAAGGATTTGGATAAAATTTGGTACAGAAATATATTATAGTCTGGAATAACATATAGGCTACTTTGTATCCCGGAAAAAAGTGCGGTTCCCGTGGGATAGATTTGTTTTCCTAGAGGCGAACCCGAGCGAAGAGAGGGTGAGCCGCTAGTTTAACTACAAACTTGATCTTTTTAAAATAGAAAGTATTATACAAATTTGATCATAATTATTTGTAAGTATGTAATTAATTAACTTTCACTTCTTGCTACGTTTGAGTAATCCACTTGAGGCATGTAATATCGAATAAGTAGGTGTTATTTTAAAGTAGATTCACCTAATCTAAACAATAGTAAGTACTTGTAATACATTCATCATCGTCATAATTGCTATAAATTTGAAGTTAATAATTTTATACGTTTAAGCAAGACCAGCAAATAACCTTCCTTAATATGAAGTATCATACCGACCACCGACAGTATATCTTAAATACTTACACGCTAAAGAATTAATAATCAAATAGCTAACATAACATTAATTTGAACTAATATGACAGAAGAGTTGTAATTAAAATATTCGAAATTACATACAATCTTTAGAAAACATAAAATGAAGTCGGTTCAGCTGTTTGTACGCTTAGGTATTTTAAACTTGATTATTAAAATAATCTAAGATTTTAAACTACTCAACGGATTTTAATGCAGTTTTCAGATATAGATAGAGTGATTCAAGAGGAAGGCTTATAATATGTATAATACGACGAACTCGAGCGAAGCGAGGGTGAGTCGCTAGTTATAAATTTATGAGGTGAAAATTCATAATTTATTTACGCGTACTCTATGCAAAATGATAAGGTACCTAATGCTATTCAAATTTATTGGTAAAAAAATTATATTGTTATATGAAACAACTACATGTAAGAGTACATGTTAAATAAGTTATGAACTTTACGATGCGGAATATTTAAACACGTGTAGATATGTTATGGAAACAACGCTCAATTTCCTTTTATTATTGTTACGAAAGCCCGTTCCTCTGTAAAATAATCTATTTTGCAATGGGATTGACCTAAGACCATCGATAATAGCCGATTGTGATCCTATGAATATTTATGCAAATGTTTGTTTTCCAACGATATGATGCTTAATGGAATAATATCTAATGACGAATCGATTTTATTGATTATATATAAATTAAATTGCTTGAAATAACAATTATACAACCGAGAGTATTATTTTATTATATTATAATAAATATTTTTGTTTTGACTGTATGCAGTATGACGTGCGATGATATACAATATAAGTATAATACGTTAAAATAAGTATAATAATAATAAACAATTTTTTTTTTAATTTTCTAAACAAAATAATAGACAAGATATTTTAAAGGAAAAATAACAATTTTTCTAAATATTTTTAATAATACTATGTATAGTTCTTAACTTACTTATGTAAGTCAATTAAAACTTTCCAACATGTTAAACGATCTTACCGCGACTCAGGAAATACCATTTAGTACTTGTTTTTCTACATAATATTATTAATCATCAATAGGTTTCTCTATCGACGTGCAATTATAACGGTTTCTTCTAAATACCATCTCTCCAGGAATTTATGAAATCAATCTTAAATATTAATGTATATTAAACTAGCAGAACCCGCAGCTTCGTCCGCGCTATAACTACAAAAAAATCTCTAAAAACGTAGTTTTATACAAATTTTCATACCCCCTTATAGAATGAACTTCGAAAAATGCTAAAATACATATGTATGTATTTAATTTTATTGAAGTGCAATAATACGAAGTTTCAAGTAATTCTGATCATAAATATTTTTTTAAATTGTATTATAACTTGTATTCCCGTGGGAATTAGATAATCTTCCGCGATAAAAAGCTAACCTATGTAACTCTCCAGCCCTCCAACTATTTCCACACAAACAAACAAACAAACAAAAAAATACACTTTTTATTAAGTATATGGATTTGCAATCATTAAAAGAAAAAAATATATTAAATATTAAGCTATGTATTTATTTCGAGAGCAGAATTATAAGTCATTATTAGACGTAACGAAGAACCTGTAATAGAAGTTCGATGATATACTCGTACATACCTACATCTCAATGGATATAGCGTTACATTACTATAGTAGAAATATTTTTACTTGTACTCAATAGAACAATCATATTTATAACATACTTTTTTATATAATTGCATAGTCCTAATAAATATTAAAATACTATAAGTTAATATAGAAAACCACCCACTCGGGTGCGGCCCTAAGCTTAAATGACTTATGACCTAAAAGCCCGTGAACGCCAGCTCAGGCAAGGGGTTGGAACTATCAAAAATGTCTGGCTAATGAGGAGACATCATCTAATTATTACCCAAGTATTATATATAAAAATCAGCTTTTATACTATAACGTAAGTAGAATTATGATTTCATGAAAAGGGTGTCTGGCAAGGGTTTGCCACGATGTTAAGTGTCTGGCATTGAATGACGTGATTTTTAATAATATTCTGAAGGTAATACCAAAAATTCACACTTTATTATTTGACGAATTTAGATCTGTATTTTATACACCTTTAGTACCGTGTACCTGCCAAAGCCACCATAGCCTAAACTTCATAATGGTCCATCGTTCTTATCTGTGTTGAGAGCATGCGCTAATAAACTTTCAGCTTTTATAAAATGTCGAAGGTCTGGGATTCACGGGCTCTTGCTCTATTAGAAAAGCATAAAAGACAAACGTCAAAAGACTTTTTTGGGCCAGGAACACTCGTAAGCGTATACAGAATAACCCACCAGACTTTCATCACAATCTGATAGATGGTTTAAGAACGTATAGAGAACAAACATACGAACATTCATTTTGCGTCGTTGCACGAGGGTTTTATTTGCAATAACTTATTATTTTTTGAACTATTTTGAAGGTACGTTTTTATTTAACTTGCAAATGAAAGCAAATAAACTTGTAAATATCAAATGAAAGGGTTTGCCGAGAAGAGTACTATTAATACCTACCTAAAAAAATAGTAGAAGTAAAAATAAATACCTAAAAATATTTTTTTTAAATGAATCCAGTTCATGTATTACATAATCTAATTATGATATATATATATATATATATATATATATATATATATATATATATATATATATATATATATATATATATATATATATATATATATATATTAATTTATTATTTATAAAACTTTCTTTCTAATATTTCTTTACTATACTAACAGTGTAGCGAGTGTGATTATATCAGTAGAGTACTTTTATTATAATAGTTCACAGGGGGTATGATAAGAGCAATGTCGTTCTATATCTGGCTGATTTACGGGACCCTTGACACTTGAACAAATAAATGAGATAAGGAGTGGAAACCTCCTTCCGAGTGTTTATTCAAGTCATAACGTAAACTTTGAAATTCATGAATATATTGCGTTAGTTTGTTTGTCTTAGAGTTTAAATACCTTGTGATATGGCGCAGTGACATGCTTCTGATTAGCATGGAGGTCGCGAATTCAACTAACATAGAAGGTGAATAATTTAAATAGATAATACAGATGTTTTTTTCCAGCCTGGTTAAGATTACATATGACAGTGAGCATTGTCTCTGTACAAGTAAGCATCAATTGGCTTCTTCTTCCTACAGGAAGTGACAAGGTTACTTCTGTCTTCCTCCCAAGAGAAGTAGCGCGTGAAGATTAAGATACATATACTATATAGAATCCCTTGCTCAGATTCTAACACCTATACCTATGTACACTAGGATAAAAACTAGCTTATATCATATTGCGATAATATAATAACTTTTGCTATACCGATAATGTATCAAACAAAGCGAATTTCACTCACGGAAAAAGTCTTATGGCCGATTTCACCAACGTCACCTAAGTTTAAGGGATCCCCTAAGCATGGTTAGGGGGTTGTTAGGGGACAGTTTCTGTTTCACCAACAATTAGGGGTCACCTAAATATTAAAGTACCACCTAAATATAGGTATTAGAAATACGGAATCTGAAATTTAATTTAGGGGCTAGTTTAGGGGAACTTTTAAGCTAGGGATCCCATACGTAGGTGGAAGCTTATGGGATGTTGGTGAAATCGGGCATTATACTCACTCACAATTTACACGAAATATTATTATGGACAAGTGTACGCGTAAACACAGTTACAATTTCTCAGCACTTATAATTTCCTGAAAGACGAGTTAAGCATGGGACTTTTGATGTGGTACCACGTACCATTACATAAAGAATCAAGTAAAATTGCATAAAAGTGCTCAGACAAATGTGCACTTTCTATTCTTATAATTCTCAGTTCGGGGAGTCAGCTATTCAAAACGACCGGTGAGAATTACACGCAGGTCCCATGGCTTTACGGCACTGCCAACTACCCAACTTCGGGTTGCTACTGAGATTTTTTTGACAAAAAACCAAATCACTACGCTTGACCCAATTTAGTTGAATTCAAGATCTTAGCGCCTAGAGTTGTATAATGTCTTGAACCTCTCCAGTTTTATTACTCGTGTGTTTTTAACATAGATTTGCATCATATAATGTTTCATCTGAACGGGTGCGCAACTTGGACCAGCTTTTCAACTGGCTTCCCTTAAGGCGGCGGATCCCTTTATAATGTCTTATATTTAGTTCTTCTTAGGCTAAGCATATTAGGTCACATGATGCAGTAGTAACAAATAAATAAGCTGTGTTCGTCACAATGGCCTAAAGTGACCCGCTTACATAGTTACTTCCATCCTTGCTTACCAATATTCGTTATCGACGTTGGACGTATTTGGGGAGAGATGTTTCTGATATAATGGGGTGATGTTTTTCATGTAATAATATTTTGTGTTATATATATATATATATATATATATATATATATATATATATATATATATATATATATATATATATATATATATATATCTTTATGTTGATTGTATTTGCGTCATTACTGGCCTTTATTGATGAGCACAATATTATTGTTAAAGCTTAATAGTTTCTTGGCGCATTTACGGTGAGTCTGTAATATCATGTAAATAACTAGAGCACGATTATCCTATGGCATGTTGTAAATAAAAACACACACCTGCATTTTTCAATAGATTTGTATAAAGAATTTCTATTAACTATAGGTACATCTATCTATAAAAATAAATAAAATTGAAGTGTGTTTGTTATGTCTAAATAACAGCTTATACAAAATGCACATGAAAGTATATAAGTTATACCTAATTATAGTATTAAGTAATAATAAGTATATAATAATAATAATAACAATAAACTCTTTATTGTACACCAAGAATAAAAGAAAAATAAATAAACAAAGAGTAGAAATGTACAAGAGGCGGCCTTATCGCTAAAACAGCGATCTCTTCCAGGCAACCTTTAGGTGTAGGAGATAGCAAACTGCAAGAGGGAAGGGGTGTAAATAATAGAGTAAATATATCACAATATATAAAAAGTAAACTAGAAAAATGCATAAGTATATATGTTTATACTAATAGATACATATACATATACTTACACAGATACACATACCTATATATACATATATATTATATATAATAAAATAAAATAAAAAATAAAAAAAACAAAACAAAACGCAAGACAAGACAGCTTACAAATAAAGATAAGTTAAAAAAAATAACAATAATAATAATAACTATATATATACTGTATTTATAAGAAAAAAAATTAAGTTTTTTTTTATCTATACATAATATCATAAAATTGTAACTAAGCCAAATCTGTACATTAAATATTTTTTGGAAAATTTTATTGAAATAAACATTATTATCGATACATAGGCCGAATCTATAGTTTTTAGAATTTTTGTTTGTCTGTCTGTCTGTTACCGCATCACAGAAAAACCACTGGAGGGATTTTGATTTTGATGAAATTTGGTATGGTGATAGCTGGTTATCCGGGTCAACATACTTTTTACCGCGGAAAAGTGTCTGATTTCTGAGATAAAATACAATAACTGCAATGTAAAGTATACTAATATGTAAAACCTAAGAATTTGGTTTTTGGTCATCAAACCCGGGCGGGGCGGCGGGCAATGCTAGTAAGAAATATTTTTTTTTGTTGTCTGTCTGTCTGTTTGTTTGTTCCGGCTAATCTCCAAAACAGCTGGACTGGTTTTGACGGGACTTCACTGGCAGATAGCTGATGTTATAAGGAGTAACTTAAGCTACTTTTATTTAAAAAAAAATGAGTAAAATCGTACCCAGAGGCGCACTTGAGCAAAGCGAGAGTAAGTCGCTAGTTAGATAATTTTTTAAGTACATAAATAAAATATGCTTATAGCATATTGTAAAAATAGAAATTGTTTTAAAATATTATACTTAATCATTTATTTTAGTTGGCCTCGATAATCTCAAATTGGATTTTTATTAGGGTCATATGATTTCATAAAAAAGTCAGAATTAAAATAAAATATAACGTAGGAAAATTCTTCAACTTAAAATATAAACAGGGCAACGAAAAAGGTCTGAAGACAATGTCATTTTCCATGTAGATCTACGTTTCCTGTAAGTCGATATTTCCGCTAACATTTAATTATGTTTGTGTTACATCCGGTATCCGGATATGTTTGTGGATTCACAGAACAATAACACGAAAAGTTTATATTACAGTTTATAGTATTATTATAATCTATTATATAAAATTCTCGTGTCACAGTGTTTGTAACAAAACTCCTCTAAAACGGCTTGACCTATTCTTATGAAATTTTCTGTGTAGGTATATTCAGTAGGTCTGAGAATTATATAGGACGTAAACTATTTTTCATACCCTTAAGTTATAAGGGTTGGACAACCCTTATAACTCCAAAAAAATTAATTTTATTTTTTGAATAAAATTTTTAATTAAAAAAAATTTATGAATCGGCATTAAAAAAAAACATAGGTACAAACCTAAATCTCCACTAGAGACAAATCCGAGCGGAGCGAGGGTGAGTCGCTAGTTTATTATAATAAGCATTTGACCTCGATCACTAACTTATTTCTTAGAGAAAAAATATTTAATTGTATACATATTTATAAACACCCAAACATTGAGTTCAATTATTTTACAATTTCATTAAATTCCGATATTTAAAAAAAATGTAGGTAACCTTTTAAGCAGAAGGCTATTCAATGGATAATTAACTTAAAAAACAAAACCTTAAAAGAAAATACTCCGAATTAATTAATAAATTAGTTAAATTAATGAATTATTTAAAAATAATGTTTCACTATTCATGTATTATGTACTCTGTATATCCTACTCTCCATACTGACTCTTATTAAAAAAATATAATTATCTAAAAGTTAGATAATTATATTTTTTAAATAAGAAGGTTGTGGTATTACCTATTTTGCAATTATGCCCATAAAATATTATATCTAATTAAATTCATTTTCCATGCTATTATTTAATTGTGCACGCGCTCATTGGCATTGTTTTCACGCATATTTTTTTATTACAGAATCTGATCTCACCGGCCTATTACATGTTGGTAAGTGCATCATTTCACATTCACTTCCATTGTAAATGTTTATTTTTTAATTTTCATAATGCGGTGACTGGTACAATGTGCTTTCACAAATATTTTATTTTTAAATATGCTTATTATTGAAACTATTATCATGAAATCTTATTGATTTCTGTTGATCTTTACGTATATATGGGGGCATTCCACGCCAAATCGGACGGTTTCAAAAATTTTTATTTTTGATTTTCTTAATATTTTTGTTTTTTGACTTGACGACACGGTTGGTTCAGTTTGTAGTGACCCTACTTTCTGTGCCAGCGGTCGCGGGTTCGAGTCCCGCTGGGGGCATTCATTTGTTTGATGACGAATGTTTGTACTCCAGTCATGGGTGTTTATATTTATAATATGTATGTATTTAAAGTTATATATGTGTAGTGTATCAACTATCTGGTATCCATAACACAAGCCTCGTAGCTTACCATGGAACTAGATGGCGCTGTGTGTTAATGTCCCAACGTATTTATTTATTATTTATTTATTTTTAACTACCCCTCAAAAGAGGCTTCCTGGTAAATTTTGAGATTTTTTGATCACAGGTTCAATAATATCGATTTTTTTAAAAAAACCGCTCTTTTTTTGTTTTTTTGCCAAAAAAAAATACCAAACTAAGTATATACGATAATTAAAAATATTATTTTTTGAAACCGTCCGAATCGGCGTGGAATGCCTCATATATTTCCTTATAACCTTTAAGGCTTTAGGAGTTTCCTTAAAACTTTTAAGGTTATTAAATTAAGTATCAAGATATTGCTTACAAAATTTAATTTAATTGCAATAAAGACGGATTTTATAAAATAAAAGGAAAGGGAATTTAAAACCAAATCCAAATTTGATTGACCGTTTAAAGACGTAGTTAGAATCAATAAAATCAAAAAAGTTAACAATCAACATCGTGGCTACTACTTTTAAAGAATATCTATTTAGACATTTTATAACATCCATTCAAATTATAACAAAAAATTAAAATTATACTTAATATATAAAAACTTCATTTAAAGTACTTGTTGTTCTGATCGGTTTTTTAGCAAAGGTATTATGTTACAGATACTTCATGATAGCGACACTGCTGGACGTAATATTATATCATTGTCAAAAAAAAAATCACGTGTTTTTGTCATTCATAAAATATTTAATGTGATCATATAGTGAGAAGATTGAAATTCAATTTTTTCTCCTACCACTTGAATAGTAATTCGTATAATATAATCTATACATATAATAAAATTCTAACTAAATCGAATCTCTACATAAAATATTTTTTGGAATATCTTATTGAAATAGAAATTATTATATATCGTTACAGAGGCCGAACTAGTTTTTAGAATTTTTGTCTGTCTGTCAGTTACCGCATGACAGAAAAACTACTGGAGGGATTTTGATGAAATTTGGTATTGTCATAACTGGTTATCCGGGTCAACATATAGAATACTTTTTTAGAAGTTAATTTTAATTTATTACATACATACATCAACATAAACCTATTATATATTACCCGTAAATAACAAATATATAGGTATATTATATATATATATATATATATATATATATATATATATATATATATATATATATATATATATATATATATATATATACATTGGTATTTCTTTTAATAATGTCACATTGTTTATCAGATTAGCAGTTAATTAGTGTAAGATAACTACGTCGGTTTGAGATTTTACGAATTCTACTGCATACTTTGTCTTAGGACTATAACGGGATTTTTTGGGAAACTAATGACATTGCAGATGATTTCTACAGATTTCTACAGGGCATCAGTTTCCCAAAAAATCCCGTTATAGTTGTATTTTTTTCAACCTCCATATAATATTATGATCTTTTAGTTACATAAACTATTAGTTAGATAATATACCAATTTTAATTTATTTGCTTTGATTTTTTGTATCTATGTCTCTTAATGCTCTGTTCTATTTAATGTTTTACTATATACAATTTTAGTTTTATAGGATTAAAGAATAAATAGGTAACTTATAAAGTAAGTATTTGCTCATATTTAAACCATCTGATATGATTTGTCAGTTCAGTTCCTGTAACAAGAGAACAAAATTAAAATGGCGGATGATTATAAAAAAAATATGTAATAGTTAATAGATGAAAAAATTGGCTTTCATACATGGCATTGAATGTAAATAGCATCTTCCGCAATCTTGCTTTTTGTTTCTCCTTTGTATTTCAAATCGATTTCCTGATACCTACACTATTTCGACAATGCACTAGACTGTAGTATTAAATTATTAATTGACTACATAATAGGAAATAAATAGATTTTCTATAAATATCTATAGAATACTGTGTAATTTTAAAGAATGTCCCAAATATAAGTCACTCAGGTCTAAGGTTGCTTCGCGCGTTTTATACATACATTCATATCTTTTTTTTTAAAAGAAACCTGTTACTATCAACGAATAAAATACATATTTCCTAAAGTTAACTGTCAAAATCTGAAATTTTGCCAATTTTATATAAAATTACAATTTTTTAAATAAATTGGCACAATTTCAGACTAACTATTTTTACTGTGCAAGAATTGCTCTATTGATTTTTTCGAACAAGCAATAGCGGTCACATATTCAATGCCCAAAAATACAAAAGTCATTCAATGTATTTGGATATCGTTTGCAACTAAATATATATTGCTAATATGGAAAAGTTATTTTGAAATCAAATATAGATACAATTGTCATCATATGTATAGTTTTCTCACATCCTCATCTGCAGGATATGATTAATTTTAGTATAAAGGCAATGGACGGGTAACGTACTGAAATAAAATATTATATGATGTTTAGTTTAACTTGATTATACGAAAAAAATACTTGTGATTAATAACTTAATACGTATTCAGACCTTTCGTCAGATTGCGGAACACGAGTCTTCTTTATGCGAGAATTAGGCCACCCACCTCGCTGGCCAAGTACGGGTTGGCGGATTTCACGTCTCCCAAAAACTTGCTAAATTCTTTCAGACGTGCAGGTTTCCTCTCGACGTTTTCCTTTCCCGTACTGTAATATAATCAAAAGAAAATTAATTACTATTATACTTAAAATGAATTACTTATTATTTAAAATAAAATAAAATTTCAAAATTCATCACTAAATTTTTAGTATAGAGTAAAATACGCTTTTACGGCATATTGTTAAATAATATCTGCGTCATTACTTCATAATTACCATTATTACATGACATGTTTTATTACTAGCATGCGTTTCAATTAATGTCCATGAGGGTAATTGGTGATGGCGACCTCGGGATGATAGTCCTTCAAATAACAAACAAGCTGAAACTTTATATGGTATTTATGTATGTATACTCGTAGTCGTGTAAAATGATATTATTCGACTTTGCTCTTTGCTTACTTATATATTACTTAAAATTATATTTATTTTGAAATTGGTATGTAATCTATATACTAATATTATAAAGAGGAAAGATTTTTTTGGTTGTTTGTACTGAATAAGCTCCGAAACTACTGAACCGATTTAGATGAAATTTGGTAAGATATACCAGGACATAAATTTTGGGCACAGGATAGTTTTTATCCCGGAAATCATCCATTAAGGAGGTGAAAATGGGCATGGAAGTTTGTATGGGGAAGCAACCTAGTATAATATGAAATTATCATTTTTATTAAAGATAATCTCTAAAATGCGAAAATAAACTTGTTTGTTTGTTACCTTTGACGCGTGTTACAATTAAAAGAAAAAAATATAAGTTACCTAATATCGCAACCCATCAACAGATTCCCGTGGGAATATCTATTGATGTGTGGTGGGAATATAAGATTTAGTTGAAATCTAAGGGAAATAAAGGTCGCCAAAATTAATGTATAGATATATTATATGCATTATGTTAGATATATGTACTTATTTACCTTTACATAAAAACGCACCTTAAAAAACGTTATAAAAGTGTTTTTGTTTCTTTAGATGGGATGAAGTAAAATTTTAAAATATAATTTAAGAATTGTGAATGTTATCATTACTCGTAATTTTGCCCTAAATTGCAATATTTTACATAAATTAATTTATATCATGAAGTATTCATTCTCCCAATCGGTAGTTCTAGAAACACCTTGGCTTCTATTTGGTATAATAAATCAGAATACATATTAATATTGCACTTGGCATTGAACCAGAAATTAGTTTCACTGTCTTTTGATCGCGTCTTATATAATTCAAAGCAAATAAAGTGAATTTAAGTATTTTATTAGTCTTTAGCAATTATTGAAAATGTACGTATTGGCTTTCCAAATAATAGCTGAATCACAAATGGCTTTAAGTCTGCAATACAACAGTAAACTAAAATGTAAGACAATATGGATTAAACAGAAGATAATAAATATTATAATATTTTCTTAGATTTACGCGAAGGTTTGACATTATTAAATAAAACTATCTTTTCGGATTATTTCATACATTCAAGACATGTAACACCTCAGTCTCTCCCGTGACCATGGATGCTGTAAAGCATTCGAAACGTCGGGAACCAAAAATCAAAATAAATCCGCGAAATAATCCGAAAAAATAGTTTTATTTAATAATAATAAATATTATTTTAAGTAATTCTGATCCAGGGGATATTGAATTTATTTTCATTACAAAAAATAATTTAAAAAAAAAGCATTTGTTCCTTTTGCTAAATACATAGTAATCTATAATAAATATAAGGAATTTTCACTGTTGTAAACGTACTCGTAGTTCGTTCGCTGAACCATACATATTTCTTTGTATAGTTTAATAACATAAAATAAATGTTAACACTTACTTTTTCCTGTAGAAATACTTTTATTTAAATTAATTTTATTTTAATGGTTTTAATTTAAATAAATCGAATTTCATAATTACTTTTTTCAACTCTAAATTTTTAAAGTTTTCAAAACAGTAAATAACGTGTTATTGATTCTACCAGGAACTAATAATTATGGGTATAAACTAACATGATAAATAAAAAAAAATTTATCAGGAAGTAATTCATTTAAAAGTGATGAAACTGATATCCGGTAAAATAATAAACACATATATATGATTTAATGATGCAGGAAATAATCTTAATCCTGTATTCCTGTAGGTGTACTGTAGGTTACTGAACTCAATGAGTATATCGAAACGAAATAAACTGCACAATGCAACTGAACGCAGCTAACAGTCTTTAAGAAATCATTAAATTGGATTGTATTTGAAAAATATACTTAAATATCTTCGCATGAATTATATTAGTTGTTTAATTAATAATTATATTAGTTGTTTAATTAATTTTAAGTTTGTTAGTGCTTGTATCATAAACAGTAGGTCATATCTCTGAAACTGCCGAAATTATTCTAAAAAAATCTCAATAATATAAAGTCTCACTAAGTAAGGCATTTTTATAGACATTTTACTTTCTTTCGGAGGAAAGGTAATTTGCTATACCTAATTTTATATACTAGTGTTCGCTCAATGGTCGATCTTTGATCATAATCATCATATAAAAAAATAACTGTTTCGATTTTTTTTATTAATAAAATTAAAGCTACCAAACAGCTACTAAACAAAGAAAAGAAAATCTGATGAGAAACAGGAGGAGAAAGAGGTACAGAACTATATTCTCTTTGGCTATTTATATGTATATTTTTTAATTTTAACTGAACTCTGTGAAAATTTTTCATCTGGGGAATATACCTATATGGGTGATAAAAATGTTTTTCCCAATAGCTCAATGCTGTCAGTTATAACTGTGTTCGTTGTACAGTAGTTTAAAGCTTATTTTTTCAACGTTGCACGTAAAGCCGTCGGTCCTGCGCCTTAACTCTCACTGGTCGTGTTGAGTAGTCGTCCCACCGGAGTATGAGAGTGGCAGGAATAGAGAGTGCACGTTGTGTCTGCGCGTACACTTGAGCACTATATTATCTCCTGCGCAGTTGGCTAATCTCAATGATATTGGTCGCTGTAGCCGGAATCGGCCAGAAGAACATCATTTTTTCAACTTTTATCGGCATTCTTCCCGAAACTTGGTAAACAGGACTGAAAAATTTAAACGCTGACATACAAGTCGTTCAACGTCCTTAATTTAATAGTTCCCGCAACAAATTGGTGGTGGCAATTAATTCATCGAACGACACACATTATACAGTAAAACTCACAATGGTTTTGTAATTCTAGTCTTTGTTGTAATGCATTATGAGCTATCACGACTCACGAGGATCAGGTCTTCTGCATTGTTTTGTTTGTTGGTTATTTTTGTTTTAGCAACGACGCAATTTGTTTTCCTGTTTTCAAGCGACAGCGAATTAAATACACGTAGATCACGTTTAAACAAAAAAGCCGGAATTTGTGTCGGTTTTGTGTATTAGTTATGCTTAGAAATAATGAGTTGTGAAAATATCGTGGACTGTGACAAATAAAGAAAATAACATAATATGACAGAAAGTTTTATGACCCGACCTATTTAAATAAATCACTATTAAAACCTAATAGCTACGCTATAATATACTCAGTCAAGACAATATGCTAGAGATCTTGCAAATACTCACCTACATATGACCGCTACACATCGACCACACAATCTATTTGTTTGGCTTATATGATCGTTGTCAGAGAATGTGGACAGAGAAACATAAAGAACAAGGTTTAACCTTTAATGTAATATGGACTTAAGAATTAGTTCAAAAGTAATTATTGTAATCTTGGTCGGGATTTTGTTCAAAAATATACCTATGCTAAGAGTACTTTGCGAACGAACTATAATAATTCTCATTAGGTTACGATTGTGGCTTTTTTCTTTATTTCCCACAAAATTAAAAAAAAAATATTTTATATAATGTATGTGTTTTTCTTATAATTTGTATAATGTAATATATTATTTATATAATTTAAATATTAGATTTTTCTATATAATTTTGTACTCAAATATATCAGTAGGAGAGAAAATGCTAACACAATCTGTTATTATCTAAACTATAAACAGCAAGTACATAACTCGAGCTAATTAACAATTAAAATCATCTTGGTTATTTGTACAAGACGAAAAAAGAACCGATCTGCGCAGAAGCAAAACGCAGAAACATATGTAATTTTTATGAATGTGTTTGTAGTATTTACCTAGTATTTATTGCGTGTCAGTAGTGATAGCTATCAGATGTGGGTTTTTCAGAGTGTAGAAAATTTCAAGATATTTTTTAAGAAAATATTTGTCTTGCATCTTAACTTAGCAGTATCTGTTAGAAAGATAAGTTCCATGCAAACTTTATAAATAATTGGGACAATTAAACTTATAAGCTTAAACTACAGAATTTTTTTTTATATGGGTACCCCAAGCATTTATAGGACTTTACATATTTGTCTAGACAAGATCTAAAACACGAATAAATAGACGAAATCATTTAGTATTATTTAAAGTAATAATAAAAAATATATAATAAAACTACATAGCTATAGGTACTGCATAATTACAAGGCACAATTGATCATTATTATTTATCTTAAATTACCCATTGTTTCTAGTTTTGGTAGCGAATAAAATTTTAATTAATAATTAAATTACTCATTTTGTAATTTATTCCATTAATAAAGCCTCTATTAAACAATAAGATTTACGCTTTTAGCCTTTCTGCGCAGAAAGAAAGGACATAGTGTGTTCACAGTTCGTACCATTCTTCAAGATGGACAGAACAATGCTTGAAAACTTATCGAATATAAATATACTAGCGACTTAGCTTGATTCCCCATACACACTTTTATCCCAATTTTCACCCCCTTAACGGATGATTTCCGGGATAAAAAAGTAGCCTATGTCCTTTCCAGGGTCTCAAACTATCTTCTTACCAAATTTCATCTAAATCAGTTCAGTAGGTCCAGAGATTACCACCTACAACTCACAAACTTTACCTCTTTATAATATTAGTATAGATTAATAGGACTGTCTATTGTATATCCAATATTCGGGCTCATAACGTGACTCAAAAATCAGACAGGCACAAGCCATCATGGCAGTTTAAGACTTCATACGTATAAACATAATACGCAATAATCATTTATTCATTTAATATATCTAGCAGTACATCAAGGTTGAACAGGCGACCAGGAAGAAGATCTGAGATGAATAGCGCGTATTTATAATCAGCGGTTGTAAGTGCATTATCTGCGCAATTAGTGAAAAAATATGACGTTCATTTACGTCATTCATTTTACGACATACGAGTTTTTGCCCATGGCAAATTTTTGACATATGGTCACGTGGTACTCGGTTTTATTAAACGTAGAACTGGCTGAGCAGTTAACGCGTAAAGAAAGAACAAACAAACTGGCACACTAACAAAGACTCGCATTTGTTAGATTAACGTGATACACATTTATAATGTAATACATTACTGTCATAAATGACTGCGTAATAAATCTCATTTTTATTGGGAATTTACTAGGAACTGTCATGATTCTGAAAGTTGTAGACCCCACCTGGTATGAATAAAAAGAACAGCAATAAACGATGTAAAATACGTATTGTTTTCTATTTATAGCACTGTCGTCATTAACTTTCCATCTAAACATACCTATTATTGTTCTTTAGTAAGTTGTAGGTTGTAGACTGAAAATTTATATTTTTTGGTCATACAATTTTTGCAATTTTTAACCCGCGTCGCAAAAAGAGGGGTGTTATAAGTTTGACGTCGATGTCTGTCTGTGTGTGTGTGTGTCTGTCTGTGGCATCGTAGCTCTCAAACGGATGGACCGATTTCGATGCGGTTTTTTTTTCATTTAAAAGCCAGTTTCCTTCCAGTTTTCCTAAGGCAAATTTTGGCTTATGATTACTCGATTAATTAATTTGCGTAGGGGGTTTTTTAAATTTTTAATTTATAATCATAGTATTAGGTACTTGATTTTTTAAATGTTTTTTTTTTAGATATAATTAATGATAGTTTCCACATTTTTTAATCGAAAGAGTCAAGTTTTATTATAATTAATGAAATAATAATCCCTCCACGACCGCGGACACGCCGGCGTTACAGTTAACAATAGATTTCTTAGAAATTTATAGAATCTTTTTAGAATCTTTTTAATGCAAGCTCGCAGGCTAATAATAAAACAAATAGTGAAAGAGTATGACATATAAAGCGCAAATGTAGAGCGTAAAGCAGCTACCATATTATTTGCCTAATTATCTTTTACATGAGAAAATAGAATAGAAATAAGTACAATATGGAATAAGTCATGAAAAGATGTTAACTTTCCGTGGCAAATTGTAAATGAGCAAGACAAATGAATACCAATGACACTCTGAGCGTCATCTCGGTATTTTTCAATAGACATTCTACTGTGATCCGTGACCAATCTTTTGTGAAGATGGGTAACACATGAACGTGATGTTTTGGATGATGTGCATGTTTTTAAGTAGTGTTAAATGATGAGTATCTTTATATGCTTATCTTTTTTAGATACATACATAATAAGTTCACGATATGACTCTTGGTGAGTTTCTTACTACCAAAGGCAATTGATACTATTAGGGATTTTTTTCGGTGCAGGTTATCTTTTAGTAAATATAAGCGAATAAAAGATAAAAATATCGATGCGCAATAAATATTGATAAATAAATATAATCTTGTTGGTTAACAATAGAAACTTAGATTAGTTAGAAATACTACAAAAATTTACGAACAATCGATAAGCTTTAGCATTTGTTATTATTTTGTTGAAATTATTTTGATAAACAAAAACAAATAACGAGAAATGTTATATGTTTATATTTATCAAAAAATAATTAAAATTGATTTAAAATTGCCATGTAAGAAATTGTTGCATTCATATAAGTAATCTATAAAATAAAGCATTAATTTTAATTCAGAATTCTTAATATCATGTGGCCTACATGACACGTATAAAAATACAGATTTCATAATAGGCTGAAGTTTTTTTTTAACTGTGACACTAAAATATACCGAGCGTAAGCTGTCATGTTACCAAGAATGTCATGAACACATTTTTTGACGCACTAGTTTTTTCTTATTAGTATACACGAAAATCATCCTTATTTAAATTTAACCTAAGAAAAGTTCGGGGACAAGTCGCAATTGTATGAACGTAAACGTTATATATATTTTTAATCATGACGTAGACGTGTTACCTTTTTGCTATCGCAATACCTTTAGTCCCATACAGAAAATAATCATAATATAAGTCATTATATATGTAATATTTAATATATTATTTTTATCACTTCTTAAAATATATTATAAATATTTTCAAAACTGTACAAAAAAATTATCTGTTTGTTTATTTTCACATCTGGCATCATTCGATCGTAACTATACGTAATTTAATGGAACATTTTGCTAAAGTACTTATAAAATAAAATAAGCAAATATCCTTATCAATTTGACATAGAAAAAAAATTGACTCCCTGTTATTAGTTATAGAGTATAGAGCTATATTTCAACTTTAAAAATACTTAGAAGGCCACAAGAACAATTCAGTAAAGGAGTCAAGTCATAGTTATTCCATGTATAAAATATGAGCATCATAGTATATTCATGACATTGGAAGTGAAAACGTATTTCTGGATCGATCGATATGGCATGCTGACGCCATTACACGTCATATTTCCCTTAACCTTGATATCGTCACAATCCACAGTAGTACGTCTTTTCTTATAAAAAGTGTCTACGTACTTATGCCAACCAGTACAGCAACGTCATTAAATACGTGTATCAAGTATTTTGGATAGGATCCATAATATCATCATAACAAAATCTGTAAGCCTCTCTAAACAATTCTGAGATGACAATGTACTCGTAGATAACAATCTCTATTATTAACTTATGCGAATTCACTCCATTATTCTATTTACTCGACAATCATAAAACAAGACCACTTTTATATTTTTATAAAAAGAAAAGTATGGAAAACTACTTGTAACAATACGACTTGGCAAAGTTCTTTAATATAAGTAAATCTTCATCTCAGATTTTCGATCATATAGCTTTACCAAATCTATAATTTTATAAAACTTACGAACAACCGAAAAGAAAGGTAAAACATTTTTAAAAAACGTGCATTATATTTTCCACAAGATGCCAGGTGTAAATCCTTCATAAAGGTGGATATGTCACTCATAATTTTAAGGCCATTGTAGATTGGCACCTGTCTGCCGAGACATCAGACAAGTATCTACCTACCTACATATTTCCATTAAATTACGTACGAATCCGTCTTTGAAGTCCAAAGTCAGGGTTTTTTCGACAAAGTTGAAAAATAACTAAGGCTGGCAGAAGTTAGATATACTGACCCACTAACTATGTATTTTTGCAGATTATAATCTTATTTTTATCTTTTAATCTTCTTAAAAAATATTGTATATTATTACTTTTTTCATTTAGATGCTATTTATCGTAATTTGTTTTCATTTGTAATTCGTAAACATATTTTTAAAAACACCTTTTTTATATTATGAAGGTGTTTTTAATTTTTATTGGCGTGGAGTTTTACAAAAACTTTGTATCATACAAATAAAAAACAATGTAAAAACAAGCTTACATTTACGTCATATCAATTAAATCAGTCGAATATAATTTAAAGAAATAAATGATAAAATAATAAATTAGCAATTCGTGTTCATTTTGGTAAACATTACAATTTCTTGAAAAAAATTCCCATCACAGGTGACGACCTGTTACCGGTTAAAGATAAAATTGAAAAGCTTAGTTAGCTCTAAGATAACAGTTTTGTAAAAGGTCCTGCTTTGAGAAACTGAGTTTAATTCATCCTACTCTAATGAATGGTTTGGTTTTTTTGTAAGTATTCTGAGAGCTATTCTAACCTCGCTCATAATAATATCAATGTCGGGAAACTCGTCGATATTTGTAAGGAGTATTATTTCGCATATAATTTTTCGACTTCATATAGTGGTTCTAAGTGCAGTTCTGTGTTTTGTAAGGTATTTAAGTACAACAGGGGAACACTAGGCAAAAACTGATGGTAAAACTTGATAGTAAGTTTCAAAGTCAGATTTAACTTAAAACATAATAAATATAAAAATTCAAATAAATATTAGTTTCGATTGTCTTCAACTTAGTCAGAAAGTGCATGACTGTTAAAGAGAAGAAGAAGAGGATATTGTGTCTAGTAGGTAAACAGGTAAATCTATACATATAATAAAATTGTAACTAAGCCGAATCTGTACATTAAATATTTTTGGAAAATCTTATTGAAATAAACATTATTATAGATACAGAGGCCGAATCTGTAGTTTTTAGAATTTTTGTCTGTCTGTCTGTCTGTCTTTCTGTCTGTCTGTCTGTCTGTTACCGCATCACAGAAAAACCACTGGAGGGATTTTAATGAAATTTGGTATGGTGATAGCTGATTTATCTGGGTCAACATATAGGATACTTTTACCGCGGGAAAATGTCTCATTTCTGAGAAAAAATACAAAAACTGCGATGTAAGAGTATACTAATATGTAAAACCTAAGAATTTGGTTTTTGGATCATCTGAACGCGGGCGGAGCCGCGGGCAATGCTACTATAAAATAATTTTAAATGCACAATAATCAAATTTAAGAAACGATTACATAAACTATAAAAACAAAACCTCACTTTATAGGTAAATTCTGTATAGTGACTAATTCAAATACGCGTTACTCTAACATAAATGGAATAGACACTACGCAGACTCCGGATTCCTAGAACCCAGCTCACGTTGAGCTTGATTTGCTAAGACAGATACGAGCTTTATCCTCCAAAATCATTAAACATCTATGATTTTGAATCATAGCACATACCCCATTCAAAATTAAACCTTACACCTTTACCATTTTGGTTAATTTTTAGTTATTTATACTACTTGTTAATTTACTGCCGTTAAAAACAAACGATCGACTGTATGTACGTTGCGGGAAATTGTGGCTTGCTTCCAAAACACACAAACGTTTTTGAACGTAAAGTTTTATCGTCCTATATATTAATTAAAAGTAATTACAGTTGAAATTTAATCACCGTGACCGTCTTTATTATTTGATATTACTGTTTGAAGATTGTTTATATTGCATGTGGTTTTTGTTTAAACTACGCATTAAGTTTTTTTAAGAGCATTTTAATTCTACACTATTATTCGCCAAAATATTTAAAGTATTTCATTAAATGTGAATCAAATTATATAACGGAATTATGATTTTTACTATGTCACGTTCATGTTATAAACATAAATCAATGTTATAAATTAAGTTGCTAAACATAGAAATTTCAAAAATATTTTAGGTATCTATGCTAGAAGTGCATTCAATCAATTTAAGTCATTCGAGTCCATAAGAACCGTTACTGTAGCAGAAGAATCGTATTCAGCCTTTTTTAACGTCCCACTGCTAGGCACGGGCCTCCCTTCAATACGAGGGTGATCAGGCCATAGCCCACCACGCTGGTCAAGTGCGGGTTGGCGGATTTCACATGTCTTTCGAAAATTTGCTAGGAAAACCAATGACAGAATGTCAAACATGCAGGTTTCCTGACGATGTTTTCCTTCGCCGTAAGGCAAGTGGTAATGAAAATATCAGAGATGCGAGACCCGGGATTTGAACCCGCTTCGCTCGGTTTCCCAAGCGAGCACTTTACCATGGGCTACCACTGCTTAATTGCTAGCATAAGAAAATTAACTACAAATGCTGAATTGACCATGATGAAATCAATCTTTCAGCAAGTATTATAACTAAGTGCTGAATCAGGTCACACGTGCGTCGAAGGGCCCAAATGCAGTTAAAGTACCATTATGTCGTATGACGTCAAAATCTCTCTCTACACTGCCAATAGTTATTTTAGATATATACATTATACATATTTAAAATTCACATTGCGGCATGTTTAAATTGATGTAGTAATTAAGGTCAGTTACAAGATTGAATGCATGTTAGTTTTCAGACATGTTACGTGAAAAAACTGGAGAACTTTAGTCTTAGCACTAATGAAAGTACTGTTTCTAACCTTAATTGAGTTCTGTATAAAAATTTACGTATTCAGGTTACTTCTGCCCTATGAAACAAAAAGAGAAATAGGATTTCATAGATTTTAACAAATCTAAATAAATAAAGACCAAGTAATTACCACTATTTAGAAGGTTATTTAATACTTTATGGTTTCTTCCCCATACAAACTTTATCTCCATTTTCAACTCCTTAAGGGATGATTTCCGGGATATGGCCTTCCCAGGGTCTCAAACTATCTTCTTACCAAATTTCATCTAAATCGGTTCAGTATCTAGATCGAGAGATTACCCCCTACTACAAACTCACAAACTTTACCTCTTTATAATATTAGTATAGATAAATATATGCCAATAAGATAAAATTTTATATGGAAGAGTATAATCACTTACTAAATCAAAGAACAATAAAAACTAAAAGTGTTCATCTCAAAATGTTAAATTTAAAAATCATAAAGCAATCGACCTTAACCTGTATACTATTTGCTATTTCTCATGAACACACGAAGCAGATATATCTAGATTATTGATTAAAGTCGACCTTTATGTAAGCAATAGGTATTATCTGTTGAAACGCATCACCGGCCATTTAGCCCTTGCCTTAGTAAAGGATTATATATAGTTCGGGAGCCGCCCCTATGACGTCAATGCTGACATTTTGGCTGAAATATCTAATAGCTTATATGAAATATTACGACGACTAACGGCGTAGTGTCACGTTGAATTAACGTAGCTGGGTTTTATGTGACTTTTAATTAAGCAATTTTATATCTACTGAGTGTTGGTATTTAATAAAAATCGGACTCGCACACCGATAGTTCCGGATCGGGAAACAATGAAATAACTTCATAATCGCAAATTTTTTTTTTTTTGTGATGTACTCGTAACTACAAATATACGATATAGTTTCGGTTTTCAGATTTTTCCCTTTACTTATGCTATAAGATAGTGTTTTTTACTCATGATATTAGGTTAAAGCGAAGTACCCTAAAGGTTTTAATTCCCTTGCGAGTATCGAAATATATGGCATAAACAGCTGTATCTTTTGATTGCCTTGACTTAGAACATTAATTTTTTCACATCTGCAAGGGATTGCAGGCCTGAATATGTGATGTTATTTACAACTTGATACCTCCACGCGTTCCTGAGAAAAAGTGACAGACAGACATACAGACAGACGGACAACGAAGTGACCATATAAGGGTTTCTATTTTCCTTTTGTGGTTCGAAACCCAAAAACTTAATATAACCTTAAAAGTTCAAAGAATACGAGCTTTTATGCTGTATAATTTAGCTTTTAAATCTAAATGAACGTAACATTTGAATAGCCGGATACCTACTCGAAATAGCAATACGAAAGTGAACTGCAAATAAATCGTGAAAGTTTATTTAGCACAAAGGAAACGCTAATAATGCATGCACCTTCAAGTATGTAGTGCATTTGTGCAAGGAATAATAAAATAGGTAACAAATTTAGACGTGTCCCAGACGCCCCAAATGCGTCAGTACGTGCGGAATAAAGGAGAAGACCGCTTATTGTGAGTCGATGAACTCGACGTAACATACAAACACGCAGGTGAACAAACTCAATTTAATATCGGAAATAAAATAAAGTTGGATCTAACGGAACTGAAGCCTTTAAAATATTGCGTGAATCTACTTCATATTTTTACCAGAAAGCTACATTAATATATTATGTGATATTAAATAAAGCTTTCTGTAACAGTAAAATTGGAGTAAATATATCTAAAAGACAAACAAACTTACATCTACAATTTGCAGTGCAATTATAAAATATATATGAATATTCAAGGTATTTCGGCTATAAACGTTCAGAATATTCTGGAATACAATATAAAGCTCTGCCAATATCTAATTCTAATCTGTAAAATGCCGTAAGTTTATAAATAGTATGAAGCCAAATCATCAGATATCAAATAGTTGCGTAATAGTAAAGGGAGAAGTGTGATGTGGTTTCATCTGGTGTTTTCTATTCCGCAAGTTTCCGCGAACTTGATCTGTCGAACTTAGAGTCCTTTAACCGCTAAGGTTTGTTTCATGTAGATTGTAGATCATGTTGCATCAGGATGCATATTTCTTTAGACCAAGGCAATATATAGGGAAAATAATTTTATAAAACTATGTAGGTAGTATTAAAAATTTGAAAGTTTCTGTGTTTGGTTGTTTTTTAAGCCGATGAAAAAATTCAGCCGAGTTAAGAAAGAATCGGATTGTAGATAGCTGAAATGCCATAGGATTGTTTTATTTAATAATACTTAATAAGTAGATTTCTTAATAAATATTACAGATTTAAAAAAAAAGACATAAGGAGGACATAGAATTAAAAAAGCAAAATCTGCATTCTAAACAAAATTTTTAGTTTTTCAATTTTCAATATTCCATAAGTTTAATTAATAATGAAATGGCTAGTACGTTTTTGCTTCAGCTATTTATTTCTAATCTTAAAATAAAATTGGCTTGGCACTATTAATAAAACAAAACAATGACATGTTTCAATGAGAGTATATTTCGATCACATCTGATGACTCTTGCTTGTATTGAATAATAATACACAATTGGCTTGCAATAGCTGAATGCTTTTTTTAATTTTAAATGTGATCATGGCATTTATAAGTACATTGTCTATAGATAATTTACGTTATTTAGTTAGAAATTACCACTATAAATATTTAAAATATATAGATATTATCTTATATATAAAATTTCCATGTCACAATATTTGTTACCGTACTCCTCCGAAACGGCTTTACCGATTTTTACCAAATTTTATATGCGTATTCAGTAGGTCTGAGAATCGGCTACTATCTATTTTCCATACCCCTAAATGATAAGGATAAGGGTGGTCCTCCCAGACCCCACCCCAGGGACGAACCCGAGCGGAGCGAGGGTGAGTCGCTAGTAATTTAATAATAAATAGAAGTAAGTAGTTATGATTTCTAAACAAAACCGGCTCGCACGTAATACTAAATCATATTCGTGCAACGCTTCGTGCAAACTTTCCAAGCAGCAGCACGATTGTCTTTGTCACTAGAATACTCATTCACATCACAATTACTTCGAATTAAATGAGAATAATTTGTAATAGATTTCAAAACTTGTTTTATGTAATAGGTAAAATAATGTAACCAAGACTAAGTAAAACTAACGACAAACTGAGTTCGAAAACATAAACCCTGTAAAAGATTCCATGATAGAATTTAATCTACGTCATGTAAATAGACCTAAATTGCAAGGTCTGTCGTGATGAGAATAGGTATGTTTTTATAAATAAAACTTTCTGGAAGTGTCTTTGATCACATATATGATACGATGAAATTAATAAAAAAACGTCATTTTTACGATTATACATTAGTTTCGCAGACGGTAGTGATGCCAGACTGTCTGATGCGATATATAAAAATAATATAAGATTTATTGCCACTTTCATTATTTACTTTCAAAATTATTTATCTGAACAGACCGACTAAATCATAATTTTATCTTTGTTTTTAGTATATTTTAGAGAGAGAAAAATATCAAAATAAAACAAGAGTAGGCTTGACGTAAGCGTTTACTATTAAAATAAATTGCTATATATATTTTAACAGAGTTCTTCATTTTTTATCATTAAAAACACATACACTTACGCATTTTCATTAATTATTTTGAATACGAACAAATATATAACTTTTTCATCGAATTATAATTACAATAGCTCATTATAACTTTGGAGTTTCGTTAGTACATTGAGAGAATATTTTACAAAAGAAAGCACAACGTTGGCACTAAAGTTTAAAAAACAAATGAAACTTGTTGTACAATTGCACCATAATGATTTGACATTAACTAATACTCGTATAAATAAGTTAATACAGTACAAATACTTCTGATATACTCCCTAATATGAAAAGGAAATAGGCAATATTTAGAAAACAACTTCTTTGAAGTGAAACTCTACTACTTCAAGCTGGTCAAAGACCTGTTACATTTAATCCAGAAATATTATTAGCAACTAACTATAACACTTTGATATACTTCGCAGTTACAACTTAGCGAGATAAAATTATTCAAAAGTTGTTCTAAATAATATGATCAACTTAGTAGAGAGAGTGAGAGAGAGAGTAAAATATGTTGTAGTGATAAAATATAAACGTAATATGATTATAATGATAAAATATTTTTTTAAATTTCTATTTGTAAGCATTACTAGAATGTCCTCTTGTCTAAGCCCCTTTATAAGACAGACCATTCATTGTTTCTTATGTATCGTCGTCGTCAAGCATGGACGCACCGCCTTTATTGAAATACATAAAAAATTAAATTATATTTGTGAGTTTCATACGATGTACTGATTTTAATATTATAATATATTTATAGCAATTTATGATTAATTTGTTTTAAAAGAATTAAAAAAAAAACATATTTCTGTTTAGTCTCAAATACATTTATTACCCGACTGCGCAAGAAGGAGAGTTATGTTTTTCTACTTTGTGTTTGTATGTATGTACATGTTTTATAATACCTGCATATATGTATCTCTCCGACTGCATGAAACTGTTCCTTGGTCAACTTGTTTTCATCTTTTTAGTTCTCTTTTTACGCAGTCGGTTTTTTATATTTGTAATTAATGATTTTTCTTATTGCTAACATGCCAATAGAAATCTTGGGGAGTTATAAAGACTTTTATTGAACGTAAACGTTCTTTACTATGTAGTTACTAACACGTGTATTCGTTGCATGACTTTTTCTTTATTATGTAGATAGAGAATAAATAAATAAATATTATTTTCACTTATAATGCAAATAAACCAACTACAAGTAATGGTCACGATTTTCCTTTATTTAGTTCATAATAATCGTTATGAATATTGTAAAAGCGTGCGCTGCCAATGAAGTGTTCAATACAATACGCATTCAGCCCTTTATAACGTCCCACTGCTGGGCACGGACCTCCTTTCAATTCGAGACGGAGTCCATAGTCCAATGTTTGATATAAGTAAGTAAATATTAATTTATAAATCCTATGAGATTATTTGCTTTTTTGTTAGTTTGATAAATTATTTTTCGATTTTTCAATTCAATTCAATTTTTTTAATGGTTTCAATGCGTGCTAGTTGACCTTTTTTGATTTTTATGTTGAGGAATATAGGCTATCTACCCTCACCCTGCAAGATTTCAGAGCGGAACAATTATAATCGTATAGAAATATTGTTTCCTTGTTATTTTAAGTAATAAATCAGTACTTTAAAATGATGTGACAAATCATATTGATTTAATACCGTTTTAATACTGAGCCAGTGCGTTGAGGACGACCTTCTATTTATCTTGAACCGGCTGTTTAAACTTTTCAAAACAATAACATTACGTCTCCACGATCGAATGATTTGTTCAATTGTTGAGTGAATTGGAAATTCTGCAATAATTTAAGAAATTGTATTGTTCAGCTCATTTATAAGTTAGTTTGTTTCATTCACCTCGCCTTATAAATTAAACAATAACCCATGCACACCATGCAAGTCTAATATATGAAAAACATACTTTTTATGTACATATAACTTACCCATTGTAATATTATTTATTTTAATACGCACATTCACACACGAATTGACAAAATATATCATAATATATACCAAGTATATTTATTTCATATAAATATTACTGCGATTGGATATAATCTTAAATATTACTACAGCAAAAGTTAAAAGATAATTAAATTATGAAATTGCTTATAACAAACAATTTTTTTAAAAACGTATAAATCAAGAATCCTAGTTAGTAACCCCAGTAATTGGTTAACAGCGAAGAGCATTTAATGTTAAACACAAGTTTTATTTATTGAAAATGATTCCAATGAACCCGTTTGATCAATTACTTGTTACTTTGGCAACAACAGCAACAAAGTATATTATTACTTTAAAGATACAATGAAGCAGTAGGTATATAAGTAGGTAATTTGAAACAATGTTATCAAAATTGTACACGTGTAACAATTTTACCATTTCAAACAAAAATAAATAAGCGGTTTTCAAAATCTTTAAAGTATTTGTGGAATCTTGAAATTGTATTTTTATAATAGCGGTTACAATTTTTCAATTTTTCTTATTACACTAATATAAATAAATAAATATGTTGGGACATTTCATACAGCACCATCTAGTTCCATGGTAAGCTACGAGGCCTGTGTTATGGTTACCAGATAGTTGATACACTACACATATATAACTTTAAATACATACATATTATAAATATAAACACCCATGACTGGAGTACAAACATTCGTCATCAAACAAATGAATGCCCCCAGCGGGACTCGAACTCGCGACCGCTGGCAACAGCAAGTAGGGTCACTACAAACTGAGCCATATGTGTCGTGTATTAGGTAATAATCTGTTCTCGTCACGTAAAAATGGTTAAATGAAATGTGATGGATTAAAAGTTATTAAGAAATGCTTTTTCTGTGTTCTGTTCTCTACATATAAATAAGAAGTATCCGGTAAGAATCTATCCGTCTGTATATACGAGTTAATCGAACTAATCTAAAAAACCACTGAACGAATTTGGATGTTGTTTTTGCTATTGTATACAGAAAAATGTGAAGTAATTTTAAATGCAGATTAATAACGTTTTTAGTTTTCACTCTTAAAATTATTTAAACAAAAAGCTGCAATATTACGAAGTCTTCCATAAATTATAAAACAACTAACAATTAATATCTTAATTGCAGTATTTATCTTCTTTACAATAAAAATATAATATTATGGCAACTCTTTCTTGGTCGCGATGTCATTGTCGTCACAAAGCATATAGGCGTCAGAATTCAGATACGAAATTGTATTTTGGTGTTGCCTCATATTATTTCGGAGCCGATAAACTAAACCGATGTCAACTAATTAGTGAGGAGCGATGTTTTTATGTCAAATATATTGTTGCTATGTTGAATTAAACTTTTAATAAAACGAAGCACATTTTGTACTTTCACAAATATTTTATTTATAACAGAAGATTTTTATGTTATATTATAATAATATATGTTTTAAATCTTTTTAAAAATTATTTTATATTTAAATATTTTGTTAAATTTTATGGAAAGATAAGTATTTTTATAGGTCAAGTTTTATCGCAAAATGTATTTTTACTTTTTATCTTTGCAGAAATCTTTAAAATACCAACATATATCACACATTTAGAAATCTTTATACATAATTCGTTGTGACACATAGTAAAAAATAAAAATAAAACGAAAATTTTGTTCTCATTCATTTCTTCTGAGAACTTCGAAACTCGTCTTCGATATCGAGTTTCATCTTAATAATAATCGGCACTAATGGGGTCACCTGGAAAATGTGAATTAGCTCCACGAAATGCAGATATATGATTTTTATTTTTACTAACTCTCATTAAAAATCTGTATTCTTCTCTATCGAAATCACTAAGGTACACACTTTAAAGTTTATATCATCCTTATCGATTACAGCCAATACATACATGAATAGAATGTTAGTTGGAGGGAAACTAGAAACGAGGTAGTTGTTTAGTCTACTTTCATGACTTTTGAAAAGCTTTTAAAATATATAAGAACTATTTTACGGTCTGTTTGCAATATTCTATATTTTGATTGAGGTTAGACGTAAGTTCCGTAAATGTAATATGGTGGCCCATTTCTTTTTGTGGATGTAGTTTATGACGTCAATTTAGACGCGCTCGAGTCTTACTTTGTAATAAAGGTAATATTGCGCAATAAAAATAATGTATGACATGAATTACAAATAAAATTGATATATGGTTTTCTCAGGGGAGCTAATGAATGATTTACTGCGAAAGTTATAATTGAACGTACGTACATATGGCGAGTGTAGCAGAGTATACTAAATTACTTTCAGGCTTCGGTTTAAAGAATTGAAGTGCCTTTAATATTTATATCTAGCACATACTTGCACATATTATGTATATCTAAAACGAATTAGATGTTCTTGAGAGTACTTTGTTAAACATATGGATTCGATGCCAGAAAGGCATTTCCTTTTAGCGAATACACGGTTTCGTCATGTGACTCAAACCCAGACAGCGGCACAAATGACATCAAGACTTGCTTCAGATATATAGCACTGTCTGGGTTATTATTACACCGTTTTGCAAAATATGCACTTGGCTTCAGTTCAACCATATTCTATCAAATGGAAGCCAACAGTAAACAACAATATGTCTCAAAAACATGAAAAAATTATGAGATGTTTGTTTATCTGATTTGCTTAGAATCTAATATTTACTAAGAAGAATATTTGAAAAATATTTGAAAAGCTTTACATAGTATACTTTATGTACTTATATATCTCGTTAATTGGTCAATTTACAATAATAAAATTAACTAAGTTCTATACAATTTCATCATTTATATGAATATATTGTTATTGTAAGAATTTATTGTTAACGAGCGACTCACCCTCGCTCCGCTCGGTTTCGTCCCTACTTACGTTTTAACGTTTGTTTTAGATTTCTCAGAAATGAGATGATATTTTCCCGCAGTAAAAAGTGTCCTATATGTGGACCTGGATAATCAGCTATCATTATACCCCTAATTCCTTTCAGTGATAATCGATGTACATACATAAAAAATACTAATCGAATTGAGAACCTCCTCCTTTTTGAAGTCAATTAAAAATTTCAACTACTGTGTATAGCAAATAGACCCCAAAATAATAGTAGTTGACATTTTTGTCTTTCCGTCTGAAGTAATAGTCATTATTTTAAAAAAATAATTCATGTACAGATTTCGCTTTAGGTCTGTTCTATTATAATACGTGTAGATTTATAGTTTTAAGAGCTGATGGAAGTTAGACAGACATGTTTATTGTTCAAGTCACTCATAGACTTTGATTTGGATTTCGTATGTCGTTTTAGTTGTTTACTTCGTTTTGCGTATTGTTTGATGCATAAACCAGTAAAGAACTAAAACGTTGGTTTTTAAGTATCTGAAATTCCTTGAAATATTTCCAACTTGCATTCCCTGCCTCGACCAACTATTTTGGGACGAATCTGTAGAAACATTGAATTGGAAGCTTATTTCTTGCATTATACGACACAAACTTTAATATTTTAATATTAACAATAAAGTTTTATTTTGTTAAACATTCAAAAAGTGTAATAATGTGTAACAAATATAAGGATGTAGGATATTTAAAAAAAAATGTTAATCGCTTAGCAACAGTGTATGGGGTCAAAACTCGGGCTCAGCGGTTGCCCTTGAAACTTTTTTACGTAGCGTCTCGATTAGTCTTGTCTCATATTATACAACACTTTATAGATAATAATAGTAAATGCTATCAATGTCACAGTCAGTGTAATGTTTTAATTAAATTATTTAAAAAAAATCCAAATTAAACCTAAAGTACCTACTTGTTAAGTTCTCTTTAAACTGTAACTAACTTTAAAAAAGTAACTTTAAAAAGTACTTTTTGATCGATGTCTTTGAAAGACTTTTTATTTTCATGATTATTAAAACTAGTCTGATGAATAAAAATAATTACTAATAATTAATTAAACAAGAAAATATTGCGTATCACACAAAATTATGCGTGGAAATAAACAGAAAAATCATCAACTTAGTGAACACTTTTCCATTTAATGAGTGACGATCATTTATTAATATAAATTAACTAGCGACTCACCCTCGCTCTGTTCGGGTTCATCATTACGTTTTAAGGTTAGTATATATTGCTCAGAGATAACATAATTTCGCGCAGCAAAAATCCTAAATGTTTACTCGGATAACCAGCTATCATCATGCCAAATTTCATCAAAATCTGTCCAGTGGTTTTCTCGTGATGCGTTTTCAGATAGACAAAAATTGTAAAATCCAAAGATTCGGCCTCTGTATCGATAATAATGACTATTCCAATAAGATTTTATTTTGATATTTAGTTCTAATCTGTTCTTTAATATGTGCATGGCTTTTAGACGTGTCAATTAAACACGACTTACTTCGATTAAAGATTTAGAAAACACACAAACGATGACATTTTGGTAAAAAAAAACCCCGGTTAAACCTGGAGCTAACCATTAATTCTATTAATGTATGTCATAAATAGCAGCAACATTGTATGGACGTAGGAGTTGTGACGTTTAAGTAGACCGATAACGTTTATTTACAGAGGTAATCAAATTTCTGTCTCGATATCGATTTTGAAATACTTACAAGCGCTTTAATAATAATTTGTATGTGGTACTAAATGCGTCATAATAATTCGATTAACCAATTTTTACAAACTTGTCGAAATGTTTTATTATGTCAATATGCTATTTAACATTTTCTTTCAATAGAACGTAGGTACAATATGAGATAGATATCATATAGAACGATGATAGGTCTAAGTACTTACATACAAAAAATGTTATCTTAAGTCTAAATTAAAAAAAAAACTGAATAAAAGGAACATCTCAGCTGATGATTTTGCAAATTACTAAGTAATCCTAGCCAGCAGCATCTTAACAGACTAAGTTATCTGTCTTCAACTATCACGTTTTGAAGCCACTAATAAAAAAATTGAATTGATTGAACAGTTTAACAAATTTTAACGATTCGATAAAAATTAAATTAAGGACTAAAAATATCCGCTAAAACCTACCTCAATTAGAAATAGAAAGGCGAAAGAATAACAAAAAATAATACCTGTGAAAGTGAAAGTGAAACGGCTAGACGGATTTATATGTAGGTAATTTAGTACACAGATAGAGTATGTATTACCTGGAGTAACTTACGAAAATTCTACTGTTAGAAATAAAATTTGATAAAAGGTGACTGCGAATATAAAATATTACTTCCCAATACAAACTTTCATCCCCATTTTTACACCCTTAAGCGATGATTTCCGGAATAAAAAGTATCCTACGTCCTTCCCAGGGTCTCAAACTATATTTTTACCAAATTTCATCTAAATCGGTTCAGTAAATTCAGAGATTACCCCCTACAATGTCACAAACTCACAAACTTATCTCTTTTTAATATTAGTATAGATTATAATTGCAAGTGGTACATAGGGACCTAAGGGAAGTTAGGATAAGGCGCTAGTAGTTCCATATTACGTACATGAGGTAAGAAAATCGTTATCTCCACGAAGAATTCTGCAGCTGAACAATTTGCGCATCAAATAATTATATTTGTTTTGCTATCAACAAAACACGGGAATTAACATAAATATTTATTATTTTCCGTAATATGGGAAAACCAATATTTAATTAATTATAAACATTTTCGAATTATGGACAACATTTATTTCATACGTATAGTTGACTGGCGAGTAACTAACTCGTTAGAATTTTAATTGAGTTAAGTTGATACGTGTAGTATTTCACCGGAAACGCATCCCTTTCCTATTTCCTTTCTTAATGTAGCCTTAATAACTACTTAAGTAAAATAAAATATATTTAAATATAATATGTTACAAATAAGAACAACACTTGATTATTTAATCTTATTCTGTACTCATCTATTTAAAATATATTTTATCAGTTATGACATAATACTCATCGTTAAGGTGGTTTTACCTATTATATTAATCGAATAAGATGAACGTTTTCCCCATTATACCAGTATTTGTGATGTTAATTAATTCGAATTGATTATATATATATATATATATATATATATATATATATATATATATATATATATATGTATATATAGTGTGTGTCTGTGTGTGTGTGTGTGTGTGTGTGTGTGTGTGTGTGTGTGTGTGTGTGTGTGTGTGTGTGTGTGTGTGTGTGTGTGTGTGTGTGTGTGTGTGTGTGTGTGTGTGTGTGTGTGTGTGTGTGTGTGTGTGTGTATTACTAACATTGCCCGCGGCTCCGCCCGCGCTTAGATGACTAAATACCAAATTCTTAGGATTTACATATTACTATGCTCTTACATTGCAGTTTTTCTATTTTTTCTCAGAAAGGAGACATTTTCCCGCGGTAAAAAGTATCCTATATGTTGACCCGGATAATCTGCTATCACCATACCAAGGTTCATCAAAATCTCTCCTATGGTTTTTCTGTGATGCGGTAACAGACAGACAAACAAACAGACAGACACAAATTCTAAAAACTATAGATTCGGCCTCTGTATCGATAATAAAGTCTATTACAATAAGTTTTTCAAAAAAATTTAATGTACAGATTCGGCTTGGTTACAATTTTTTTATATGTACTTATAGATTATCTGTTTAATCTTCAACGATTGTAGAATGACATATCGTCTAAGACCCCAGTCAATATTTCTATGATTCATAACTTTCAGATTGATATTGATGCTAATTTTATCTTACATATCCTATTTGACATTTTTTATCACCAGTCAAGGAAGACAGAGCGATTACGTGTCGAAAGCAATCCGTCATCTCTGGTACACTTTTACCTATCAAAATACCTACTGATTAGATTAAGAAAATGATTTTAGTACAGATATAAAACGTTTATCAAAGTCTGATGTGTATCTTGTGAATCTGTATTTTTATATATTAGTACTAATTTAGGTCGTGATCTTTTTTTTTTACTTAACCTACACTAAGTTCCTAAATAAGACAAATGATGAGAATTGGTATACAAATTTTATGGCCTTTAGTACATTTATGTATGTATATCAAGTGCTAGTTTATCGTTACGCTACATAAGATACAGCAATGAGATGGACAGACAATAATAGAAGTAATTTTTTGTATAGAGAAAGTTTATAGGCCGGCGAGTGAACTTATCTCTCAGTACATCAACTTGTTACCGTCCTAGATTACAGATTATACCTATATGCATTAGGTATTAAAATAATGCGTACATTATAATATTTTTATAATAACCCAATTACAACTTTTGGCTTTAGAATTTTAAGATCTTCACCAATTAATTGCTCATAATATAAAAGACTAGTGTTTGTGCACGGATCTGTCCGCGTAGGTAATTTATGTATGTACTATATGTATAATTGCTCCGCTCTGATGGGTCTGTGAAGCGATGTTACACCTATAACCTTCCTCAATAAACTTGTTATAAATGGTTCAAACAAATATAAAAAAAAAACAAATAAGCTCTTAGATTTACATATTAATTAAGACAATTTTATAGATATAGTGACGTAACTTCGTTTGAAAAAGTTTAGTATCTCATTGTTCGGTATAACTTTATGGTATAACCCAAAATACTAATACTAAAAGTATAAAATTTCCCCAATAAATACCCAAATGGATAAAAATTAAGGAACTGTGTCTTACACAGTATCATACCTATACCTATATAGGTATGATTCATAAAGTTATCACAAAATTCGCATGAACTAAAGTTTTGATACTTTGCAAATGAGTACATTGACTCTTCCTTAATCATAAATTATTATATTATTTAACATACCTATTAAGTAGTGTGTATAAATTTATACTATAAAGATTTATTTTATATTATTTTTTATGCAGGTACTAGGTAGGAACCTGGTACACGCTTGTATGTCGTAGACGTGATAAGCTTAAGTATTACAAGGTAAAAATCGTTATATCGAAGCATAGTTTGATAACATCTATTATTTAAAAAAAAAAAAAAAAACTTCATTTTTTAAAGAAGTTATGTCTAAATAGAAGGATATCTATCACTAAATTACGTAAGACATTTTTTTATTCATAGTGAGGCGTTTATTTATACCTTAGTGTCGGTAATATATCTACTGACATGGTAAACATTGTTGTCGTTTTCCAGCTCTTGTATTCAATCAATTTCCGTGTATTGTAACCCAGATGTATGACATCAACGTGATGAGAATATTAGCAGAAATATTTTAAAACTGGTATCGCTAAATTTATATGCAAAGTGCCAATTCTAAATACCCACAACTAGTCAAGTGTTAATAAAGTCACATCGAAATGGTATATGTAATATTTTACTAATCAAAACCTGCTTTGTATGCGTTTAGCTTTAGAAAGAAATAAAAGATATACGTACCTACAATATGTTATCCTCACGGAAATCTTCATATTAATCTGTGGTTATCCTAATATTGACATGGAGTAAAAGATGGACGTACGTTGACTTTTAGGCTTTAGCTTTTTATTATCCCCATAGTCCTACAAAAAGTGTTTTCCACATTAGTACCTATATTACAAGAAAGTACTAAATTATTTTTAGAAATTATTGTCATATATTAAACCGAGACACCGAGTGAAGTGCAGGCGATTAGCTAGTACCCATTTTCAATTCTTTTTTTAATATTGGAAAATGCATATACGCATATCACCTGTAGAGATACAAGTGGTTATGTAGGACTCACCGGCTAGAAAAGCCAGTACTACCCACTAAAACCCAACAAAACCTCCTCCATCTTAATGGGGTATCAATCATGACGGCAGGTTTGCCAAAGCAGACCACAACAGTCATGGAGTTGCTCCAACGGTCCACTCTACTATCAGAAAAGTATCAGAACCAACCCGCATAGCACACCGTCCGCCGAGGTGTGCCGCCTTCCAGTGCGTTTCTTGGTTTCGCGCTCGGCTGGATTGCTGGACGCTAATAACAATGTGCACGTTGAGGGGGACCCCATTTTCAAGTCTATGAAGTCTTCACTTATTTCAAAAACATTTCTATCCACAACTGAATATACATTTTTTTTTATTTCTGGCATGTAAAATCACCTTAAGGTGAACCCAACAATAATCACATTAATTTAAATCAAAATCATGATTCTGAGAATATACTTAATTTAGTTAAATTTTCTAGAATATATCATTACAGCGCGGCGTTAATACTTGCCTACAAACATTTTGGCAAACGTAAATTAAGGTTAATTAATTGATCGAGATTCAAAAAAGAATACAATGGCGAATTTTATTAAATTACATATTTTCATTAAACAGATAACAGTCCAAAGTTATTACTTAAAACTAAAAATTCTAATATTCAAAATGACCTAAAAGTGATTTTTTTTTTTCAAGTTTAGTTATATGAAAATACTCTTGAGATGTTATTTCTTCAATAAAAAAGAATCGAAATATGAGATGTGGATTAAATGAAATCTAGATTTAATTAAAGCCAATTTGCGATATTCATAAGAATAATGAAAAAAGTGAATTTAGTAAACGCAATTTCCCGTGAGGACCAGATAGTCTCCCGCGGTAAAAAACTATCTCTACACAAAAAATCACGCCAATCTGTTGCTGACGTGAAAGAAGGACAGACAAACAAACAAACACACTTTCACATTTATAATATTAGTATGGATTTACACTTATATCACCTATGTAGTATGTACCTACCTGTATTTGCTGTGGGTATTTTTTTTTAATTCGTTATATAATTTAATATGTACATCAATAATAATCTACTTAAATATGTTTAAAGTCTACTTTCCGTTATCATCTCAATAAATATTATATACTTGAAATTCTGCATGGTAATGAAAAGGGTACGTAGCAACCCGAATGAGAAATACAGGCCATTTAGATAATATGCGACGTGCCGTAACTAAAGCTCAAATTTCATTTTAAGGTCAGCCATATGGCTCTTGGTCATGGTATATCTGCATTTTTATTCTATGGTTGCCGCCACGTATTTTGTGACCGATCACTCCTCAGACGCGTGCCATCTTTATAGTGTTTCACAGTAATTATTCATGTTATGACGTACGGTTTCAGTCAGAATTTTGTTTCGAAATAATGAGGCTCGTTTGCTTTAGATTAATTGGAAAATATTACTCAAATGTTAAATGACTAAAATGTTAAATGAATGAAAATTAAATCCTTTGTTGTATTGGAAACTAACATTATAGTTTTTAATTACATGTCCATTATCTTTCACATTAAATTGCTATTGAGAAACGGGGAGTTTTTGGTATCTCCTCCTATCAATAGCCTTCCATATGTCGATACTCACGATAACGATTACCTAATTAAAAGATTTATATAAAAGTTGCTTACAGTTATAAATAAGACTTTCATACTAGTTCTAGGAATAATAATCGACTCTTGAGTGAAGCGCATGTCTCGTCGATTATATTATCTTTTCGAGAAATCTTTCAATAACGTCATTACAACACAGGCAGAAACTTTCCACCTGTTATGCATTTGTTCATATTTTATAGTGTTATTACATAATCACAAAATACACAACAACAACAACACAAAATACAGTTCAGTATACAATACAGCATTAACTGCATCGACGGTCACAATATTTATCTACATAGATCGATAGACATAGAACGAACACATCGATCACATAGTACCTATACGAAATCGATGAAATTTAGTTTCACTCGATATTATTTAATTAAACGAAAATTGTGAAACCGGTAAATAAACCTACAAAACATAATACAAATTATTTATATTAACTGTGAATCATACTAACATGATAAATGCGAAAGTTTTGAATGAGTGTGTTGGTTACGTCTTTACGGTGTAACACTTAACAGATCTGAGTGTATCGAATGGATACGGCTTATATCCTAAATATATAGAGATAGTATTATATTTAATATTTTTAATTAATGCGCTTCACTTATTTTATTTATTCATTCCTTAATCCGAAAATTTGCGAAACATGGTGATAATAATACAAGTATCTTTAATTAATGATCACAAGTTCCTTGACCTGTGTATTCAGTCCTCTTTAACGTCCCAATGCTGGGGGTAGGTCTCCCTTCAATACAAGGGGACACAGGCCATAGTCCGCCACGCTGGCCAAGTGCGGGTTGGCGGACTTCACATGTTTTTCGAAAACTTGCTAGGTTCTCTCAGACATGCACATTTTCTTACGATGTTTCTCTTCACCATAAGACAAGTGGTAATTATCAGAGGTGCGAGATCCGCGATTTGAACCCACTTTACTCAGTTTCCCAAGCGAGCGCGTTACCATTGGGCTACCACTGCGTTAACCTGTATGAAAATCAAAGTCATATCATTTATGAATACTTTTTGCGCAATAAATTTTACCACCTTGTCAAGATAGCGGTTATCATTTAATATAGGAAAAATTAGACACAGACATGTCTGGATAGTAAATTTGATAATATTGTAATATAAGTCATTACGTAATTCAGGCGCCTGATTTCGGAGCACATCGACGGTGAATATTATCAATAGGTATTATATGTAAAAAAAAAAAACAAAAAGACAATTCTGCACATTTTTTTTTAAATTACTTCTATTAAATAAAACAATCTATGTCCTAAAAAATGTGTTTATCTATAGCACTTTATTACACACGAAAATGATACATTAAAAAAATACAGATAAAAGAGATCTGCAAAAGCGGCCTTATCACTAAAAGCCTAAAAACAATCTCTTAAAACAACCGATAGAAAAGGATACAAGAAATTTTAGTGTGAATGATATCAAAAATACCATGTTAGCATAATTATGCAATAAAAAGAAAACCTATATAGAAAAATGTCACCCGTTATATTTTAAGGTCTACATTCTAAACTGGTATACGACTTTAGTACCTATCTATGTAAAACTCTTTATTCGCATCCACTTTCTAATTTCTAATCTGTCAATTACGAGAGGTATTAATTAATATTTTTATTCTATCTGTTGCATGCGTGGAAATAGAAAACATTATGACTCTACCTAAATTTAAACTATGTAGCTAATCTTATTGCGTAACAATATGAAAATTCAACAAATTAGTGGCAAAAACCTTTTTACTGAATAATATTTTAAAAGCTTTTAGAACTTTTAAGAAGAATTAGTGCTTGAAAGCTTTCTACGAATTAAAATTTTGACCTCTTAGAACTACTTCTTACAAGAACATTGCATAAGTGGTGGTTCGCATTTACGTCCATTTTTATTAAATAAAACATAAAAGGAGATATTTTATGTAACAAAACAATCTTATTGAATGTTAAGCAAAAGAACTCATTTTACTTATTGAAAGTTAGGTTCGTTGTTCTTATATTTAATTTGTAAGTACCTAATATTTTCTTAGTGTAAGTACCTATATTCGCTATAATATAGGTGTATAATATAAAAAATATTAATTTTTATAGCAACTGCGACATCAAATTTGCTTAATTCTATTTGTATTATTCAATATACCTAACTTCTAACAACTTTCAATGCAGTTGAGAAATTCAATTCGTGCACGGGTTGCACCAATGGATGGAGTGATTCATGTATAAGGTTTAAGTGTATAATAAGGCTTGCACCGCATAAACCAATAGAGTTATGTACAAATGACCAAAAAGCAAATTCTTAGGTTTTACATATTAGTATACTCTTACATTGCGCTTTTTGTATTTTTTCTCAGCAATGATACATTTTCCCGCGGTAAAAAGGCCTATGTGTTGACCCGGATAACCAGCTATCACCATACCAAATTTCATCAAAATCCCTCCATTGGTTTTTCTGTGATGCGGTAACAGACAGACTGACAAAAATTCTAAAAACTATAGATCCGGTTTCTGTATTGATAATAATGTTTATTTCAATAAGATTTTCCAAAAAATATTTAATGTACAGATTCGGCTTGGTTACAATTTTATTATATGTATAGATAACTAGCGGCTCAATTAATGAGTCTTTTAATAATAACCGGCTGGGTACTTATTAGTGTAAAGAATATTTTTCAAGCTCTTAAACGTAACGTTTGAACAGCAAAGGTGCTATTTCGCAAAAATTTAATACGATTTTTCAATTCTTTTACTAAGAAAAAATACATTTACCTCCACAGTAAATCAATATGAGGTAAAATTGCTCGGAGATACGGTAATAGATGTCAAAAAATGTATGTACTACTTCATTTCGCGTTATTATCTAGCTATGGTACTATTTCTTTGAAAATTTATAGAAATTCTTATTCTAGTCGTAATGTTGAATTTCATTGCTCCTTGAGCATATTACATGTATTTCGTTTGCTATACACTCAACTCTATGACGGTCATGTTAATATTGTCATATAAAGTCTATGCGGCTTGTAATAAAGGCTACAGTATTTCACTTGTATGTGGGCCACAGAATGATTAAGTGACGTAGCTCTACCTTGGCATCTTTGATTGAGTAACTGTAGAAACGTAACTGCGTTGGTATTTTCTAAGAAAATTTATAGTACTGAGATACAACGCTTTGTATTTACATAATAATTATATAAGTACATTGTAGTAATTATTATTATTTTTATTAAATTATTTTAGCTAGAAATAGAGAAGGTACATACATAAGTACATATATATTAAGTAAATAATATTTTTCTTTGAGAACATGATATC
The DNA here is from genome assembly GCA_951806755.1 of Brenthis hecate. NCBI lineage: Eukaryota > Metazoa > Arthropoda > Insecta > Lepidoptera > Nymphalidae > Brenthis > Brenthis hecate. The sequence goes on from OX638267.1 coordinate 1,685,017, forward strand.
AAATTTTAAGGAAATTTTATGGCAATTTTATTATTCGATATTTTTGGTTTTTTGTATTTAAAATTCTCAATAGAAATGTTTTAACCTATTGTGAAATATAGACACGATGTGCATGGATATTGCATTAACGCCTCACGATATTCTCTGTAAGGATAAGTCATGCACTAATTCTTGTCATTTTGTAATATTTGAATAATTATCTTTATTTCAATAGGAATATGAGTTATTTTGCGTGTGTCATGTTATTGATAACTGTGACGGATAGTTCGTGGTCTTCATTGTCAGGCATACTAAGTAAATGTACATAGAATTAATATTATCTACTAAAAGTCTGATAAGAGAGACATCAATTAAGTACCGTTAAAATATACAAAATATCGTTTTCAAAACGTTTGTAGTACACTTCAATGAAAACATGTTATGAATTATAGTAATTGGCTTTTTATAAATTGAAAATTAAATACAGATAGGTACAATTCTGTGTATCAAATCACTAGCAAAACCCGCGGCTTCGCTCGCGCTAAATCAACAAAGAAAACCTTTAAAAAGGTAGGTTTCATATATACTTTCATCCCCTATTTTACTCCCATATGGGATGAATTTCGAAAAATGCTAAAACACGTTTATTTAATTGTATCGAAGAGTTTATACCAAGTTTCAAGTAATTCTAATCATAAATGTTTTTTTGTGTTGTATTATAACGTGTTTTCCCGTAGGAATGAGATAATCTCCCGCTGGAAAAAGTAGTAGTAAAAGCCCTCCAACTATCTCTACACAAAAATCACGCCAATCCGTCACTCTGTATCGATGTGAAAGAAGGACAAACTAACAAACACACGTTCACATTTATAATATTACTATGGGTCGTCAACTTTAAAACACATCGCTGTTGCTATTCAGAAAAAAAACCCTTTAAGTAAATAATAATAAATTATTATATATTATAATCTTTTATATACAATATTAATATTATAAAGATGTAAAGTTTGTAAATTTGTGACGTTGTAGGAGGGAATCTCTGGATCTACTGAACAGATTTAGATAAAATTTGGTAAGAAGATAGTTTGAGACTCGGGGAAGGACATAGGATACTTTTTATCCCGAAAATCATCTCTTAAGGGGGTGAAAATGGGGATGAAAATTTGTATGGGAAATCAAGCTAGGGACGAACCCGAGCGAAGCGAGGGTGAGTCGCTAGTATAATATAAGTACAATAAAATTTTTATATCAGAAGAAAATCTCTTGAGAGTTAAGGTATTACGAGCATCGTGACTTGCTGAATGGTTACGTACACAATTTACATTGTCTTTGTTTTACTAAATTGGTATAAGTAGATACAGACACATTTTGTTTTACGCATTCAAAATTCCCTTGGGTAAATGCACGGTCATTATGTTTAAACCTAACATTTTTCCTCATCTTTAAAAGAGAAACAATAAATATTTTCCTTGTAAAAGTTTACACGTAACATGTTTTGACGTTAAGCACAAGATGAATTCTATTGAAAATTATTTTTAATATAAAGTAAGTAATGAAAAAAATAATGTTATTGTAAAAAAACGTGGGATGCTTTGTACAATATTTTTATACTAATTCTACTTTTAAAAATAGTACCAATGGAATATTTATGGCACCTGATTTCGAGCACCACACGCTTTTTCACAATAACATTAATTTTCTCGTTAATCACTTTATTCTTATACTAAAAGTTATTTTTTACTTTTTAGTTTGGAGCATCATTAAAGCATGTTTTTAAGTATTTTAAACTATAATTTGTTTTCCATTTTTTAGTATTTGATCTGCTATAAAAGCGTGTTTTTTTAGTATTTTAAATTATTTTTTGTTTTAATAAATTGTTGTATTGTCATCGGTCTTTGTTATATGTGCAAAGTTTCAGTTCAATCTGAAATTTCGAAGTGGGTGAAAATCGCGCTCAAAGATTCCGTTACACAGATAGATACAGGCAAGCCAATAAAAACGTGTTAACACCTTCAGGTAAATTTCTAAGAAATTAATTAAATTTCTAAGAAATCTATTGGTAACTGACACGCCGGCGTGTTCGCGGTCGTGGAGGGATTAAAAACATGTTATAATGAAAATTTTAGAAATAAATACCTATCTGTTGAGAATGGAGGTACCTATATGTTTAAATGCACGTGCAATAAATGAATTCGTATTATTATGAAGCTGTGTTTATTTATTACGTATAATATAATATTATTTATTATCAGCTCATAGCTAATAATTAATATTTCTCAGCGTAATTTCGTTTCAATGTTAGTTTTGTTATGTTAAGCGTGGGCTTCGAGGTAATTGGGAAAAGGTGTAAAGAAAATCTAGACTTACACGCGTATATTTTCTTTACTATAAATTCGCCAACTCGGTGTTTACTATACGTCACTCATGACTTCGTTCTTGTAAATCGAAGAAATAAACACTTCTTTTATGCTGACCAATAAACATGTGAATTATCGAGATCCGTTTAACAAATTTTTCAGAAAATATATTTCTACTAAAAACTTATCTATTTATTCACATGAAGGCGAATGAGACTGTTTAATTTATAAAATAAACATATTTCATTTTCAAGTACCTACCTGCCATAATAACGGTTTTTGTTTCATTGCATTTGATAAGAAACTAATTTTTTGTTCAAAGGATCACAACATAAACACAAATTATAAAACATCACTATAATTTTTATTGAGATACAAATATAACTATATATATATATTAACATGCTCTAGTGTGTGTGTGTGTGTGTTCTAACTTAACTTGATACATTGTGAAGATATTATCGTATTTTAATTTACTTTAGCCATCTTATTATAACCTTGACTTTCGCAATTCATTTTGTAGTCGTGTAATTTACGCTGACCGCATCCTATCATATTTCTTTATATCTTCATAATGGGATTGAATATAATAATTGTGTTGTTCTTTAGCTGCACTAATCGCTGTTGCAAGCAAAAACACAACGGTGCGCGATTCTTGGAGAAACATATTAGTCGGAAATAATGTAGATGGCTGCTGGTACCAGCAAATGATAACTGATAGTTTTTGTATCCATCAATTAAAAATAGTTAAAACCTTTTTAAAATAAGCTTTTATTTATAAATCTAATAATGTTCTTTCGTTGAGCAGTTCTTCAGACCGTATTTTCACCAAATTATATAATTCCAACAGCTTAATCGGGTGTCAGAAAATGTTTAACAAAATTAAATAGAACTGAAAATAAAGACAGACATATGAAGTTAAATAAACACTTGTAAAATAATTAACATCGTAGTACATATTCTCTATTATATGATTATTTGGTTCGATTTTACGCATGATTTAGTTTTCACATCCGCTCTTGCTGTCCTCATTACGATGCGTCAGGGCGGCGCCATGGCCCTTGACCGTAACGGAAATTGAAACAAGTATAACAAACCAGATATTACCTTATATTTCAATAGACATACGTCACGATAATAATAATATCGATAGCTCCTAGTACTACTTTATAACGGGTTCGAATCGTGAAGTTACAAAAGAATACTTTTTAATACAATTTTAAAAATTACATAAATAATCATTCTTTCACCCATAAAGTATGTATAACTCGTAGTCGAATTTCATAATAATTTGAAATGATTTTAAAAATAATTATTATAAAAATTGATTCACAATATCGATTCCAAAATATCACGTATACATGAAAAAAATTCCAGTTAATGGCTAAGTCTGGCCTAAATAGCACCAAGACAAGGTTTAAGAATTTTGTCAAGACTAGAGAGCTTTTTAGACCTCAGATTGCTTATTAGTATGTTTTCTAAAGCGTATACAGTCAATAAAATGACAATTTTCAAACATTTAACTTAAGTAAATCTTTCTTACTGTCAATCGAAAGATCCACATGTAATTTATCTATAGGTACATATAATAAAATTGTAACTAAGGCGAATCTGTACATTAAATATTTTTTGAAAAATCTCATTGAAATGAACATTATTATCGATACAGAGGCCGAATCTATAGTTTTTAGAATTTTTGTCTGTCTGTCTGTTACCGCATCACAGAAAAACCACTGGAGGGATTTTGATGAAATTTGGTATGGTGATAGCTGGTTATCCAGGTCAACATATAGGATACTTTTTACCTCGGGATAATATCTCATTTCTGAGAAAAAATATAAAAACAGCAATGTAAGAGTACACTAATATGTAAAAGCTGAGAATTTGGTTTTTGGTTATCTGAACGCAGGCGGAGCCGCAGGCAATGCTAGTCATTTATAAAGATACAAAACATCACTTTTCATATTTTAAAACACTGCCAGGCGTAGTTTAGTGCAGGAAGAGTAAAATAATTAATATGTAGCTTATTACACTAAATTAGTATATTATACTAAATTAGTGGTCTGACTAAAGTTACTTTATGATGTGTATTTTATACATAAACGATAACATGTCAGTGTGAAAAGGCACATAAATTAATTTATACGTAACAGATACATCATAATAAGAATATAATATATACTTACATATCTTTCCGCCAGATGTTGAATCTAATTGATGATCACGTTTAACAGACAAGTGGGTTCATCATATATCTACTTTATATTCAAGACAATATTGAATCAGTGTTCTTTAATCTGTGTACTAGGTAGTAAGATACAATCTTTATTTTGAGTACCTATTTTTTAAATGGTCGCGTAGTTTTAAGGAAATACACCTCTTGCGTAAATATCATCAGTATATTTTCTACTAGCGACTCCCCCTCGCTTTGCTCGGGTTCGTCCTTAGCTTGATTCCTCATATAAATTTTCATCCCCATTTTCACCCCTTTAAGGCATGATTTCCGAGATAAAAAGTATCCTATGTCCTTTCCAGGGTCTCAAACTATCTTCTTACCAAATTTTATCTAAATCAGTTCAGTAGATCCAGAGATTACTCCCTACAACCTCACAAACCTCATCTCTTCATAATATTAGTATATATGAATCCATTGATTTAACACATTATTAACTATTCTGTTTTTTCTTAAGTATACAATCTCATATTATCTAGGGATCATTTGCTTGCAGTATACTTAACGGGCACAAAGAACTACAGTGGTATAAAAGTATTTATCATAGCGAGTTTAATTCCTGTCAGTCTGTTAGTCTGCCACTCAGCTTTTTCAAATACTGTATTGGAATAGTAAAATTTTGATATAGTTCAAAAAGAATAGCCTAAATAAATTATTTCTAAAATTGAACAATTAATACTATTTACCCAGAAACAACTGAACCCCTGAAAACGATTACTGATAAATTATAGAAAAAAAAACATACCCTAATACCCTATAAGAAACCGTCCTTCGGAGGAGTCCGACTCGAACACGAATATTTTTGTAATTTCCTTATAGATACAAACTCCTCCTATTGGCCTCGTGTTTAAATAGACTATAGTCTATACATTTGTTGTTATTGTATTTGTACTTAATTACATTATTAAGTTAGTTCATGGTTTTACGTAATATGTATAGAAAATATTTGAAATTGAACTTTCTTTATCAATATCGTGTTCCTGATGTAGAGCCCACTTTATGGTGGTTGATTTGTTATTACTTTTATTAAGAGATAATTAGCCCAATGCGTTGTATTATATTTTCTCGGTTCAAAGTACAACTTTTTTGTCATTTATTATTAATTTAATCTTTATATATTAATAAATGAATATTAAATATATCCCAATGGAAGTATTTGAACTTGATGATCTGGTGTCGGATTTTATTGTTATCGGGATCAACTAATATATCACTAGAAACATAAATATATATGTAAAATATAATACAATATATACAAAATTGTTCAACCTTAAAAAGATTATAAGAAAAAAGAAAGAATTAGAAGAAGAAATTATTGTGATTGCAAGTATTTATTAAATACTGGTGTAGCCTCATTAAGAAGTAAAAATAGGCTGAATCATTAAGGCTGTCCAATTGTTTTTATTATAGGATGGGACATTTCTATAGTATTATTATCAATGGTAGTGGTAAAAATTATTTTATAAACACTTAAACAATCAATTCTCACATTTATATTTGCAAAATTGACTTAGTTTCAAAACATTCCTAGTTAATTATAAGCAAAGTTAATAGAATAATGTTTCTAGGCTATAAACTGCCATATGCCAAAAATTACATCTCTCTGTCACTCTATTGCTGGTTAAGGGAAAGATAAAACAACACACACATTGGCATTCACATTATCAATAGGTACCTAAAGATTTTAGCATTACCTATACCTCATTCGTTTATATACTCGTACTAGTACATAACAAAATGAACATGATGTGACTACAAATGAAGATGATTGCTAACTCTAACTGCTGCATACTGATGTCATTAATCATCTAATACACACATTTTTTATTGTTTTAGTTACTTAGTTATATAAAACTTTACTTTTACGCGTAAAACGAAATTTTTATGAATAGAAACAAATAATAACATACAAATATTATAGTGTAATATAATAAAGCATTTTTTAATAGGTATGACAAAATGAATTTAGATGTTACCTAGTTTTTGTTATGGTAGGGTTTAATCATATATCTGATGTTTAAATGTAATCGACTATATGTCTGATCATAAATTACAATCTAGTGTTTACATGTAGTTTTAAAAACCAGCTGCAGTAACAGGTTTATGTCATTTGCACCGGATGTACAGTAAGATTACAACTCGGATGAACTGCTTAAATAAACAAATATCCGGTCTCGGAAAAGAGGCCACCCAGCACGTATCATCCAAAAAATGTGTAACGTGTCCTCCATAAAAGGCGGAATACCGTAGTGCATATCAACTCACCCTGTAAAATAAATGATACTATACCAAAATTTAGGTGCTTTAGAAAAATATAAGTGACCAGTAGGTCAAGGCAGTGGTAGCCCAGTCGTAACACGCTCGCTTGGGAAACCGAGTGAAGCGAGTTCAAATCCCGGGTCTCGCACCTCTGACATTTTCATGTGAGAATCATTTCCAACATGATTACCACTTGTCTTAACGGTAAAGGAAAAACATCTTGAGGAAACCTGCATGTCTGAGAGAACCTAGCAAGTTTTCAAAAGACATGTGAAGTCCATCAATCCGCACTTGGCCAGCGTGGTGGACTATGGCCTGATCCCCCTCGTTCTGAAGGGAGGCCCATGCCCAGCAGTGGGACGTTTAAAAGGGCTGAATACACAGTAGGTCTGGTATGAAATGAAATTTTTGTGTTGAGCTTATCAAAATGAAAGCAGACATATCCATACATAGGAACACAAATACGAATAGAAATAATAAATAATATTCTTAGAATTCTTCATATCGTAGTAAATACAATATAGCTTGGCGCATAACCTAGATTGCATTATAACCTACTAACTTACGTGTGCTAGATTTCCATTGTTCGCCTTTGAATATCGTGTTCTCAAATATAGTTTAGTAAGACAAGGACCCATTTCATTTCTAACATCTTAAGTTTCGTAAATTTTTTAATTAACTTTGAAATATTGATTTTTACACTTCACCATGTCAAACTCTTAGATCTTTCTATAATCCCACCCATAATACTATAAAATAATATAATTCATACTACTATCAAAACAGTGAATGTGTTATTGCTTATTTGTTTATCCTTCTTTCACGTTGAAAAAAGAATTATACTTGGACGACGAAATATAATTGAAAGTGATATACATATAAGAAACTTTTTACCGCGAGAAAATATCTAATTCTCATGGAAAATTACGTTATAATATTTAATGGTAGCTACGGATTCAGAAGTACAATTATGGGAACATGTGAAAGTAAAAGATTACAAATGAACAGCGCATTTGTAACCTTTTGACACTTAAACTGCTGAACAGATTTCGATGAAATTTAGTTTGGTCTAAGATTGCATCATGGGGTGGGACACGTGTTACTATTTCATTTATCATCATCTCTAATAAATGCAGTGTAGTTATGTTCTTACTTCTAAGGAGTACTGAGTAGATAGTTTGACAAATAATAAAAAAAACTTTTTTAAGAATATTATAAAACAAAACTTATTAGATTATCATACGTATAAAACTTATAAAAGTTGCTCAAACTTTCGAAAATATGAATAGTTTGGGCTTTAGAAACCTATTAAATAAAAATAGGAATAAAAATATCAACAGATTAATAAACCGTCTAGACATATTAAATATTTATCTTTTACGTAAGTATAAATCTAAATCACAACAAATCTTCAGAACCACTTAGGTAAATAAATATATATATAATCAATCGATATTGTTTATATGTAACAAATTCTCCGAAATGCTTTCTCTTTAACGGGAACACCCTTCCGTCAAAAAATATCACGTACAATGGGATAGTATTGAAAATAATTTAAATTTCCTAATTTTGTTATTATTAACTCCAAATGATATCTCTATAATATAATATATTGTTATCAATTTTGTGAGTAGACACCACATGAGACACTACATGAGTTTTTTTTTTTTAATTTGGTCTTTTCCGTGATCAGATACAACTGTCGGAAATAAGAAAGTAAGCTAAAGCCGCGAAAGTTTTATCGAAAATAAGTATATCAAGTTGTAAAGTCAATAAATGAAGAGTATAATAATATTATTAACTAGCGACTCACCCTCGCTCCGCTCGATTTCGTCCCTACTTACGTTTTAAGTTTTAGTATAGATTTCTCAGAGATGACATATTTTCTCGCAGTAAAAAGTATTCTATATGTTGACCCGGATAACCAGCTATCATCATACCAAATTTTATCAAAATCTACTCAGTGGTTGTGGTTTTCCCGTAATGCGGTAACAGATAAAAACTCTATAAATTATAGATTCGGCTTCTGTATCGATAATAATGTCTATTTTAATAAGATTTTTCAAAAAATATTTCATGCACAGATTTGGCTCAGTTAGGATTTTATTATTTATATTAATATTATTTGATGTTGTGTTGATGAATGATTATATATATATATATATATATATATATATATATATATATATATATATATATATATAAATATATATATATATATAATCGGGTATTTATCTACGTTAAGTAATTGGCTTTCTATTATCCATCTGCTATCCAGTTTACACCGCCTAAAGATACGACACGAAATCTTTCGCTTAAAAGGAAGCCACTTTCACTTACGCTCGGGTCCTGCTTACATTAAGTCAGATTAATTCAACCGAACTAACTGTAAGTTTATATAACACTTGTGCTGAGGCCCACTTTCCTAGATACTATCGAAATTCTAAAATTAGTATCCTAAATAATGTATCGACGAATATAGGTATTTTAAAATATAAATAAGGAAACACCCTTAAGTTTTTCAGTTTTGTCAGTTTTGTTTTTGTGTTTTTATTCATTATCTCCCTCTATACCAAATAATTAAAAATTCGTTGAAATAATTATAATTATGGATAAAATAACTAATTATTACAATATATCGTAAGAATTTCGACAAGTCCTGTTATCTGAAAAACAGCATTCAAGGTCGAAAAAAATAATTTTTGATATAAATACTACACATATATTATTAATTGATAGAGCATATACTATGAAGAATCTGTCACTGACGCAATTAACAGTGTTTGTAACACAGACGTGCTATCAACTGGATTTTTCTAGTCAGTACCTATATAAATATTTAAAAAAAAAATTAGAAACATCACGCATGACTGTTTACGAGATATGGTGCATGGCGCAATATATAAATAAACCAAAGCATTATTTCTCTAGAAAAAACAATTTAGGATTAGCAAATTATTTTTCATTCCACTATTAATTCATTTAAAGTGATTACTTGCTATCTATCTATGCATAAAATAAAATTCTAATTGAGTTGAATCTGTACATTAAATATTTTTTGGAAAATTTTGTTTAAATAGTCACTATTATCGATCTGGACAGATTCTGATGTGGTATGATGATGGCTGGTTATCCGGGTCAACATATAAGATACTTTTTATTGCAGGAAAAAATCTCGTCTGAGAAATCTATACAGATAAATAAAATTTAAGTGTCTGTTTGTAATGTCAAAATAACGGCGTTTTACTAAATGCATATGAAATTATATACGGTACTTATAAGAAAAAAATAATATTTTAAATTTTTGTCTGTCTGTCTGTTTGTTCCGGATAATCTCTTAAACGGCTGGACTTATTTTGACGGACTTTTACTGGAAGGTAGCTCATGTTATAGGGAGTAACATAGGCTAATAATAGAAAAAGAATTAGGGATCCGCTCAAAAAAATTAACACGAATCTAGGGACGAACCCGAGCGGAGCAAGGATGGATCGTTAGTTAAAAAATAAATGTTTAAATGTAGAACATAACGTGCTTTAAGTATTTGACAGGTGGAGATACCTATTATACTTCCTATTGCCATACTGACCAGTCAGTATTGATTTATGTAACATGAGTAAGTATTTGATTCTTGGCAACATTCTCGTTGATATAATAGCAGCTTGCAGCGCTCCCATTATCTATGAGCATTTTAAATACAAAAGAATAAAATAAATAAAAAAGCGCTTTATTGTGTAACTATGCAGGAACTGCATAGTCAGTATAAGCGGTGAGTCTAATGAGCCTTTTGTAGAAAAAGGTTACACGTGGAATGATAAATGTTAATAAAGCATATTTAGAGGTAAGACGGCGCCAATTATAAGGCTGTGTGACACACGATATCCGAACAAATAAACATTATTTTACATAAACAATAGATTTGTATTAGTAATTTTCTTTATTTCTTATTATATATAAATTAGATATTTATTGTGTTCAAAATAAAGTTCCTCGTCTTAAAGCCGCAGGATTACTTACGCACTCAATCGAAGCAGACCACATAAGCAAGTAGTTACTTCCGTGGTCACTCTGCTGTCAGAGACGTACCAGGAGCAACCCGCATGGTACACCGCCCACAGAAGTGGGTCATCTCTCTATGTGTTATTTGGCTTCGCGCCTGGTTGGTTTGCCGGACGCTATGAGACCCCACCACCACCCCCGCCCTCTCCAACACCACGACAAGGTGAACACACATCGGGCGGGATTCCGGGAATGACAATATACCTAAGCTATATTGCTTATATTGAAAGTTATAAATATAATGTCGTTTTATAGGTACGAGTGGGTAGTTACTAGTTTTAATAATAGTTAATCCATACATTCGAATTAGTAGGTAAAAAAGTCGTGTGTGCAATTCGCACATGGTAAATTTGAAACTTCAGAAAAGTAAGCGACAAGAGAATGAGATGAATATACAGTATCAGGAGTAGGATAAGGTTTATTTTTTTCATAATATTTTTAACAAGTTTAAAAGTAATTTTACATTTTATTTGACATAAATATATATTCCATATTACTCAATAATTATTTTTCACTTCCTGTGTAATGTATTCTATCTCAAATAACAACAGTTACCATGGCAACATGGCAATGTATTCTATCTCAGTCTCTCGCCGGCTTAATCCTATATAATATTTATGTGTTTGTCTCTTTTTATTGTTGCATTTCCGTTTCATCGAGTTTCAAATCACGATTCTAAAGAAATTTTACTTCAAAAAGAAAGCCGTATTTAATTGTCATAGTCATTTTTTTTTAAATTGGACAGCCAAAAATATTGTTTGTAAATAGATTTTAATATTATATATCACGGAAGTGAAATCATGGTTAGCATTAGTAGTAAAAAAAGTATAACAAACCCGCGATAAATGTGAACAATCGAGTATTCCACAGCTATGCAATAAGCATTAATATTATTGCATCAGCAATAACTGTGACAGTGATTACATAAATTGCAAACCTATGTCAATTTAATTTACCTACATATATGTATATATACAATAAAAAGTATGGCGACCGTGGTTGTATTTAGTTATTTTTTTTTTTATTTAGGATATTTGAGATGTAATATAAATCAAATTAATTTATCTTAAATTACGATTACCGAATAACGGATGAGTAAACTTTATTTTTAAGGGATTTTTTATTCTATAGGTTAGTTTGAGATTATAATATTTAAGAAAAAACTATAATTTTAAGAAAATGAGGTGAAAGAAAAAAGAAAGGAAAGGATTTAATTTTTTTTTAATTATTAGGGTTTTTTATCTTTTTTTAATTGTTTATGATACCTATCTACTCTTGTGTCTGTATCTGTCTTTTGACTTTTTAAATGAAGACCCATCTTTTTTATAATCTGTGTTTAAATAAAATTTCAAAAGCTTTAACTGATACTTTATGCTATTATTTTAAGATTCTAAATAGTGTTTGTTAAATAAAGTATACATTCGATCGCCTTTAAAGACTAAACCTGTATCTCGTTTGTCGATCTTTGTTTAAGTATATTCTGTTACTCTTTGATATAACATAATATAGATAATAAGTATTAGTATAGTGTCAACATTTTACATAACGTAATTACTTAAAAAAATGGACTCGTTTTGATTGAGTCACATATAAACATCACGAGCAGACCATGACCCGCAACCAAATGAACGAACAAGGAAAAAGCTTTCGCAAATATTTTTTTGTATTTATTTATTACTAGCGACTTACCCTCGTTTCTGTTTTAAATTTTTTGAGCGGAACCCTTATTCTTTTTCTAAAACAAAAGTAGCCTAAGTTATTCCATATAACATCAGCTATCTGCCAGTGAAAGTGCCATCAAAATCAGTCCAGCCGTTTCGGAGATTAGCTGAAACAAACAAACAGAGAAAGAGACAGACACAGACTGACAGACGAAAATTAAAAAAAATGTGTTTTTCTTATAAGTACCGTATATATACATAATTCCATTTACATTTATTAAAAAGCTGTTATTTTGTCATTACAGATTAAGTATCTATATATATATATAATTTTATTCATTTGTAGGTATAGACGGAAATAGTAATTTTACTTTTTTAGTTCTATGTGAATATTTAAACTTTAATAATAGGTACATTTATCGAAAAATAAACTCAATTTACAAGGTAAGTGCAATAATTGGAAGTACGACAAAAACATAAAACAGAAAACCCCCAAATTTTATCTCAACCTTCTGTGGAAGGTCAAGGAAAACAAAAAAGTTATTTGTTCACTTAATAGTATTTTAAATTCTAGACGATGTTTTTGACTTAATATTTCAGCGTATAAAAATGCGGGGGTTTTTATTGCATTGCTATAAATGTAAAGACAAAAGTCCGACTCGAATTTTTAATAAGTCAATTCGAGCTTGAGTGACTGAGATCCATTTAGAGTTCCATAACCTAGATGAAGGTTAGGGGCGTTAACCCCATACGATGAGGACGTTGCACTAGACACCTGATTCTGTTGCAAGGAATCTTGATCATTATACCCTCATGACTCATACATAAATGAAATTTTTATCTACATATTGGATATGCAACTGCATGTTACCGCATTTCCAATAAGGCAATTCATTTTTATCAGATTCAATTTCATTGATTACGTAAATTTGACATTTACTATATTTAGGTATGTTTAAAAAGCTTATACTACAAATCAATTTGTTTATTGCGAAGTGATTAGGATATATATAAAAAAATAAATAGATGATAATATTTTGTTAGACATTTTCTTAGACATTTACCTGGAGGAGTTAAAGATAACCCAGTGGTAACGCGTTCACTTGGGTAACGAGTGAAGTTGGTTCAAACCACGAGTCTTCACCTCTGATATTTTCATATGCGAATCATTTCCAACATAATAACTAAGTACTTGTCTTACGGCGAAGGAAAGCATTGTCAGAAAACCTGTATGTCTGATACTCTGTCATTGGTTCTCCTAGCAAATTTACGAAAGACATGTAAAGTCCGCCAACCCGCATTTGACCAGAGTGGTGGGCTATGGCCTGATCACTCTCGTATTGAAGGGAGGCTCGTGCCCATTAGTGGAACGTTAAAAATAGGGCTGAAGACATACAGATGATATTTATATTCGGATGTACGGATGTATAGGTGTATCGATTCCACTGTAAAAACATTAAAATATTTGGCATTACAATTAATTATATATAGGTACATACTTCTAATTCTAATCGAAACGAAAATTAACATTATTTTTATTTCCAAACTCACGACATTTTTTTTATGTAAAAAATAAAAATGTTTTAAAAAACGTATTAAAATGATATAAAATAAGTTGAGTACTAAACTTTGAAGCAACAATAGCGTGTCTCGTAGCGCCATCGATCTAGTGTTTTCCCTCATTATCGATTTGTCCGAGGATGCAATGCGGTACAATTGCCGCAAAGTGGTACGCTTATTAACAACTGGTTTAGAGCGGTTCACGTACGCCATATTGTATTGTAATATAAAACTATAATGTTAAAATACTCATATTAAATAATATGGGAAAAAAGTTCAAAATATAGATAAGCCTTTTGTTATCTAACAATTACAAAAACTTACCCTTTCGTAGTTTTCAGTTCAGTTTTAAAATAATGTAAATACATATAACAATCTACGTGACATTGGCGAAGTATACTGTGCCCAACAAGCACGCCAAGCCAACAACAAAAATGATAAAAAAATAATCACGCCTTTTGACATTTGCCAAGTAGACGTAAAATTCTGACTAAAGAATATTATTCCTTAGTTTGAAACGTAAAACTATTTATTTAATTAAAACCATTTTAAATAGTTTAGGCTTTAAATGATAGCTCCATTGTTCTTTATTGTTCTTCATTTAAAATATTAATGTAATTATTTACAATAAATAATACCTTTAGGTAAAAAGTATTTTATTATTTGCCTTAGTATTAGTATTGTATTTTATTATTAGAACGTACTTACTTTGGATTCACAGTTATTATAACCTTTTTTCTCTCTCATTCAGTAATTTTCCATTTGTAAATGTTATATTACGTCACTATTTTAATGGAAGTCGTATGTATATAGTATTAAAGTTGTAATTCCTTTGTTTCAGATGCCCCGAATGATGCGAATTACATGATCGGAGGTGTAGTGATTGCCATGGCCCTTGTTGGGCTGATTATTGTGCTGCTGGCTCTCACAATCAAGTATGTATGGAACAATAATATTTATTTCATACTATCTATTATTATCTTAAAATCAGTTACGTTATTGTTATGTCTGCAGTCTATTATTTGACACTTTTATTTATCACTAGCATTGCCCGCGGCTCCGCCCGCCTTTAGATGACCGAAAACCAAATTCTTAGGTTTTACTTATTAGTATACTCATTACAGTTACATTACAGTTTATGTATTTTTTCTCAGAAATGAGATATATTTCCACGGTAAAATGTATCCTATATATATCCTATATACCCGGATAACCAGCTGTTACCATACCAAATTTCATCAAAATCCGTCCAGTAGTTTTTCTGTGATGCGGTAACAGACAGATAGACAGACAGACAGACAAAAATTCTAAAAACTATAGATTCGGCTTCTGTATCGATAATAATGTTTATTTCAATAGGATTTTCCAAAAAATATCTAATATACAGATTCGGCTTAGTTACAATTTTATTATATGTATAGATTATTAGATAATCCTTAATAAGTTTACAGTGAATGATGTTAAGATTGAGCGAATGTAAAAAAAAAATAAATAGAAAAAATAGTTATTTTCAAGTCATCTACTTAAAGAGGGCAATAACCCGGTTTCCCAGCCAAAACAGGTTCAATTGTAGGTGTATACAAAACTTACCGATACCGAGAAAGTATTGGTAGTGATTAGTATCGTCTAAAACGTTAGCCTCGGTATAAGAAGCTATATCAATTTAATGCCTTCATAAACCGAAGATGATATCAAACTCAAGAACCTAAGTCGTAATAAAAAGGAAATAAAAGTCCTACATCATGAAAGATCACTTCGTTTTATGACCGTTCTGATATAAATATTTAGTCAACGTAAACTTCAAGTTTCATATAATATACGTAATCCTATAAATTAATAGACTCGCGCCAGACTAAGAATAGTATCGTTTATAGATATGGGAAAATTGAAATTTGCTTCATACAGTAATAAACTTAAAAGCTTTTGCATTAGAGTGGTTCACTGGAAACGCAAAGTGAGATTCCATATATATCAGCACTAATGAGTTTATAACATTTGGCAATCATGTACAGAACGAATTCAATTGAGGTCGTACTCGTGATTCTGTTATGACATAATAAGTAAATGTCATATTATTTGAATAAGCTTCATCTATTTTTTAGATAGCTAATCTTAAAACATACATACGTTTGTTATAAACTAAAAATATTTAATACTAGCATTGCGCCGGCGCCTCCCTCGTTCAGATGACCTAAAACCAAATTCTTAGGTTTTACATATTTAGTATACTCTTACATTGCAGTTTTTGTATTTTTTCTCAGAAATGAGATATTTTCCCGCGGTAAAAAGTATTCTATATGTTGACCCGGATAACCAGCTATCACCATACTAAATTTCATCAAAATCCCTCTATTGGTTTTTCTGTGATGCGGTAACAGACAGACAGACAGACAGACAGACAGACAAAAATTCTAAAAACTATAGATTCGGCCTCTGTATCGATAATAATGTTTATTTAAATAAGACTTTCCAAAAAATATGGAATGTACAGATTCGGCTTAGTACAATTTTATTATATGTATAGACCAAGGACATTTTGAATAAGACTAAGCTCCATTAGTCTAACAATAATTATTATAATCAATGCTTATCGAAACATGTCGACTTTTTCTTACTCTAAAAAATATTACAAGTTATTCAATTTAGTGTTACAACAATTACCCAGCATCTGTTTGATGATGTAATTGCTTTAGCAGAACTCGCATTTGCTGACAATCTGACTTATCATGAGCTCAAGGCAATAGAGCGGCCGAGTCAGACGGCGGTAAATCCAAGGATTTATATAAACAATTATATTTTGCAAATCCTTTCGATTTCAAATATATATATATATATATATATATATATATATATATATATATATATATATATATATATATATATATATATATATATTTATCTTCCACGACTATTTACAATACACCTCCAATTAAACTACTTTTTTTTATTTCGCAACAGAATTAGAATGCATAATACGACTAGACCTAATAATAGATAATTAATCTATACTAATATTATAGTGTTTCTTTGTGTTCGTTTGTTTGAACGCGTTAATCTCAAGAAGTACTAATCTGATTTAAAAAACTATTTTGCATTAGATAGCCCGTTCATTGAGGAAGCCTGTAGGCTATATATCATAATGCTACTACTCAAGGAAGCGGAGCAGTAATCATAAATGTCAACAAATCGGGCAGACTTACATAAATTATTATTAATAGCATAAAGTCAAAGTTTTTTTTTGTAGTTTTAGCCCGAAGACTAGCCGCGGTTTCCGCTAGTCTTGGATACAAGTTTCCAATTAAAAATCTCACAGTATATTTCTATTTTTAAATATTTATATATTTACTTAACTTTCACATAAAATATTTAAATAAAATGCATAATATATTTGACTAATTGATTGGAAAATAAAAAGAGCAGGGTTTTTGATATTTTATCCGCGCTTATAGTTTAAAAATAAAAGATGTCAATGGCACCTACTTGTGTTGTGTTGGCTAGTCATGAATTTGTTATGTGTAATGCTATAGCTGTAAACCTGACGGAATAAAATAATCACCTTAAAAACTCTGATTATTTAATATGCCTGCAAAACTCTTTCGATTTTGGACATCATAATAAAAACTTAATTAACTTTTTTTTACTCTAAATTTCAATTGCTCAATTTATTCATGCTCAAAAAGTACTGCATAATTAAAAAAAAAGTCACAATTTTATCTAGTATTTAACAAAATAATAAACTTTTATTTATCGCTGTGCTTTATTTTACAGTAATATATTTTGAAATTTGAATGAAGGACTTGTTTTACATCTCATTGAAATTATGATGTAAAATCATAGCTATAGTTCAGACGTATGTTAAAATCAACTCAAAACATTATTATATTCAGCTCTTTTTAAACGAGGGGGATCAGGCTATAGTCCACCACGCTGGCCAAGTGCAGATTGGCGGACTTCACATGTCTTTCGAAAACTTGCTAGGTTCTCTCAGACACGCAGGTTTCTTCACGCTGTATTCCTTCACCGTAAGACAAGTGGTAATCATGTCGGAAATGATTCGCACATAAAAATATCAGAGGTGCGAGACCCGGGATTTGAACCCGCTTCACTCGGTTTCCCAAGCAAATAGGTTTTTACTGTGCTACCACTGCCGTAAAAAAACATTATTATTCATTAAATATTAAGAAAATAGTTCTATGGCGTACAAAACTAGTAATAATAAATTATATTCCCAATTCCAAAACAATAAAATAATTAAAATTAAAGAAACTAACTTAACACTATAAAGTTTGAATAATGTTTCGACAAAAATAAAGTACAATAAAGAAATCAGGTAATTCGATAATGTAAAGTAGAACATTTGTTATATATAGGTTGTTTTGAGGGTAGTCACAATATATTTCGTTAATTTGCTTTTGGAATCAGTTTGCGTTACATGTTCAATGTTCGAAGTCTCGTTAGTTTAATTCTAGACATAATTGCATTATATTCTGCAATTGAAAATAATTTCGTAGTTTTACACTTTGTTCTTGTGTTCTTTCTTTATATTTCGTTATTAATCTGCTTTATTTTACAACGATGTTAATAAGTATAATTAAACGTTCGGTCCGACGACTCGTGAGAAAAATGTAAGTTGAAATTTTTATTTAAGTATATAATACATATGTTTTGGGTGCTGATTCATTTAAATATTAAAACACCAAGATTATTTTAAGTGAAATTTGCATTCTCATTGTTGATATATGGATTTATATATGACTACCATTGCCCGGGGCTCCGCCCGCGTTCAGATGACCAAAAACCAAATTATTAGGTTTTACATATTAGTATACTCTTACATTGCAGTTTTTGTATTTTTTCTCAGAAATGAGATCTTTTATCGCAATAAAAAGTATCCTATATGTTGACCCGGATAACCAGTTATGACTATACTAAATTTCATTAAAATCCCTCAAGTAGTTTTTCTGTGATGTGGTAACAGACAGAAAGACAGACAGACAGACCGACAGACCAAAATTCTAAAAACTATAGATTCAGCCTCTGTATCGATAATAATGTCTATTTCAGTAGGATTTTCCAAAAAAATATTGAATGTACAGATTCGACTTAGAATTTTATTATATGTACAGAAAACGTATTAATTTTTAAAAGAAAGCCAAATAAATAGAACGCTACAGGCATTACATACATAGTGTATAGTAGCAAAAAGGTACATCATTTCAGTAACATGGGAATTGGGAACCATTATATTCATTACTTCGTTTTCGTTAGCATGTTCATAATTATAAATAGATATACAAAGTGAAATTATGTATATATCTTTCTGATTTATTTCTTGTCTACGTGCGAAGTTTTGTTGATGTTACGCAGTTTTCAAAACATAAATATGGTATCTCGAACAGATTATTATTTTTAAAGTGTTAAGGTGAATTTTTTAAATAACTAACTATAAACTTAAACTTTTATATGAAATATTATGATAGAGTACTTTTAAATAACAGATTTTTGACTCTTTCAATTAAAATTATAAAACAATTCATTTTATTACCACTATTTGTTCCTGAAAAACTTGAAGCTTTTAAAAAGTCGCGGCCAACATGACCAAGGGTAAAACGTTCTCACATCAATGACGTGGGAGGTTATTAAAATTGAACATTAGTGTACATGGTCGCTAGTAGATTACGAGTAATTAAAGTATATTATACAACAATACACCACCAAGGTCTACCGGGTGTTGGATGGGAGCCAATTTCACCGTCTGGACATCGTATTTAGCGGTAAACGCTGCGTATTTTATCTTAAATGTTTTTGTTCGCCATTTTAAATCGCAAATCACCGCCCAACGGTATTCTGGTATACTGTAGCTAAATTAAAATACCTTATGTCATTGCTATGGCAAGTTGTTACTAACCGGTTAGATCTATAAATAAGCTTTTTATTACACAGTTTTCTGCAATTACATCACAGATATAATGCGTATGTTTGTATGTCCCGTTAGTCTAGTGGTTGCAGCGCTGAAGATCATGAGATCGTAACTTTGAAACCCGCTTTGGGTTTTTTGGCTAAGGTATTCTTAAATTGCAACTTGCAGTGAAGAAATTGGTAGTAGTATACCCAATTGCCTCAGAAAGCACACATGCTTTCAATCCTGTGCTTAGTGTATCTGGTCGTATCGGGTTACCGCCTCTGTAGAGTACGACTCTAAAATAATATACATAAATAGGTACCTACTTGTTCTTGCACACACACTTATGCAACGTCATACTCTTGTGCTGATAACTGATCTTAGTGAGATTATCCTCCGAGTTATTTGTATACATATAAACAATTAATGGCGGGCCCTGGCTTCGCCCTTCTAAATTTTTCAATTTAACACTAGGAAAATGTTATTTCCCATACAAAATTTTTCAGTTTTCAAGGGATAAAATTCCTAACATTATTTTTCAGAGGTTACCTATGTTGTAATAATAGAATCAATTATCAAAATTTTACTAATTTTGGTAAGGAGGATATCCGCATTATAATATAACTAGCGACTCACCCTCGCTTCGCTCGGGTGCGTCCCTGTGGTACCTATGTATATAATTTCCCTATTTGAATCGAATATTATTATATTTTTCATTGGTTTTCATTTTTTTTTCGTGGGACCCTATTTTTGTCTAAAATAGAAGTAGCCTAAGTTACTCCTTATTACATCAGCTATCTGCCAGCGAAAGTCCCGTCAAAATCGGTCCAGCCATTTCAGAGATTAGCCGGAATAAACAGACAGACAGACAGACAAAAATTGCAAAAAATGTTGTTTTGGTATATGTACCGTGTAGGTACATACATCCATATGCATTTAGTAAAAAACTGTTATTTTGACTTTACAAACAGACACTTCAATGTTATTTATCTGTGTAGATATAATTTATTATTATTAATGTGAAAGATTGTGAGTATGTTGGATGTTTGTTACTATTTCACGCCTGAACGGCTGAACGGATCTGGATGAAATTTGGCACAGAGATAAATTATATTCTGGAATAGCACATAGGTCAGGTTTTTATCCCGGAGAAATATACGGTTCCCGAGAGATAGTTTTGTTTTTGTTTAGCTATAAATACATTTGCCTATAGTTTAGTAGGCAATAGGCATTGTAGTAATACGAATAAGAACACCCATATTCTCTGGAATTTGATTAATGAAATCCGCTTATAAATGATTCTAATTAAACAAGTTAGAACGACCATTTTGAGATGCTTATGTTATGTAAATTCGTATTTCGTTTTTTATCAAAGTAACAAAACTATTAATTTCTTTCTGCTTGAAGCTGCAGTTGACGAGTGGTACAAAGAACTAGCACTAATAAAAATTATTTTTTTTAATAAACCGCGGACACGCCGGCGTTACAGTTAACAATAGATTTCTTAGAAATTTAATTAATTTATTAGAAATTTACCTGGAGGTGTTAAGTATTCAATATTAATTTATTTTTACTTGTAAAATAGTTATTTATTCTATGATAGCAATATACGTTCAGAAAAAACATTTATATTATTATTACATGTATATTTTAATTAAGTATAATTATTAGTATAGATAATGATTTAAATTTTTAATTATAATACGTTCTAACTTGTTCTTTCCCTTGTGCTTATATTACCAGCACTCAACAGTACAGTAGTTACGTTAAGATTGAAATGCCCTATAGCTGAATAATATTAAAAAAAATTAGGCGCTATCTTGTGAAGAGTGGAACAATGTAATAATTTATTTTCATTATTAGCTTAATAGTATTATTTAATTAGATTTGCGACCCTAGAATAAGTTGCGAAACTAGAATAGGTACGTCGTTTTAACATAAGGTATGAGTAAAATATGTTCATAAATTATATTATAGGTCATACAAGTCGTTTTATACATACACCTATGTCAATGTAATAATAATATAAATATTTTTAATTTGTTATTGAAGACAATAGGCATTTTCTCGCTATGCATGTATTTCACACGCATACGTCTTACATAATTTTGAGATATAATTTAAACAATTAAGACGAATTTTAATGACATGCCTTAAATACATCCACTCTACCATAAAGTTAAATTATATTATTTCTACCTCAGTACATAAAAACTTAGATTTTTTTTTCATTTTTGTCAATAATTCTAGGCAGTTTAGTGGCGCGTTTAGGATGTTGCCCCTTTTTGTTTCACCAGTCCGCTGTAAACATCAATTCATTATGTTGTCTATAATTTTAGATTATTTAATTTTATAATTAATAATTTAATAAAATATCTCATAATATAAATTTCACAAATACTTTGGATTAAGGACATAGTATAATATTGCAATAAAATAAAAGTTAAAATAATATCTTATCAGTAACACGATCACACAAGGTAGCAAAACTCGTTATGCCATTGAGTAGAATATATATGTATTAAATGCGGCAATGCAAAACGTTATCGGAGGGCTTTCGCGTTGCGAGGTCGAGCCCCCATAACATAGCAATAAGGTAACGGGAGAGGTGCGTGGTTCAGTCGCCACCCACCGGCGCGCTGGGCGAGGCGTGGTGCCGAAGTCAAACAGTCACTGTAGTGCCGGCGCGGGCGTAGGGAACTGCCGGCTGACCGGCACTCGGCAGTCTGCGCCAAATCGTGTCGAGCGCCAAACGTTGGCGCCTAGCCGCCCAACCGTGTGTATCGTGTGTTTGTACCCTGTGTCCGCCTTTCGATGCTCTTCGCTCCGATCGCCTTCGAGGCGATGAAGTGTAAAGAGGAAAACTGCGAAGTCGGCGTGGTGCTGGAACACAACTCCCTGATCGTTCTATCTGTCAACAAGACAATAGTCTGCCTTTGTGGAAGGAACAAACACAACCCCTTCGAGCGCGGGTAATTGTAACATTTGCAACATTCACCCTTTTGTTCAAATACTTTGGTTTACCTATACTTATTTAATCGATTGGGTACTGTCAACCATGTCGAACATGTCGTTTTATGCAGAGAAACTAGTTTTCTGTCATACCAACTGCTACCAAGGTTGAAATCGACCTGGTCAAGGTAAATTATTTGCAGTATACAAATTGGCTGTGAATGTTCGCATTGCACTTGCATGATGCAGTCGATACTTTATAGTCTGTTACTTATTTTATGCTGGAAATGACCGCACCGTCCCAATAGGTAATTTTATCTACTATACGGTTCTATTTAAAATCCAACAATTGGTTTTAGAATGAGTCAATCAAATACGAACAAAAACTTTATATTCACTTAGGATTGTAGCAGGAACTGTTGTTGACCGCAAGCGCTGACAAGGTCGGAAACGTTCGTACAATGCCTTGCAAATGTTAAGGAGATGAGAGAAGGTGAAACACATATATATCTTATATTCGTCTACTTAAAAACAATAATATTTACATATGTGACATGGTCGTAATATTGCGAATGGTCCAGACTGCTCTTGACCACGTGTTGGGAGTGTGCCCAAATGAATAGCAATTATTCAATCTAAATTACTTTAACTTTTATATTTTTCTATTCGTTTTTCATTGATATTTAACAAAGCATATATCTAATAAGGAAATTGAATTGATTGAATAAACTAAAATATATAAAAATAGTGTTATTGTGACCTTGTATATAAAAACACCTTACAGGTGAATGGAACAGAGGACACTGACAATTTAGTGACTCGCAAGTGAAAAAATAATATGGTATAAATAAACTTTTTATCATGTAGGTAAAATACATGATAGTAAATACAATCTAGAATTGATATAGTAATACAAAGGCGTTTCAAAATCGCTTTAGGATCTAGAAAAATTGGTGAGGTTTAAAAATATATTATCATTAAAGTTGATTTGTTTGTATTTTTTGCATTACTAGTATAAAGCACTATAGTTTCATTACGCTCTGTATTTAAACGACTTCTGAATTGAGAGAACAAAGCACCAGTCCTGCGGGATTTCGTGGCTATTTATACATTTTACATTTTATTATACAGATAATATAGTGTTACCGTTTTTATTATACTTAACTACTCTTGACATTTTTTATTAAAATACAAGGCTATTACGCTGAGCTTTTTAAATTTAAAGTTTAACTTTAAATAAATCGTAAGTTTAATTGGGTAGATAATTTTATTTCAAAGTTTTCTGGCCAAATAGGTCTTGGTCTTGCCTTCTTGGCGAAAGCAGTATAGTGTTAAGCTGGCTTACGAGGTCTTCAATTATTATACATAAGAAAATAATTTATATAATTAAAAATTATCAATAACAGTTTAATTAAAATCTTTAATAATAAATTAATGTAATAGGGAATAACTTGATTACTTCAAAATTAAAATGGAATGTTAATTGACTTCGATCAACAATAGTGAAAAATTAGATGGAATTATTTTAACCGTATCTATATTTTCTATAGAAAGTAACGTGGTGGTTGACTTCTCTTCAACGTAACATAACGTGGATCCATTCTTATAACTGCCGTCCATACATTTATTATTTTTCAACGTACGCAAGTTCGAGACGAGTTCCTTATAAGCAAAATATTACAAAGAACTAGTTTGCATCGTGTGTGCAGCAACCAAGGCTATTGATAAGATATGTAATTAAAAATAGCGATATTATTATCATAATAGGATTTTATTAATATGTATTTTGATTTGATAGCGTTAAGAATTAATGGAGAAGTTTCATGATATTGTCAATCTATACAAATATTATGAAGAGGTAAAGTTTGTGGAGTTTGTAACGTTGTAGGGGGTAATCTCTGGATCTATTGAACCGATTTAGATGAAATTTGGTAAGAAGATAGTTTGAGACCCTGGGAAGGACTTAGGATACTTTTTATCCCGGAAATCACGCCTTAAGGAGGTGAAAATAGGGATGAAAGTCTGTATTGGGAAGCAAGCTAGGGACGAACTCGAACGAAGCGAGGGTGAGTCGCTAGTCTAATATGTATATAAATATTTCGTGTCACGGTGTTTTTTGTCGCACTGCACCGAAACGGCACGATCGATTTTAAATATTTTTTTGTATATTAGGTAGGTATGAGAACCAGTCGTAAGGTATTTTTCACCCTTCTTCTCCCACCCCCCATTTTTTAATCGCGATTTTAGTATTTTTGTATGAATAATCTTTATATATATAATTCTTCTGTGAGTGTGTATGTCACTGAACTTCTCTCAAACGACTGGACCGATTTTGATGAAATTTTTTGTGTGTGTTCAAGGGGATCTGGGAATGGTTTAGATTCACAATTTTGTCCAAAAAATTTGAAATTTTCAAATTAAAGACGTGTAGACAGGACAACGTCTGTCGGGTCCGCTAGTATTATATAAAAACATAGCGACCAACCCGAGCAAGGCGAGGGTGAGTCGCTGTATAAAATAAAGGCAAAGAGTTTTTTTTTGTAGATTGAAGGCAGACTTAGACGCGGGTTCTGCTAGTATCATATATAACGCAATGGAATTATAATATAGATGAAAACTAATGAATAAGGGCTTTTCTTGAAATCTTTCAATAAACGACTGAGAAATTAATTTAAATTTTGGTCGGTCAGGTTGTGTTACGTCACGATTATTTTCTTAAAAGCGCATCTTTAAAGTTTCATAACTTTTTCATTTTTTGAGATATTTTATATATTTTTTCTTTCGTATTTTATATATACTTTACTCAAAATTTTTAAAATATTAATTATAATTTTAAAATTAACGAAATTGGAAACTTCTCCATTGAAAGATTGTCATTTCATTTAAGATAATATTATCAGATTAAGGTTTCGTATATTCAATACAAATATTTACTATTCTTATGAATATAGGTAATTGGAGTAACTGTGAACAAATGTATAAACTATTTGTTTGTTTTTATTTCTTAATCTTTGGAAAATTAGAACTGATATATATATATATATATATATATATATATATATATATATATATATATATATACACACGCACGAGACTTTAATTAGTGAATAAACAATGTGGGCATAAGTAATACCATTTTCACTAGTATTACGCTGCTTTTCATCACGCTGAAAAGATTCCCTTGGTAATTAAAGAATAGACAGAAATAATTTAGCCTATTTCTAGTTCTAACACTCGTACCGAGTCTCTGAAGAAGACAAATTTTTGTAATAAACATACATTAATCAAAAGGCGGACAGAGACATTGCGCATTAAAATGATAACATTTTAATACCAATACATATTATGATAACATAATATTTAAAAAGTGCCTAACAATTTTAAGAACATATAAAAAGATTCGATTAACATTTATAAGTTGTGTGTTACTTGAATTTCAAATAGATACAAAATGATTACTATTATCTTTTCAAGGTGACGATGTCAATAGTCGGCAAAGTAATTCGAGACGAAACTGTTATTTTTGAAAGCATCGTTATCTACATCCGCTGTGCTTCTCGATGGGGCACATCTAAGTACTGTACGCATATTTCATCGTTATTATACAGATTTTTCTCTACAATTATTATTTTCTATTAAACGCCTATTGATCGCAATCATGGGAGCCATTACTCTATTTAACAAGCTCTTCATACTTCGTGGATCATATTAAAACGTACCCCCTATTAACTCTCATCATCGATTGACGTCAATGGATATAACAATATTTGTACAAATATATCCATAACATTAAACTATTGATAATATTTTCCTGATATTTGTAAAAACATGTTATTTTTCGAAAAACATAAACAAATATAAGGTACATCTGGACAGAATTTTGTAGATGTACATATTCGTATATGAAATATAAGCATGATACTTGCGTATTCCTTGAGATTTCTTTATTAAATCTCAATAACATGTACACTGTGTTTATGATGTTTTTTAAATAAATATTTATTCTTAAATCGTGATTGATATATGCCACAAAAAAAATTATCGTGTTCTGGCAATATCACAAAGTCTCAAACAAACCTTACTTCATTCACTTTTTTGTATGTTTCTTTTAAAATACATAATTATGATCATAACCATGGTTACTAATTACTATGTGTCACTCACAAGTCCTAGAAAATAGAAATGAAACTTGTCATTGATGCCTCTGGTATCAGTTATGGCTTTACTGACATTGACGATATCCTCTAGACGCTTCTCAAGGGTAACAGCTTATAATGGCTTACTACCTGTGTTTTTTATCCCTCATTCGAGTCAAAGCCCGAAGTCTTACTTATGTTGGGAACGGACTAAAGGGCAATGCACCTTCCCGATCTCCCTTGCCCTGTAGCCCTACTTTAGCTTTTTAAGTTGGAAGCTTTAAATACGCATCTACCTTTTTACGCACGTAACTAACTTATTCGTTAGACAGAGACACCATGTTTGTAGTCGTTGCGCTTTCTTTATCCATAGACCCAGCTGTGCGTTAAATGTATACGCGGTTGTGCATTTATATTTTATGGACTTTGAACTCGGCTGATGGTGAAATGTGTCTCTTAAATTTGTTATTATCAGCGAAATCAATAGGGGCCTGCTGTTATCTGCCTCAATAACTATACCATCGGTATTGAGGCCATGTTCACTGTTTACTTTTGTTGTCATGACTGCACTGACTAGATTTTCAGGGAAATTCTTATCTGTTATATTGTTAAGTTGTAACTGATAGTAAAGATATATTGTTGGAGAATCATTAGGTATACATATACATATGTATATATATTACGTATCATGTATTTAACGCAAGAATAACTAATTTTGATTCAAACTATCCGATTTCAAATCACAGCCGTCATTGTAAAATAAATTTGAAAACGCAATACTAATTTAAAATCTGGCAAGCGGGACTAACCAACGGTTAAACCATCGGATGCGTCATTACCGTGACGATAATATGAGAACGACCGATGGTGGGTTGGTATCGCAAGCCCCGACCGTTCGCAGTTTTTCACGGAAAACGGCCACATCGTCGTTTCCCCGCCCCCCGCACTCCTTGCCGTACTGGCGCCGCGTCAGACGCGAATATATAAAAGCCATACGCGCCCCTCCACTTCAACTCAGACGCATGGAGTACTCCGTAGAGGTCGTTTGGCACGAGCGAGCGCTTTGCTAGGCACCTGCCGGCCAATCTTCACGATAACATTCTAGTCACCGCGCAGCAGAAGCTCGCGTAACGCGGTCTACCGCGCGTTCCTACGAGCAGTGATATGTGCAATAGCTTAACTATACTTACAAAATATTTGTGATAATTTATTTAAATTAGTTATTAGTTAAACGCGTCGATTAGACCGCAATACGGCTGTGAGTGAAAACTGTGAAACGGATATGTTGTGACTGCCCGACTGGAACTTGTTACCTGTGATTCAACCCAGTGTTAGTTATTCTTGCGTCGAAGGACCTTTTTTTACGATGGTCGGGAACAATGGAACTATGATGGCGATTCGTATCGTCCACAGCAAGCTGCGCAAGCGCGAGGAACACTCTGCCTCGGTGCACCCTGCCGAAGCAGTGCTCCAGACCGCGCCGCAACCAACGGCTGAGCCTCTTGCCTTCCGTCAGCAGCCTTTGTGGCAGTTTCCACCGCCGCTGCCTCCGCCTTACGTCTATCCTCACGATCAGGTTAGTAAGAACAATATACTTTCCCTAAACTTAAAAACAAAACAATAGGCAATAGGAACATTGTTTTGCTTATCCATTTATTATTATTTAGTGGAATTAACAAAACTTAAGGTTGATCTAAATGAGAACAAGTAGCATCTGTTTGTTATTCTTGACCTAAATCTTCTTTAGACATCACGCGCGCCATGTGTATACTTTCTCGTATAATAATACAGGAGTTTAGAAAAGTTACAATGGATAGAAAACGTGACTGTTCTAACTCAGCCCCCACCAAACGAGAGAGAGTTGAACGTATAACGACAATCTAAGTGCAAAATTTTAAACGTTGGGACACGCTTACCGAGTAGAAAGCTGTGCAAGGCGAACATGTTGTAACCGTTCGACCTTCTTTCTTGAACGAACAAAGGAGGCTAATGCAAAGAGTTGTGTTCTTAAAATTACAGTCTCGTAAATTCTGTAACCTTAATATCACGGTCTACTTGCTGTTCCCGAGTTCTACGTATAATATTGTTTATTCATAGAACGCTATTAGCTAATGTTTGTAATTCATATATGATCACCTATATCGAAAAATATACTAGTATATCCAGGAAGTACACAATGCTAATGTGTCTTTGAATTCAAGGCTTGCTTATATTCGTAACCTCAACGTTCTATTTGCAATACTTGTTTCCTAGATATAACATGTAGAAAGTATAATTATACTCAACATAGGTACGCTACTTAGTTACATTTATCATTATTACGAAGTTTCAAAACTTGCAGTTGATATTTTTAAATATCGGTCCAATGTCAAGCAAGTGATGTTTGATAATGTCTGACGGGTGTATTTAGTGAAACGACAGTTACAAAAGTTCCCGCATACTACTTGCTAGTAATAATAATATTTAATGTTCAACAGGACGACCTTCTTTCAACGTTTGGTTGGCAACCGAGACTTAAAATAACTTAAGAGCATTGTGTAACTGGATGTCTGTTATTAGTCGGTACGAGTGCACTTAATGCATTGGGCACGTAACGGAAAACTTCAAATTCGGGTCAACAGACCTAACAGTCTAGTTCCAGTTGAAATTATAAGAACTAAAAAATCTGTTTTATTAGTATAGCTTTCAAACGAAAACCTATTTCCATTTTTCTTTAAAACCCACGAAAGACTTATTAGAATAATTTATTAATTTCAGGACAACTTGATGCAGCCTATCGGTAACGAGCGAGCGAGTTTTCGCAGTTTGCGCAAGAACATTGGCGGTCGTTGGAAGCGACTTGTTAAAAAGAAGCCTGAACAGGAAGTGTACACGATCCCGCCCGAGCTTAAACCTCAACTCAAACAAATATATGTGTATTAGCTACCTTCTAAAGAGCATCGAAGCGGGATCCTTCAATGCTATTGTAAGACATACTTCAACCAAGCTCTGTGGTTGTAACCTATAAAGTCATATTGTAATAACTTTAAAATCATATCTATACTCGAATATCAAATTTAAAAGAGCAATCTATGCACAGGCGAAATGCCTATTTATCTTTGAACATATCTTTTCGACCAATTAATTAATTCTATTGACCAATTTTAATCTTCTTTCATTCAACACTTCATTGTGATTTTAAGCCTAGATGTATTAATAAGTATTAGAACACAAGTGTTTGAGTGTTGTTCCGTTATTGATATTTGAATGTTGAATCATGAGTGATAGTCCAATGAATTAGTTTAATTTTTAATTTAAAGTTACGTATGAAACTAGGAAGATGCGGTCGCGCATACTAGTGACGAGAATCCAATAATTATCATAGACACTGGATGCCTTCTATGTAATTTTAACTAATTTAGGGCATTTTTGTAGTTGATTAATTTATTTCTAGACGTGATCGTTTCTATAGGTGAATTTCGATCAAATAGTGTCATGAAGTTCTACACACGTAAACTAACACAACCTGTGGAAGTGATTGAACACCTCATTGTTGGATGCAGTATTTTTATATGAAGCATTTTGAGTTGCGAGTGAGACTGAAAATATTGTTCAAATTAACATACTATGTAACGTAACAACAAAATATATAATAATAAATTATATTGATTCAATGTATCCGGCATTTTAAACAATTTTTTTAATTGAGATTCACGAGTGACCTAGTTGTAAAAGATACGTTGCGTTACTTGCATGCTTTGGTAGTGTAATTTTCAGATTTTCGCCCGGTCTTTCCTACTGTGATATAAATTTATAACTTATTATAAATCAATAAAACTATGTTAAATAAATAAAAATGGAGTTTTGAATTCGCCTTGACCTTGTCAATTAACAGTAGGATGGACCACTGGTCGAGAATTGTGATAGCTCATATTGAGCCTGATATTCTGGTGAATAAGTTTGTAGCTAATAGGTATAATAAATTGGCCATCATTATATATTTTTCGTTAAATCTATATGTTGCAAATGATACAATGTCATGTAAAATGTATTTTAACAATGTGCGATTACTTCTATTCAGTTTGTAATCAATCATTGACATAGAGAAAAATAAATTCCATCACGACAATGTTACTTTTTGTTTTATTTCCCATAATAAATACTTACTACGAGATTTTATTTTAACAAACAATAGTTTAAAATAAAATGAACACAAGGTTAATTGTAATCAAAGTTTAGAAGGCTATGATTATTCACGGCTGTACTAAATAAAATGATTTATTTGATATTTCACGACTTTATAAGCAAAGATAGTAAAACATATACCTTAATATATACGTTCATTGAATCAAACTCTCTTAAACTATATGTACAAGTTATTATATTTTTTTAAAAATTAAGTAATATAAGCAAACATGACCCCGTGTGTGCTGCCCTCTATTGAAATATTTCTATACTAGCTCGTTATTAAGGAAAAGCTATAACGCCATCTATTGTATATTTTTCTAACTATTAAGTCCGATGAATGTGTAGTGTACATCGTAGTTTCAAGCATCTCTAATAGATGGCAGTAGTAATTTAAAACTAAATTTGTTACTTCTATAGTCCGACTATTAGAGAATAGTAGTACAACAATTTAATTTTTTAATGTGAATTTTACAAAAAAATTATGTTAGTCGGTTCTAGAAATATTTTTATTATTTTTTAAATGCTTTTAACTTTAAAGAAAAAATAATTTGTGATATTTGCAATGTGTGACATGGTATTTAATGAAATATTCGATAGATGGCAGTTATTACTTATTGCACACAATACTTATTTCTAGTATTATAATAATATGATCTGTGTTAAATTGTACTTTTGGCCAAAAACTCCGAGCGAAGCTAGGTCGCCCAGGTACTGCAAGATGAACATAAGAAAAAATACATCACAAAAGCTAAGTATATTCTTGATTAAAATTTAAAATAATATATTTAATGATTATAGGAATCACAGATCATATAATAGTATACTAGCTATTATAAATTATATTATAGGCCAACAATGCAATAATATAATAAAGGCCTCATGGCGGTCTGATTAGGACTGACTCGCGCCGCGCGCGCACTGTTTTACATATTAAAAATATAAAAAGTATTACAAAACTAGTTTATTTTATTTTTTATAAGTTTTTCTTTCGAAGTATAGATAAGAGCATTAATTATATTTTATTTTAACAATACTAGCTATTTAAATGCGCATACTGTATTTAGTGAATACAACATTGCAGATATTTACACAGTACACACATACTCGTAGTTGGACCTAACCTATTTTCTCGAGCTCTTTAATAATACGCTGTTTTAGTTAACTTTGTACTTAGATTATTTAATGAAATACCACCATATTTGTTTTTATTGTTTGTTATTATTAAATAATCTAAACATATAATAAAATTGTAACTAAGTTGAATTTGTACATTAAATATGTTTTGGAAAATCTAATTGAAATAGACATTATTATCGATACAGAGTCCGAATCTATAGTTTTAGAATTTTATCTGTCTGTCTGTCTGTTACCGCATCACGAGAAAACCACTGGACAGATTTTGATGAAATTTGGTATGATTATAGCTGGTTATCCGGGTCAACATATAGGCTACTTTTTACCGCGGGAAAATATCTCATTTCTGATTTTGAACTACATTGTATAAGTATACCTACTAATATGTAAAACCTAAGAATTTGGTTTTTGGTCATGAACGCGGGCGGAGCCGCGGGCATTGCTAGTAAATAATAATTTTGATTTTAACAAAAGACTAGGATCTTTTTCAAATAAAAAAGGTCTAATCTAGCGCGTTAGAACCTTAATTTAAAGCTCAACACCAATTAACAGGGAGCAAAAATTACCACGATTGTTTAGTAAATAGCAAACACCTTCATAATATTACGTAGAGGATTATTAATATTTAATTAACACTTATTACAAGGTATAAATAGAAGCTTTGTTCAAGTAAAATAGTTATATAAAATAGTTAATATTCAAAGAGGACGAATAATACCCGCATGTCGCGCGACCACAGAAACCACTAACTACCCTTTGAAAGATTTGTAGCCACCCTTCAGACACGTTCCCTGTATAATTTACATACATAAGTATACATATGAAACGTCTTTTAATATTTCATCATATTATCACCCTTATTCCAAGGCAGTAAGAGCTGACTAATATTTCCTTAAATGTTTGAAGGGTAGTGGACAGTACGTGCGCCGTCGTCCACTATGTTTTTGCACTCTGTTATAAGATGTTTGTTTTACACTATAAGGCAAGAATGACTTTGTGTTTTAATGAATGATAAAAAATAATTGTTATTAGGTATTGTTTATGGAAGTCATTCGACACACAAAGAGGTCTTGAGCTTATTGTTCCTTTTGGACTCTTATCTGGGTTTTAAGCTTGTATATTCAAATAAGTCTCAAGATGGCATGGCATTGGTCTTTGCGATTCTAGTGAATGGAGATGATATTTTTAATAATAACAAAATGAGTGGTCAGAGACGGTTTAAGTGGTGTAGCTTATTTTCTATGTGCAGATATTATGTACAATGTACATATACCTACTATTAACTAGTATCTAGTATAGTATTATATGATCTGTGCTTGTACTTTATTTTACTAGCAGAACCCGCGGCTACATTCGCGTTCAATGTACAAAAAAAAACTCTTTGGCTTTATGTTAGACAACTATGTATGTATTTATATATAATATTGTATATACAAAATACTAAATTTGCCATTAATAAATGGGGGGTGGGGGTAGGAGGGTGAAAAATACTTTACGACCTATTCTCATATCTACCAAATATACAAAAGAAAAACATTAAAATCGATCGAGCCGGCCGAGGAGTACGACAACAAACACCGTGATACGAGATTTTTATATATTAGAATAATTAGATTATACAATGGAAGACAATAAATTTGCTTAAACTATTCAAACCTGTCGGCTATCACGTTGTTCCACCTATAAAGAATGAAGTTATGCTATCTTAAAAAGAGCAATCATAACTTATGAAATATGTACCTACATAAATCAAAATTTTCTTTAAAAAACAAAATATGTTTTGACATAAGTTTACAAGTACCTGAAGACCTGAAGTACCTGAAGAGTATTCTAAACTCTCTATTGTCACAGAATCTGTCTCCACAGCGGATGTTGCGAGTTTGATTTCCTTTTACAGTAAATATTTATAATGGCCGTGCAAGGGCTACGAGTGGGACTGGACCGTTAATTTAAATATTCTGTGTTTGTTTCAGGCCTTTTAATATACGGTAATTATGGTTGTTAGTCTGAACATTCGAATTATTAATTTTTAGGCTATCACAAAGGAACAATTTTTTTATTGTTGCCTCTTTTTGAGCGCAAATACTAGATATTTAACAAAAAGAGTCAAAGCTCGTATAAAGAGCCAGATGACTCAAAGACTAGCGAATAGCATACAGGTAAAATATAACAAACACAACGTTTAGGTGATAACCCTGTTGAAAAACTCGACAAAAGCCACATAGAAACCAATAAATATTTATTGGTTATATTTATTGGTTTCTATGTGGCTTTTGTCGCTTCTGATGGGATCCTATTGGAGTTTTTAAATAGGGAGGTCCACGTACATTTTCACTTTCACCCATTCATACTTGTATTTTTTCCTACAAATTCTGCGCGGTCACTGCCAGTAACCCCCCAACAGAATCCGAGAATTTGATTTTTTTAGTTGGGAAATGATCAGTATCTGTAACAAATTGACACGTAGCTAGTAATGAAGCGCGCCGTAATGAGGGGAGCCCTCGAACACAATGAGGCTTATTTGTGTAACAACAAAAGGCCGCCACGTTTTCGCCTTGCGGCTATCGTTTGTTGGAATTGTCTTTCATGTCTCATCTGAAACCAGACCAAGCTTTGTCTAGGTCTAGTTTAATTTTCTATATTGTTTATTATCGGCCTGTGCCTGAATATTTTTGTATTTTTAATAATTATAAGTAGCAATTGAGGCCAGAGAAGTGTTAGTCGTCTCTTTCAGTAAAATTACTTTAAATGAAAAACGGTCTTATGACCATTCTGTATGAGTCGGTTTATATCGAGGAACTAGCATTGCCCGCGGCTCCGCCCGCGTTCAGATGACCAAAAACCTAATTCTTAGGTTTTACATATTAGTATACTCTTACAATGCAGTTTTTGTGTTTTTGTATTTTTTTTCAGAAATAAGATATTTTCCCGCGGTAAAAAGTAGCCTAACCAGCTATCATCATACCAAATTTCATCAAAATCTGTCCAGTGGTTTTCTCGTGATGCGGTAACAGACAGACAGAAAGACAGACAGACAGACAGACAAAAATTCTAAGAACTATAGATTCGGACTCTGTATCGATAATAATGTCCATTTCAATTAGATTTCACAAAAAATATTTAATGTACAGATTTGACTTAGAATTTTATTATATGTATAGATTACAAATTGTTCAAGTTGTGATATAGGTACATTGCGACATACCTACATGTTGGTAGTTCATTAAATCAATATTACGTGGCTTAGGCTTCAAAATCAAATTTAATACATTGCATCGTAAAACCAAAGGGGTTATAATATGTCAGTTTGCTAAACAAATATATAGATATTTATTGGATCATTGAGCGAAGTAATAGCCGTTTTATAGTAACTATGACAAGTATAAAGTTTGGAAAATGTAGATACTGCAATCATTGTAGCGTAAAATTATAATATACAGTCCATAACATATTATATATAGTATAACTTTATATTGGCAAATAAATATTGACTATTGACAGTAAAGGGGTTTTTAAAGCGATTTTTTGAGCGAAATTTGTAAAAGGTGTCGAAGGGATGTTATCTAGCGAAGACAGATAAGGATTTCTTGTATATAAAAATTCAAGCGACTAACCCTTGTTTCATTCGAGTTGATGATGCTCTTTGAATTCATAATATTATATGAAATTAGCGCAAATTTTTTGCAAATATTACTTGTTTATGAGACTTCAGGACAATCTGTTTACCAAATTTCATCCAAATCCGAACAGCCGTTTCAAAGTGAATTAGTAACTAACCATTAACAACCAAACATTTGGCTCAGCTTGTACAGGTAGTGACCCATTTGCTTTACGCAAGTAAAGTACTTGCTGTGCCACCGGTCGCGAGTTCGAGTCCCGCTGGGGGCATTCATTTGTGTGATGAGCACGAATATAATATGTATGTATTTAAAGTTATATATGTATAGTGTATCAACTATCTGGTGTCCTTAACACAAGTCTTATAGCTTACCATGGAACTAGATGGTGCTGTAAATTAACATATTTATTTATTTACACACACACACGCGCACACGCACACGCACACGTACACGCACACGCACACGCACACGCACACGCACACGCACACACACACACACACACACACACACACAAACTTTCGCATTTAGATTTTATAAGGCGTCCATAAACAAATTTTGATATTTGAATAGAAAACACCATTGCACCTAATTGTTTTAATAGCATTTTGTAAACTAGTTCAGCTTAATTGAAAATGTTTTATTGACCTTTAAATTGATTACTTACAACAAAAGTTGTTTGAGGACAAAATAATTTAGGAGTCATTACGAGGCTAAATTGGATTGGCTCGTTAATTCTTGTCATATAAACGAGTAATCAACCCACAAAACAAAGTAATTGCATATTTCAATTTCTGTAGATATTATCGTGAAGTGTATTTTGTAAAAGTATTACCGAAAAGTTTGCGTCGCTTTTTCTTCAGGTCAGTATTACCTACATACACCTATTATTGTTCCGTTGCTGCGTGAAAAATGGAAAATCCCATTAACACTGTATAATCTATACATATAATAAAATTGTAACTAAGCCGAATCTGTACATTAAATATTTTTTTGGAAAATCTTATTGAAATAGACATTATTATTGATATAGAGGACGAATCTATAGTTTTTAGAATTTTTGTCTGTCTGTCTGTCTATCTGTCTGTTACCGCATCACAGAAAAATTACTGGAGGGATTTTGATAAAATTTGGTCTGATGATAACTGGTTATCCTTGTCAATATATAGGATACTTTTTACCGCGGAAAAATATCTCATTTCTGAGAAAAAATACAAAAACCCAAAAACTGCATTGTAAGAGTATACTAATATGTAAATCCTAAGAATTTGAATATTGGTCATCTGAATGCGGGCGGAGCCGCGGGAATTGCTAGTATATTATAATAAATTACGAGTTATCTGGTTCTCGATAAATGTGTGAATTTTATCAAAACGCACTTGGCTTGGTGGAATACGGTCTAATCACTAAATAATAGGAGGAACGCATATATACCCTATCAACGGGACGTTAAAACTGCTGAAATATTATTATTTTACATATAACTTTGACCGGTTCACACGAGCGGTTAAGGCGCAGGACCTATAAGCTTTATGTGTTATCCAAGGCACTGGGGTGAAACATCGCCAAGTTCCCAACTCCGGGCTGTCTAACAGCAAGACTCTAAACTTAAACCGACCCGAGATTTGAACCCAATACCTCCGAATGTGCAGGCAGTCAACTATAGTTACTATAGTTGCCATATAGTTAATACTCATTAATCTTTTCCATTTCGTCCATTTTATATTGCTTACCTTTTATTTAGAAGCCCCCTAGCACTGTCCGTTCGTTTCCGCATTCTGTACGTAGTCCCAGAAGACTGTAAGACGTGGCTTACTAAACTTTATAGCTCTCTATACAGCTATTGTCGTGTATGTTTTGTTTTTACCTTGCAAACTGCAGTGTTATAGCCATTAAAATGTATAAGAGTGTTTACATGAAATTTTCACTTATAGTAAAATATACTAGAAGAACACAAGATCGACTGAATGAATTTTAAAGTCACTTTACGTGCTCCGACTTGCAATAAGAAAGTTCCCACTAGAAGCATAACAAAACTCTTTCTAGATCTATTTTAAATATCGTGCTAAGAAAATTTTAAGATATTTTGCCCTTTAAAAAGTTTTATGTATCAATTTTTTTATACAACTATCAAGCTCTACCTGTGCGAACGTAATATTTCTTTTACCCCCCAAGGCTTTCACTTAGCAGTATAAATCTCGTTGAAATCCCAGTCCAGGAAAAAGAAACACAAAAAAATGAAATACCGTGAAAACCCCATAAAAGAGTTAACAGTAAATACAGAATAAAATATAAGACGAATTCTGATAAGCTGTATCATAATAAAAATATATCAAAAGTCGAAAAACGTGATTACTTCACAAACTCATCTCAGTGCGATTATGGGGGTTTTATCGACTTTCTTATAACTTACAAAGTTGTAAAATATTTATCCGCGCAAATGTACCATGTGAGTCAAACTTATAAAGAAATTTGTCGTCGCGTCCTTCAGCAGAGTTCCATAAAGTTTAAAATTCATATCGTATTATAAATGTAGACATCACACCATTTCAAGCTTTACAGTTATTTTTTCCCAATTTTAAGTTAATTGATATTTTAAGATAATAATTTATACTCGAATCTTTAATTAAGAATCCTAATTAAATAACATATTTAGTATGAAAACTAGCATTGCCCGCCGCTCCGCCCGCGTTCAGATGACCGAAAACCAAATTCTTAGGTTTTACATATTAGTATACTCTTACATTACAGTTTTTGTATATTTTCTCAGAAATGAGATATTTTCCCGCGGTAAAAAGTATCCTATATGTTGACTCTGATAACCAACTAGCATCATACTAAATTTCATCAAAATCCCTCTAGTGGTTTTTCCGTGATGCGGTACAGACAGACCATAGACAGACAGACAGACAGACAAAAATTCTAAAAATTGTAGATTCGGCCTCTGTATCGATAGTAATGTCTATTTCAATGATTTTCCAAAAAATATTTAATGTACAGATTTGGCTTAGTTACAATTTTATTATATGTATAGACTATAAACTATTAGTGCTCTAGAATTAAATAAAAGAAATAACTTTTTATGTGATATTGTACAGAGAAGTTAATAGATAATACAAGCAAAGGAGTCAACATCAAAAGCAGATGTAGACGAAGCGCCAATCTTCTTAACAATTGAAGCGAAAATATAATATCCTTATCTCGATGTTAACAAAAGATATTATTCCAGCTGACTTGCCAATATTGAACCCTGCTGGGGTGTTAGGTATGCGCTTTTCATAAAGTTTAGTGCGTTTAAATAAATGAATTTTTAACATTTATTTGTATCAACAATATGGGTTTTAGTGTATATATTTGGTGGATATTAGTAATAAAACATACATATTTTATTTTCTCTCATTCAGCTAATGATAAAAGAGTAATTTAAAAATATTCATGTACAAGAAATCAGAGTATCGTTTGGGAATGCTGCTAACCGTACATCTTCGGGATAATTGAAGCCATTTAATTTCAAAATCCATTATTCAATCCCTCCCAAATTATCAAAGGAAAAACAAATTATAAGTAATGAAAATAAAACAAAAACGACGCGGAAACAATCAATTCATTTATACGAAGAATAATGGAAGTAATATAACAAATGTAATAACGTCGATAAAATTCGAATATTGTTTTGTTCAATTTTGAGAATCTTAAAAACACTTTCAGTTTCTTCAATCACTTAAAACATTCCCCAATAGACTTTTCATTTGCGATGTTTAACCAAGGAATCGACTTTTCGATTGACTTGAGCGGTTCAAAGGGCGAGGGATAGAATTAGCGCGATGCGGGGTGCAGCAGAGGAACAGTCACTTCAAAGGAATATAATTTTGCTATTTTTCTAAGAAAAGTCATACTTAATACTTGAAATAACTAAATGTTTTATACAAGATTCAGTTCTATTTTTATATTATACTTTGCTAAGTTCTTTAATGTACAAAGAAATAATATTTCTGTAATGACGTAATATATACGAGTATAATATGAACTATCTATATAATAAACTAGCATTGCCCGCGGCTCCGCCCGCGTTCAGATGACCAAAAACCAAATTCTTATGTTTTACATAATAGTATATACTATTAAGTATATTGCAGATTTTGTATTTTTCTCAGAAATGAAATATTTTCCCGCAGTAAAAAGTATCCTATATGTTGACCCGGATAACCAGCTATCATCATACCAAATTTCATCAAATTCTATCCAGTGGTTTTCCCGTGATGCGGTAACAGACAGACAGATAGGCAGACAAACAGACAGACAGACAGAAAGACAGACAGACAAAAATTCTAAAAACTATAGATTTGGCCTCTGTATCAATAATAATGTCTATTTCTATAACTATCTAATATATACACATAACATATCAGAACCAAATAAAAAAAAAATATAAATAAGATAAATTACATTAAACTAAAAAAAAAAAACCTTAAGTATATATACATAATGTAATAACTAAAAAATATTATTAAAAGGAGTCCCTTTAGGCAAGGTTCCGAAGATACTGGCAGCGTTCCCCCTTTCTATAAGATTTTCCCAAAAATATTAATGTACAGATTCGGCTTAGTTAC
The DNA here is from genome assembly GCA_951806755.1 of Brenthis hecate. Taxonomy (NCBI): domain Eukaryota; kingdom Metazoa; phylum Arthropoda; class Insecta; order Lepidoptera; family Nymphalidae; genus Brenthis; species Brenthis hecate. Next base: position 1,725,640 of record OX638267.1, read on the forward strand.
AATTTTATTATATGTATAGATAAAATAAAATTGTATTTGGTAACCGCAGCACTACTAATATTTAGCACGATGAATATTTTCAAAAATATTCGTATGAGCCCAAAAAGGCTTTAAAGAAAGGAATTTGAAAAGTTTCCCGAAAAAATTCGAATGGTAAAATGTTACTCGATTTTAGTATGAATTTAAAACTAAAAAAAATTAATGTATGGACAGAACAACATCTGCCGAGTTAGCTAGTTTTTTTTAAAACACATGAAATAGTTGACATGAGATCTTTTAAAACACGCTTATTTTGTGACTTCTAACTACTAAATTCAATTTGAAAAATAGTAATATTTACTATAAAATATATTATGTATTTCCACAGCTTACAAAAAATGTGTGTGTTTTTTATGAAACTCATCATTCATATATTTTAAGTTAAAACGTTAATTCAATACGTCAAAATTGTTTAATTAATTATTTTTACGTGCAATTTCCATTTAATGATTGAACATTTGAATACATCTAAAACGTTCAAACATTTTATGAATAGACAGAATAGACCGGGTTAAAAGCTCCATTTTATGTAAATCACTGTGTAACTATTTATCTAGATAGTATTTAGTAGATTCCCGGGAAAATAAATCGCATAGGTATTGTAGATTAATTTTGCATTTATTGTGTAACTGATTTAAATGCTCAATTTAAATTTACAAGTACAATTATGTGTTGTTGATTTTTTAACGACAGATAAATGTGAAAGTGTGTTTCTTTGTTGGTTTGTTTGTTTGTCCTTATTTCATGTCGAAACAAAGTGATTATTTGTGTGGAAATAGTTGTAGGGCTGGAGAGTGACATAGGCTACTTTTTACTGCGGGAGATTATCTTATTCTCACGGGATAACACGCTATAATACAACCCAAATCAGAATTACTTGAAACTTGGTATTAATGCTCTTCAATACAATTAAATAAATACGTGTTTCAGCATTTTTCGAAATTCATCCCATAAAGGGATAAAATAGGGGAAACAAGTTTGTATGAAACCTACTTTTTTAGAGTTATTTTTGTAGTTTTAGTGCGAGCGAAGCCATGGGTTCTACTAGTTATTTTATAAGCGGTGATATCGAAATTATACTGTTCCTGCACTGCTTGACCAATTTTGATAAAAAAAGTGAACTTTTGGGACTACTTGGATGGTTGCTAGCTATAGTTTGACCCGGTAGATAGTGATGTAAAGATCCAGAACCATTTAAAATTTTTCGATAAAATTACAAGGCCTGTAGTAGAACAACGTTTGCCTATCGGGTTTGTTAGAATTTACTATTATTATTTTGGCTAATGAAATATTCAGGCTTTTTGTCTATACCATTTGTAAACCCTGTTAATTCATGTTTCATTTTTTGTTTGGTTATTGTAGAATAACACAGTAAGATGATGTTCACCCTTCTACCTAATCAGTTAACGGAATTTTCTATCAAACAAATCGTATTTGATGACGAATGATAATTTATTTTAGAGGTCGCCACTGTTGCTTGATTTATTGGTACACATGTACATATATGTTAACTATTCCTAAGAAAATTGCTATTAAGAGATTAGAGTGTTGAGCTATAAAAGTAATGTTTAACAAAGTTAAGTAGTATATAGCATGGAAATAAATCTAGGCAAATAGTGAATCTAAATCAATATACAATCTGAAAGGATTTTCATTAAGAAAAGTGTTAATTGGATAACAATTGAGTCGTCACAAAAACACCAGGGTAACCAATTACCCGACTCTTAACGTCTGCTAATTGAAGTCATCACAATGCAGACATCAGTGCTCCCACTCCGACGGCGTTTACGATTCACTGAATAAATAAATAGCTGCAGTTCAAAGCCCCGCTAGGTGTTCAGTTATTATTATGAAATATTGCTATCTAGCTAGTTTGATTATTATTTGTAAGTATTACGATTGTAGATAGGATTTCAAAATCTGAGATATTATTTTTTTGTGATTTTTTTGAAAATATGTGACTTCGAAAAAAAAAACATTTCATATGCTGAATTAGTATATAGGTATACTTTTTATTGATGTTCTTACTTTGTAAGTGCAGACCAAAGTGGTAGTTACAAACATTTATCCACTTTATATGGTGTTATTTTTTGAATTAAGCACTTTCAATTATTTATAGTATTTCAATATCTATATAGGAACCTTTTCAGATGTAAACTTGGGACATATTACATAAAATTAAATTTCGTTTAGATAGCAAAAGTTTTCTGGAACAGAATAGAAACTAGGCACAATTTACACAATTATTCATATGCATGAGTATTATGCTAAGCTATTCTAGATTTAATCGAACTTTGAATGTAACTCCATTACCTAGGTGGCAGTTGGACCGTTTGAGCGTTTGTTACCCGCTAATTTAATGCACAGTCATGCTCCATTGCGATGTTAAGCTTCGTTGGCTTACATTCGCTTAGTTTGTGACACTATTTTTACGAGCTTTTTCTACATGTTATCAGATCTAGTGTTTTTTCTCTTTTTTACGGGTCATTATATATCTTCTTTATTCTACGGGACATTGTCGAAGTAAATTGTGCCCAATTGACAATCCTAGGTGCCATTAAATAAAAGAATTAAATTGAATTGAGATTTTTTTATTAAAAATTAGCATAGTACCTATATTAAATTTATTAAAATTGAATTGTTATGTTTTCCCTATACTCTGTGTTAATTAAAAAGGAATTATGAGTTATCACGTCGTCTTCTAATTAAATAATTCCTAGAAAAGGTACCCTCTGAAAGTTAGTTGAAACCAACCACATCGCTCCTGTCGGCAAAAATTAATAATTTATATGATGAGCCGAGATTTGAAATACGATGACTAGAATATTATACTAAATGAAATAATATATTTCAGTGGAACCTACTTAGTAATGAAATAATCAAATTCACATTTTTTTCTGTGTTCTAGTAGTCAACCAATGAATACCTCATCTGCGGGACATATTATGATGTTACATATTTCGTATTATCGAACATTTTATTAATAGTTGAGTCAATTTAAACAGTAAATAATAGATGAAACAAACAGAGTTTGGATTTACTTACTGACACAGCCTGTATTTTTATTAACATTCCTAGAAATTACCTAGATTTTCTCATAAAATAAGAGTATGTCCTATGGGGGAATGGTAAAGTATGGTTCCAAAATAATAATTAAATATGTATAGTGTATCTTCAATCTACAAATCTGTACCAAGTATTTATAACTAAAAATGACAAAACTTGCTGATGCTCTAAGTGCTGACCAAGTTTCACAAAGCTTCGATCAATTTTCATACATTAACTCAACAGGATACTTAGCAGCTTGCCAAATGGACCCATTACAGTAATTTAGTATATAATTCGTTGTGAAGACCCTACATACAGCAGGATTTGCTTCAGATCTGCTATAATTACAGTGTGCATTGGTAAACCTAATGTATACCAAACGAAAGATTGGCCGATTTGTACTGTTTGACTGACGTTTTATTAAATATATTATAATATGAAACTGCCATTTCGTTGAATTTGTTGTAGAAAACACAATACAGCTATTATCAATATTATCTTCATTATGAGAACATTTTCGTCTTGCGTCCTACAATACAAATTACTTAGCCCTGATCTCCTCTCCAGAAACCGTCTAGTACGTCGATCTTCCGTTCTACGGCGTGTATGCCACTTCAACAATTCTTTAAGCTATATCGATAACTTTGGTTTTATGTCACCTTGTAATTCAATCCTTTAGAGCAATTTATTCATATCGCAATTTCTCCCCTAGTATATCAAATATTGTCGGTGTTAGCGGCTTAATGTAGGTGGTCCGAAAAATTTGATCCTCTCCTTGGGCTAGGGCATTCAAGAACTAGGGACCCTTGTACATGCACATTTACCATGAAAGGTAACGATATAACATACTACGACATAATGAATGTCTGTAATCGTCGCGAAGGTGGTGATAACAGAGCGTAAATCCTGGCACCGATGACACTGCTGTTCGTGACTTTGTTATGGCATTTAGCTTCGCCCTTATCAAGGTTTAAAAATAAATGAGATGAGTGGACTGGGATTCGTAAACGCATACGACAAAATGTTTTCAGTAATTATAATGTTTTTAGGTCATGTAGGCTTGTAGAGATTTATTATAGCCAGCTATTATGACAACAGAAAGGGGCACTTGAGGAAACTAACTAGTACTGACAGAATCGCGGCTTAGTAGCATGCTAATAAATCAACGGCTTTACTGTCGAAGGACATGCACATACGAGTATAACGTCGTCATTACGCAATGGAAATGCTTGTCTTTTTTATTACAAGTAAAACAATATAAATGATACTCTACCATTCACTGAACTCTAACTAAAAGAATATTTTAATTTTAAGTTCAATTTCATTAAATTGCAATTGCAATATTTCCATTTTTTATTAACTTTCAGATCTCTACGCAACGTAAAAAGAGAATGTAAATCATAATATCGGCTCAAAAAAAAAAATTGAAAATATTGAAACCCCCTAACAGTTTCCTTAACAAGTTTTTTTTGAAATAAATAATCAGTTAGAGCCATATCTGTTTTATTACAAGGGGATAAGTATTACGCGTTCTTAAAGTAGAGGCCTACTCGAAGATATCTCATCGAAGCGGGGCTTTGCGGTAATGTCGCTATAGTAAACCTGTTTTATAGCTCGTGTCTTACTATAAAAATGTTATGGCATGCTTCATTATATAAGCAGGGTAAACGCCGGTAAGGTTGACAAGCCGTGTTTTATACGTGGCCCGCAATAAGGGATGCGAAATTTATGCAAATATATGGTTTAGCATCAAAGTATTGATTTCTTTACGTTCACAGACGGAAAAGATACCTCAAAGTACGGGTTAGTTTTAAGGCTTCGTTTTAGTGGGCGCTTTGCTACTTACTGCGAAAGTTTTGTTCGCAGTAAAGCTAGATGAATCATGAATAATATATTTCGTCCTAGTTTTGTTTTATTTAGACAGTGTTTGAGAACTGAGTCCAGTTTATTTGAGGAATACACGATACATAAGTAACAGAATGTACGTACTTACAAAGCAAAACGGGTTATCCTATGGAATATATTTACATAGGGTGAAGTGCGTAATTAATTCGATTTTCATCAGCATTACTATAATCGATATATGTATACTGAATGACTATCATTCAATTTCTAAGCAACAATACAGCAAGAGCGATCTTTATCTTATACTTTTAATACTTAATATTTCTTAGTATTGCTTAAATAAGGTACCTATAGTTTATAATGTAGAATTAGAAAAATATTTTCATTTATGTTTTAAATTCTCTTCACAATCTAGAATATTTATTTAATTGCTATCAAACTAGCCGGTACAAATCCCTTTGAAGACCGCAATGTCCCTAGTTGTCACGTAGAGGAATTGCTGTGTGTTTTTTTGCATTATATTCTCGTAAATCTCTTCTCGCTAAATAGATAGAGATAGACAAAGATGTAGATGACAGTTGTCTTGATTTTATGCTGTAAATAAAACCCTTAATAATAGTAATTTTAAACACTTAAAATATCCACTCACATTTCATCTGCAGTAAAAATTTTGCACTCTTCAAAGGATTTTGACATTTAGTGTCGAACATTAAGAAACTTGGATGTGCAATTAAGTATAACATGTTATTAAGCAATAGCTTTAATATACGGCAAAAGCCATAACAATTGGTGTTCAATGCTTGCCAAAGCTATTTCCATAACTCGAGAGTTAGTCTTAACATCGTAGATTTCAGTATAACCGCCATCACTTGGATGACCTTTTAATAGTACGATACGGATACGATTTTTATGAAAATAGTTCGTTTATTTTTAAATATTTGATTTATTAATAGTATAAATATTTCTCTTATTATCTTTTGTTGTTTGAATTTCGTATCTAAAAAGAAAAAAAAGAACTCTTAATTTTTGTGTAATATTTACTTCTCTTACACAATCGCTGTTATTTTTTATAATTTACATTGCTAATGTATATATATATATATATATATATATATATATATATATATATATATATATATATATACATAAAATAGATCAGATTAAATCAGAAGTACTATAGACATTATAGTAGACAAAAGTATAGTAAGAGTCTAGATAAATTATAATAAAAATCTCATAGTAATCCAGATATTTGTTTCATTCCACAATGGAGCTTACGTCATCTTAGTACTTACTAAAAATAATTTGCTATAGGAAATTTTAGGTATACCAACAAGTCCTTCGTCTCTGATGTTCTGATTTGCGAATCATTTATTAAAGAATTATCACGTATGGCAAAGGAAAATATTGTGAGTAAACCTGCATGTCTAAGAGAACCTAGTAAGTTTTGGAAGACATATAAAGTAACCTAACTAGCACTTGTTAGTGTGGTGGTCCATGGGCTGATCCTCCTCTTATGGAAAGGAGGCCCGAGCCCTTGGGATGGTACAAAAAAGTAACACGAAATACCCACTTCTAATAGAATATTTTTATTTTCAATTCTGCTGTATAAAGTCGTATAGTATAAATGAAACGACTTCACGACGAAGCTTCCTAGCACTAGAGACCATGATATAAATATTTCAGAGTAGAGAATTATTCTCCTACCGATACCGCGCTTTATACATCTGAATGGAAAAGCGCTCTTCCGATTGAGTTTATAGTTCATAGAATGTATTTTCTTAAAAATATACAATAAAAAAAAAAGATTCCGACGATTTGATAACCTCCTCCTTTTTGGAAGTCGGTAAAAAATTTTTATAAAGGAAAAAATATTATTTTATTTATTATAAAAGAGCATCGCGAAATAATCATCACTGCGTAGGTAATGAATGCGTGAAAATAATAAGGTATTTTTTTTTATAATATTTTCTTAGATTTACGCATATGTTTGACATTATTAAATAAAACTATCTTTTCGGATTATTTCACGGATTTATTTTGATTTTTGGTTTCCGACGTTTCGAATGCTTTACAGCATCCATGGTCACGGGAGAGACTGAGGTGTTACATGTCTTGAATGTATAGTTGTTACAGACAGCCTACCCACAATTAACAAAATGTAACAACTGTCTGTAACAACTATACATTCAAGTCATGTAACACCTCAGTCTCTCCCGTGACCATGGATGCTGTAAAGCATTCGAAACGTCGGGAACCAAAAATCAAAATAAATCCGCGAAATAATCCGAAAAGATAGTTTTATTTAATAATGTATTTTTTTCTTTCATAAAAGACAGAAAGATATTCTATCCTATTTACAGTATATAGACAGACAACAATTAACAAAAACGTATATATACTGCATGTAAACAAAACACGATATATTACGTATTTACAGCGCTTTGATACGGAAATTGCAGTTTTGTAATATTTACGAACTACACGGGATTAATATTTTGGGTAAATTTAAAAGCGGCCGGCGTTTCCAAGCTTAGCCTAATAAACGATTTTCGTTTATTTAAAATTTTACATTTTACGCTCTTAGCTCATCTGTATATGTATGTATTTGTAATTGTTGAGTTTTGTGATAAACATTTATAAAAAAATATTTTATATATGTATTTGGTATTTAATAATTATTATCCTTATTGACAAAATTTTCTAGAAAAGATAATTCTGTTAAAATTTCCTAATGTACGAGTAGGCCATAATTATTTTACAATTGTTTGAAAAACGTATTTAAAGTATTTACATTAATTTCAAAAAGCTATTAACTTGTGCCTAATATTAACAAGTGCATAAAACTCTAGGGAGCGTGTTAGTAAGTTCGTTTGAATGATTCGACACCTCCCTTGAGGTTTGAACCCTTTCAACCCCCTCGCAGGGGTTCTATGTAGAATAATTTTTAGCTGTCTATAACAGCATTTGGCGATGACTTGGAGGGAATTGTAAAAGTTTAATATTTTTAATGGGAATCCTCTTCTAGCCATACAAGTAACCATAAAACAACTTTAAAAATATATTTTATGAATAGGTACTTAATAATAACAACATATTTTTAGTACCCGGCATTACGTATATTTACTAAATATATATGAATCGTTTTTCATTATTCTATTGACTTCTTCTGTGCTAAGTATATTTAAGTTCATACGTTTTCTGTAATAAACATATCAATTTGCCTTCAATTGGATGTGTTACAGCCACAGCTACCATACTTAATTGCCTTTGTTCAGACAGCTGGAATAATGGATTTTTCCTTTTGTAAACGCTCAACTAAAAAGAGAAACAGAATGAAACTATAAATTAAATAGTGATATTGCAATGTATTTCTTGTCTACCAAGTTAGGTTGCTTAGGAAGTTTCTTAAAAGTCTTATAATAATACTAGCGCAAGCCGCGGCTTCGCTCGCACTATAATTACAAATAAAATCTCTAAAAAGGTAGGTTTCATACAAACTTTCATCCCCTATTTTAGACTCTTAGTGGTTGAATTTTGGAAAACGCCGAAATACGTAACTAATTATTTTGGCATACGAAATTTCATGCAAACATGTCCAAGGAATAAAAAGTTTCATACAAACTTTTATCCGCTGTTTCACCCCCTTGGGAGTTGAATTTTGAAAAATCCTACCTTAGTGGATGCCTTCGTCATATGAGGAATACGTGTGCGAAATTTCAATTTTCTAGCCTTAAGAGTTTGTCCTGTGCGTTGATACATCAATCGTTTTTGCCTTTTATATATGTAGATATCAGACAAAGTCGTAGACAACTAATTGTACTTTAATTAGCTTTCTTATTATTAGGAAAAATATAATAATTCTGAGTAACTTATGATTCTAGATGCTCTAGGTATTTATAATGTTAAGGAAGTTATTACTTTCTTAGATTTACGCGAATACTTGACATTTTAAATAAAACTATCTTTTCGGATTTTTTCGCGAATTTATTTTGATTTTTGGTTCCTCATCTAACACCTAAGTCCTTCCCGTGACCATGATTGCTGTAAAGCATTCGAAACGTCGGGAACCAAAAATCAAAATTAATTCGCGAAAAAATCCGAAAAGATACTTTTATTTAAAAATTAAGGAAGTTCTCAGAAAGGCGATTATTTCAATTTAAAAATATATGTTTTCGCAATATATTTATCAATGAATTTATAAGTATAACTTTTCTATATCCCTCTTCCTATTAGTAAGAACCATATAATAATCTGTACAGTAGTTTGTGAGATTAGTATCAACAAACACAAGCTCGGTGTGAGGGTTTTATTAATATATAGTAACTAGCGACTTACCGTCGCTTCGCTCGGGTTCGTCTCTAGATACGTTTTAACGGTTAGTATGGAATAGATAGACTATATGTATTACTGCTCCGCTCCCTTGGGTAGTAGCATGATGTTATATATCCCATAGCATTCCTCAACAAATGAGCTATCTGAAGCAAAAAGTTTTTTTTTTCAGTGTCATTGTAGTTCCTGAGATTAGCGCATTCAAATGAACAAACAAACTCTGCCTCTTTATAATATTAGTATAGTTTATAATTTTTCCACATGTACTCACTTCATAATTTTAATAAACATGTTTTAAAAATATGTCTCACAAGTTGGTAGGCGTGTCATAAACTGTAGGCTTAGGAGTTTCAAAGGTCTTTGACGACGTAAGCTCAAGGCTATGTGACACTTACAAGGGGTCAACCAAAGCGCCATCAAACATTAATAGCTCATTACGCTAATGAATCCTATCAGATCGTGCCATCATTTCCCATCGTCGTCAGCCTTCAATGCTTTACTTTATACTTCTTAGCGAAAGAACCTTTTGTTCAAGTTTTAGAACATTATATTTAACAAAATACAGTATTTTAACATACAAACATATAAAATAACTATGTACACTTATAATATTGCAATATTACATATATCAGAATAAAACAAATGTACATACAGATATCTGCCGTCATCCGCCTACCTCAATCACATACTTTAATTTAATACCCGCTTTAAGATTGCTCTCGAAATGGTTTCTATTTTTCAGGGGCTTATTATATATTCTTCTCAATATGAACCCAAAACCATTCATCATTCTTGCCTTATCCTTAATAAGGTTCGCTTTTGTGTCCTATCCCTTTCTTTTTTGTCCCGCGCCATCTTGCTCCCCTTAACCTATATTCACACATTTCACATATTCTCTGATCTTAGAGACCTCTTTATTAGATGAATACATTTCATGTTGCGATTTTGAATATTTTTGTTGTTGGGTTTTTTCTTTCACTTTTTTTTTGTTTAAGGAAACATTCAGTTGTTTTAGCTTTAGTAAGTAAAAGTATATTGATGTAAAATATGTCGGAATTGCATAAAAAAATATTATTAGGTTAATGTAATTTTAAATGATACTGACAAGTGTCTATAATAATATTTACGTGTCTTAAATTATTATTATATTTAGTTTCTTAAACTTTTCATTCCAATATTTAACAAATGTAAATTTATATTTTAGCAATATAGTTCGACTATAAGCAAGTTACAACACGTTTCAACTAAGTTATTGCAAAATAAAAAGTTTAATGTATGTGAAAAAAAAAAGTTATCACACAATAAAAACTAAGGAACTGGAAAATACACGCTTGAAGTTTTTATCAAAGGTTTCAATATAATTGCTGTATATTTATTGTTTCTTTTTATTATAAAATAAACGGGCAAATAAAAGTGCTTAGAACGGATAGTTCCGCTTGTTATCAATGTTTCAAAATGAAAGAGTCTCCAACAATATTTTCCGCACTTATGAGTTCACAAAGTTTAACGTTGTTTAACTTTATTCGAAGTTTTGAAAGCTTTACGTGTGCGCAATGAATTATCTTACGTACTCAGGCTTACCTTGTTGTATTGTGTACGTGCTTTGTAAATTTATAGAACAAAATTCTTTTTCTATTATTTATATTAAAAACTTTAGGTTGGTACACTCATAGAAATTTTCGATAATGAAAATCTTTAAGATCACAATTCCTATAGCACAACAAAAGAGTTTAACTAAAATATCTGCTAACATAAAACATTCTATAATTTAGTTTGTGATACTAATTTATACCCTAGTATGATCCTTCAATACTCAGGGTATACGACCAGGCACGTCGACTTACGTTTCGAGCCGATTGATTCAGAATACGGAGCCTGATCGGGTTGATGACATGAAGCGTAAAATGAGTTATTCGCATCGCCGCCCCGGCCCTCTGCCAACACGGACAGCAGCAAACATCTATTGTCTCGTAAAACGTATCTACTGAGATTTCGTAGCGGACTTCTTAGATGCCTTGGCTGTAAACTTGTTTTCATTACCCGAATTTATTGGAAGGATTCCAATATTTTTCGACTCGGTGCATTCT